>ML786748.1:423826-435604 GCA_009831015.1 Picea engelmannii | reverse complement strand
GTGAAAATTGCTATCTGATTCAAAGTTCTATTTCTATTGCTATTTCGTATATCATTTCTGTGTATTGTGAAGATTATGCTGGATATTTTACTGTTATTCTGTCATTTCTAGCATTTTGTTTTTGTTCTGCATATTTTATATATCTGGTATCTTGCATGGTATTCCCCATTCCACCTACAAGCGTAGGTGTGGAACTCTTTCTAGGAATAAAGATACTAAATGGACCCATAACAAAACTGTTTTAGGTCCCCATTCTTGCTTTTCGTGAGTTGGGTTTTCATGCTGCGTAATACACCATCACACCAATTGGATACTCAAGGCCCCAAGCATTCAATAACATATTGAAAGTAACTTTGGAGTGCCATATGTGGCGAGGCACTCCCTGCCATCTGTGTATTAGTAAAAAGGATGGTTCTAAGGGTCAAATCTCTTACACCTCAGATTGCTATTTTTCCTTTACATCTTTCGGCATCAGGTTCACAATGTCGACGAATGTACTCACTCATGGGAAATCCACCACCTCGACCACTTGTCATAGTCACGTGTGCCCCACAATGTGAAAGCCCCATAAGTAAATAAATATCCTCAATATCCAAAGAGAGGACATGAACACCCACATGGAACACTTGTTGTTCTGAATCCCACATATGAACCAGATATTCTAGTAATCTCCGTTGGGCTCTCATGCCCTGAAATTTGAAGAATTTTAATAGACCACATTGTCGGAGTGCATTCATGGTCCCCACATCATTTAAATCCATAAGATCATCTTCTTCGTGCTCATTCTCTCTCCATTCCAACATCTTTGCAAGAAAACACCTGCATGGGAAACAGAGAAGATCTTTAGCATACTTTTTCAACATTTTTTGGGATTTTGTTTAGTCAATGTTCACTTTTCATTTTAGTTTTCTGGCTGCCGTGATCAAACTTCAAGTACAATGCAGAATTTCCGTGAGTGCACCTTGATGCACCTTCGAAAATCATTGATTTCCACAGTGCCCGTTATAGGCCACTCGCAGTGGCCCCAACACACGATTAGAAGTCCCAAATCATAAAAAAATATTGTTTTTTTACCTTTAAAAGAAAAAATTAATCCATTGAAAATATATAAGATGAGATGCTTACCTCTTTTACGCAATCCATTCGTTGAATGATCCCTTGTGTACTCCGCAATCCGTCACCGAAGTTGAGGTAAAAAACAAGGGTTTTTGGTAAGTTTTTGACCAGGTGCAAATAAAATGGTGAAAAAGACTTTTTGCTTCTATTTATTACTTTTTTATCATTTTTCCTAATATTTTGTTTTATATAAATACATTTTAGTCAAAAACCCATTAACTCTAAAGGTCTTGTAAGTGTTTTGTTCCTTGCAGGATAAAATTTAGGAACTTGGACAACGAAGTATATACGTTTTTTTTCGATTTGTTTTGGTCGCATGTACAATTACTTTTTAGGGTTTTTCGGAAAAAACCTCAAGCATAGTATTTGTTCATTCTCGGGCTTGAAAATCAATGAGAATGTAACCGAGTATACTTTTCTCGTCTTTTCGTACTCGTTATGGTAACACAAAAACAACGAAACCTGTAAAGAATTCTTTAAGCTCTTTTCATGCTCCCTAAAAATGAAAATATTGTCGAGCGACCTTGTTCTTTTCACACTCGTAAAAGTATTTGAAGAAAACATTTGATGGGTGATAGTTTATCACCTTTTCAGTCCCGGTGAACTATTTTACGAAAAAAGGAACTGAGAGAGTTCTCTTTTAATTGTGTTTCCAAACTCTATAAACATGAAAAACCTTCGAGTTTTCTATGTTTGGAATCGTTAAATAAACATCGACAGACCCATACGTGACCGAACCACTCCTTCTTAGGGTTTGTTAAATGTATTCCGAGGGACTCGTCCTAAGGATGAGATTAAATTTACAAACATATGTTCTCCTCCTCAAGCTTGCGTAAAAATAAAGAGGTACTCGCCATAAATGGTGGGGGGAAATTTGGGAAAGGAATGTGTCTCTGTATTTGTATTAATGGTAGTAAGCGTCGATCTTGAACATGACACCCCTCTTCATCATTTGAATCTATGTTGGGTAATCCGTTTGTCTTGTTTTGACCTTCTACAAGTTCACATCTTGGGTCGTCTTTGAGTCAATACTGCCAAGATCATTGTCGTGTCATTCATATGTTCAAGAGAATTTCTACTGAAATGTTCTATCAAGTCGGTCATCTGCAATTTTCCATTCTTACCATGCTGACCTTCCCTATGTCAGTCCAAAGTCACATATGTATTTTTCTCTACCCTAAGTCTGTTACTTATTTTGTGTCATTGATGGGGGATACAACAAGGACCTCCTCTGACGAGTGTTTTCCTGTTGACCTTAGCTCATTATCCAGGAAAAAGACTTAGAAATTATTTAGTACCTTAGAGCCTGCATGGCTCAATGGCATGTTTCTTCTCTTTTGACACTGGATTCACATCATTGATCCATGATCGAGGGATTCAGTCAAGTGTTCGAATTCAACTCATTTATTCACACTTGTTGGATAGTACTGTAGTACCTTGGGATTCATTGACATCAATGGTGATTTCCCTCGCACTTGTTAACAATTTTCATTAATGACTGGTAATCAAGTGGTTTATATTCACGTTCGACTTCAACATCTGTAATCACGTGACTAGGATAGTACTAATGGATGATGGATTGAAGACCCTGGAATTCATCATTTTTTGGTCCAGGTTGCAATGGAGTACTTGTGATTTGTTTTGACACATAGATCCACCTTGTATGTCTCATGGCTATGTTCATACTTGAGTTTTCGATGCATGGATCCATAGTGTATTCCTAGTGGCTATGTAGAATCTTTTTGACATGGATCCATGTTGTATAATTGGTGGCCATGACCTACATTTATGATTTCAATCATTTACGGTCTGAACATAGGAATGCCTACTTCAGACATGGTATGATATTGTAGAGACGCTTGATTTTTTGCAAGTTCCTGATTGGTGCACCCTCAGTTCTTGACACATACATACTTATTTTACAAAGTATTTCAGTTGTCTCAAGTTCTAGCCTCATACTTTGGGAGGCATTCCGTTACACATTATTTTGGTCACCCTGATGATGTTTACATAAACATGTGTTCAGGTTCCCAATATGATCTTTTTCCTGACAAAATAAACCTCTTTCCACCCTTGCAAGATGTATTTTTGGAAGGCCGCCGTAGGCTTCTCCCTTTACACAGTGCAAAAATCCCTGATTTCCACAGGTGGAACTATAGCCAACCCGCGGGAGTTCTGCAGGCTGCTATATAGGCAGGTCACAGTGACACTTTAAAACTAAAAGAGGAAAGGAGTTCTAGCAACTTATAGAAGTGGAATCTTCTGGAAATATGAGTTGGTGTCCATATGGTTACGATCCTACTGGCTTCTCTGATATGATGGGATCATCCTCATCTCTTTAACCACTTCAGTTTCTCCTATATAATGATAGGCTTCTCATGGAAAAGGTTAGAGGTACAAGCATAAAGAAACATAGAGGCTGAACAAAGAATAGGTTGAAGACTGTGTGAAGAATCCTATTTCAAGTGATGCTTGAGGTCTCCATTCATTCATCAAGCTTTTGTGAAAAGTCTTCATGCAAATTTCAGAGAAAATGTATGTGTGTGTTAGAACAAAGGGCCACTGAAAAGGAACTTGCTACATCAAGGAGATTCGGTTGTATCTTCTACCTTTCATTAATATAATACGGTGGCACGTCTCTTTCCCATAAAATGATTGATATTTTATTACATGACTCCTTGATCACATGTTTAGGTTGTCATTGAATTTCACTATTGCTTCTTTCACATTGGTTGATTTGTGTTATTGCAAACTTGATCTCACAAGAACATCAGAGTAAGGCAAGATCAATAAAGACATAAGGAAGCGATTCAGGAGGAATTTTCCTTGGCCCTGTGACAAATAATATCGAAAAATACCATGCTTTCATCAACCTTTTGACCAAGGCTTTTTCCTTCAACATATCTCACATAATCGTTAACCTTGAATCCCAACTAGTGGCATTTTAGCTAAACCTTGTTTACTCCATCCATGATCCTAATTTACTACGACTATAACTAAGAGTTCATCTCCTTGAAATATGGTTAGATTACATTGAATATCGACATGTATCAAGGGATTTTAATTCAATAGTTTATTCTGTAGATAATTATATGATAAACTGACATCTATCACATTGATAAACATTCATAATCACAAAGTCATGTAAAAAGTGCTAAAATGAAAAACATTATTCTATTTAGCACTAGTATATAATCAACCAAAGAAAAATCCATATATGTATATAATAGAAAAATGTTTGTCACGTCATATGTCCAAAAAATTACATAGGGGAAAACTTGGGCTACATTGCCCGTACATCATATATCGTCTCAAAACTACGATAAAACCAAACATGAGACTTTACTAGTCTTCCTGTTGTATGTAATGCTCATGGTAGAAAACAACTTCTCTAGCTACTTGATGCAACAAGTGGCTAATACCATCAGACACGCCTACTACATGCCTTTGGAGGTGATATGGAATCTCTCTCATTCGCAACGAGGGCACACCCATGGTCAGTCCCCTCTGGTTCCTCTCCACATCTTGGAGTCCTCCAACATAGTGATGAGCCCCTCCACAACGATCCAATACTGACATACCGTATGGACACATAGGTCCTCGATCTTTGAGATGAAGTGAAAATATAGTTAAGTCCCCTTTGCACAACAAAAAAACCATATATATCAAAATCTAAAAATAAGAGATTGCAAGTTCATGTTCATCAAAGACTCAACTAATTGGTCCCAACGTGATCCTTCTAGAAGTACTAAGTCTGTAATTCCTATGAATTACAACCCTACATAAGGGAAATCCCCAATCATCGGAATTTTTTTCTTCCACCATGCGAAGAAATCAACATCAAATGAAAAAATTGGAGGACCAGTTCCTAGTCGGGCTGAAAAACTTGTCCAATGTTCCATTCATGGCTTGTTTAGAGGATGTGTAGGGATACAAATCTATTTCTGAAATAATGGTACCCTCTCTAATAAGAATGATACAAGCATCGAACCGTATCCAAACTGCCTTGGCTTCCCTGATCTGCATCTAGTAATTTTGTCGTTCAGGTTGACCAATAGCCCAGTGCATCAATTAAATAATTTTGTCTCAAGGCACTTTATCACATATGCCATCTATAATTTTGAGGCCAAATGAGGACTGATGCTTCCGACTAGTTTGGTGATAGTGAATAAGATGGTACGTAGTGGATGGTCTATGATATCTTTTATGGAAATCTTGCCACTTTGTTTACAGGTCCTTTCCCTGCAAAAATGCCCAATACATTCATATGATGTCATTTCAGTACATATTAGAGTTAGGTCATAACTCAAAATTATAAAAGCAAGGATAAGGCAAAGGATACGACACTTGATACTTGACAAAGAAAGGAATGAATTCTTCTCAAGGATTGGATCAGACAGGACTGTAATTCAAGGAGATATTGTATAGGTGGAGAAGGACTTCCATCTAGATATTAGTTCAAGGAAAAGAGAGAACATAGGAAACCGCAAGGGGGTTTTAGCAGAGCGAAGCCATAGGAAAGGGTTGCATCATATGAAGTTTTTTTTTACAGTCCTTTAGGTCATGTACGTGGAATTCAGTGGAGACGATGCATACATGGGATCGATTAAGGAAAGGTTCATACACCTTGAAAACTGTGCAGATTTGGGTCGTATAGTAGATCATACTTTGCCAGGTTTGTTTGCAGTTGTATTTCTCTCAGTGATCCATTATCCCTATTACATGATCCGATTTTATCATAACAATATCATCTCAACGCTCCTTTTTTCTCCATGGTTTTTCCAGGGGCATCTACCCGAAAATATTGGATTTTAGGTGTGCATGATTTGGTTTCCAATTTTGCTTCTTCTATGTTTATTTGAGTTGAAAATTCCAATAGTCTATTTTTGTTTTGTGAGCTTCTAATCCAATTTGCAGTAAGGAAATCACTAGTTAACAAGATATCTAGGATTGGAGTAAGGGAATTTCAACATGGTATTAGAGCACGTTCTCTGAGAGGAAGACAGATCTCAGATCCATAGTAGCTGATAGAAGATCTATCAATTCTATTGAATATCTTAGCATATCCATAACTAGAATGCATAAATCGAAGGACATATTTTAGGGAAACAATCATATTGAGGCAGAACTAGGGTTTTGTAGTTTTATGAAGTTGTATGCAGGTTGCAGAAGGAATGGGAATTTACATACGAGGGTCTCTTTGGAGATAGGTGTGTATATTGCAATACGCATGGGTGTGTACACATGTGGGTTTCACTAAGGGAAGTCACATACATACACAATCTTCAATTGTGACAGACACGTACAAGTTTGTACAAGTCAGTACCGGGGTAGTTTGAGTAACAGGTTGATTCCATGGAAGTTTATCAAGTCTCAGGGATGGCAACAACAAAATTGAGAGTTGAAGACATATTGGATGGAGCATCCAACTTCCTATCTTGGAATGCAAGAGTGACCTTGACATTAAAGGAGTATGGCCTTTGGGAATTAGTGGAAAAAGTAGTTGTTCCACCAAGAGATCCCACAGATTTGATTGTTCACCAGAAGGAGGAGATCAAACCCAAGATGATACTCTTGAATTTAGTGAAGGATCATCTAATTCCTCACCTATCCAAGAATAAGATGACCAAAGATGTTTTTTATTCCTTGGTAGGTTTATTCCATAGCACTAACATGAATAGGAATATGGTCTTAAGGAATAAAGTCAAATCGATGTAGATGTATAGGTGTGACAATGTTACTAGCTGTCTCATGAGGATCACTTAGGTACATGATCATCTTGCAACCATATGGGATAAAATGGAGGATGAAAAGATCATGAATGTGGCATTGATTGGTATTCCAAAGTTATGGGAACCATTTTTCAAGGGATTCTACACTCTAAAAAATATCCCATATTGGAAGAGGCTTTGGGATGATTTCATCTAGGAAGAGACTCAAGAGGAGTCTAAAGCAGGAAAGTAGGAAGATGAAGAGGAGGAGAACCTATCCCTTGTCATGAAGACAAGGAAGAGAAAAGGAAAGGGTTCTAGCAAGCAGGGTGATGGTGAGGAGTCAACCTCACTATCGAGGAAGAAGGACTTCAATAAAATAAAGTGCTTCATGTGCCACAAGTATGGGTACTATGATTCACAGTGTCAAAAGAAGAAGAAAGTAAAGAGTTAGTATCAATAGGTAGCAACATCTGCAGAAGCGCATGTCAAGGAGTTTGCTTAGAATTTCAATAATTAGTTCTTGTTAGTCTCTTGTATTTCTAGCATAGTTTTCAATAGTCCTTGGTTCGTGGATAGTGGGTTTTCTCATCACATGACAAGGACACATGAGATTTTCACTAGTTTTTCGGACAAGGACATATATCTATAGGTGGTTCTTGGAACTCATGCCAAGTGTGGTGTAGAGGAACTTGGTACAATCATGTTCCAACTATAGTTAGGAGGTTCGGTGGAAGATGTGTTATATGTCCTAGAACTAAGGAATAATTTTATTTCAATCTTAGCTCCAGAGGACAAGGGTTTTGCAGTCTTGTTCTAGAATGGACAATCACTCATAGATTTAGAGAGAGCTATCCCTGACACAACTATTAGCATTGGTGTTTGAGAGGGTAGGGTATACAAGTTGTTGGGCTATACTACAAGAGGATGAAAGAGGATATCAAATCATGGATTGATGTCAATGGAAAAGGATGGGGAGCAGGAGGCTCTGAAGGGTGAGTAGCCGAAGGATGAAGAATTTTCACAAAATTCTAGTGTAGGGAGTCAACCTTTAGATGGGAAGAGGGAGTTACCTCCTTTTAGTTCTATCAGGAGACCAAGTTTGTACGAGATGACATTGATGGATGCTCAAGATTAGGAGGATTCTAGGATCACATTGAGAGAGAGGAGGCCTTCGACAAAGTTTCCAATTTTTTTGGCATTGATATGTAACATCATCAATTATGTGACTTCTAGTATTCAAGCAACACCTGACCAATAGGTTTGGAGGGATGCTAATGAACAAGATGATGTGTGCAACATTTTTCCATGGTCAGAGGGAGGATCAGTTCCAAGTGGCTCTTCAAGAAATACCTTCCTCTCTAAGAGGGAGTCTTGATATGTGGTAGCAATGGATATGTATTTCCACATAGTTCTAAGTGTCTAGACATGAAGAAGTCGTCCAAATCCTTCTACCTTGAGACTTTAATTTAATCAAAGGAATTATTAAAGTAAATTCCCTTTATTAATTAGTTGAGTTGTTTAAGGAAATGCAAAATGTAATTAGCATTTAATCTTAGCCATTGATCTCAAGTGAGGTGAGAAGTAATCTCAAGCATCAATCACTTTAGAGATTAGGGTTAGGTCATAACTTAAAATCATAAAAGAAAGGATAGGGTAAAGGAGAAGACAATTGATACTTGATAGAGAAATAAAGGAATTTTTCTCAAGGATTAGATCACAAAGGACTGTGATTCAAAGAGATATTGGATAGGTGGAGAAGGAGTTCCATCTAGAGATTAGGTTAAGGAGAAGAAATAACATAGGTATTCACAAGTGGGTTTTAGAAGAGCAAAGCCATAGGAAAGGGTTGCACTATATGGAGTTTGTCATATAGTCCTTGAGGTCACATACACAAGTGTCATTGGATAAAGACACATATACGAAGGCTTGCTTAAGGAAAGATGCATACACCTAAAAAAACATGCATATCTGGGTTGTACAACATATCATAATTTTTTAGGTTTGTATGCAGTTGTATTTCTCTTAATGGGCCATTATCCATGTCACGAGAGCCCTGATTTTATAATAATAAAAATTAAAATAATTTCATCATTGGTTTCCCCTCTAGGGTTTTTCTATAGGTGTCTATCCAAAAATATTGGTGTTTATGTGTGCATGATTTGGTTTCCAGTTTTTCTTCCGCTATCTTTATTTGAGTTGAATATTCCAACAGTGTGTTTTTTTTTGTGAGCTATTTATTTTATTTGCAATAAGGAAAACAATAGATAAAAAGATACCTATTATTGGAGTAAGGGGATTTCAACAAATGGTAGCATCGAGAAGTTAAAGATGAGGTCCATGGAAGGAGGGTTCTCCCAGAAGGAGGGAGTGGAATATGATGAGACTTTTTCTCCAATCACCAGGTATGCTTCTATTCAAGTTGTTATTTCTATTGCTTCAATTATGAGGTGGATGATTCATCAAATGGATGTGACTATAGATTTCCTCAATGGGATTATTGATAAGGAAGTATATATAGAGAAATATTATGGCTTTGAGGTACATGGGAGGGATTATCACAGGTGTAGGATTTAGAAATCCTTGTATGGACTCAAACAGGCACCCAGGGCATGGTATTCCAAGATTGATGGGTACTTGCAGAGTATGGGATTTACCAAGAGTGAGGTGGATCCTAACTTGTACTTCATACTTGTTGGGTCTAATCCACTCATATTGGTTACGTGCACAGATTATTTTCTTTTCATGGGTGTAGAGGAGCTCATTGCAGGGTGCAAATAAGATTTAGCTACTAAGCTCAAGATGAAGGAAATTGGCTTGATGCTTTATTTCTTGGGGTTAGAGGTATGGAAGGTATCGAGAGAGATCTTCATTGGAAAAGGGAAGTACACAATTGATGTATTGAGGATAATCACAATGGAGGAATGTAGACCAATGGCTACACCTATGTTTACTAATATGAATAACGTTATCACTTTAGATTCATAGTTGGTGCATCCCAGGATATACAGGCAACTGAGAGGGTCCTTGATGTATTTGGTCAATACTTGGAGAGATATATGTTTTGTTGTGAACACATTGAGTCAGTTCATGGTGGAGCCTAGAAAGGTGCATTGGATAGTGGAGAAGCATGTGCTCAGGTACTTGATAGGTACATTGGAGTATGAATTGAGGTATCTTAGAGAAGACAAAGTGAGGCTGCAGGGATATTCAGACTCAAATTTGGTAGGGATTGTAGTAGATAGAAAGATCACCTCGAGGTGCTGCTTGATATTAGGATCAATAGTGATTATATGGTTCAACAACAAGCATACTTATATGCACTCAGTTCAACAAAGGTAAAGTACATGGAAGAGAGTATGGCTAGTTGTGAATCCATTTGGCTTCACAAATTGCTTACGGGTTTATTTGATTAGGAGTTGGAGCCTACAATGATATACTGTGATAATCATAGTTGTATCAAAATCGAAGAGAATCCAATATTCCATGACAGGTCCAAACATATAGAGATTAGATAATGCTTCATTTGAGATAGGACCCAAAAGGGAGCAATGAAGCTTTAGTATATTTCCATAGATGAGAAGGTTTCATATATTCTGACCAAACCCTTGGTTAAAGGGAAGTTTGTGTTCTTCATAGACAAACTTGGAGTGGTGCAGAATATGTTCCTCGCTAAGAGGGAGTGTTTATTTTTGGTAGCATCATACATGTATTTCCACACAATTTTAAGTGTCTAAACATGTGGAGACCGTCCAAATCCTTCTACCTTGACACTTTACTTTAATTAAAGGAATTATTTGATCCAGGGGATCAAATTTTGCTCAAAATTCAACGTGATCGGAATCACTTTAAATTGAACGGGTGCGTTGGCCTCGTCATCACGAACCCAACGCACCTCATTCGGGTTCAAACGGACGTCAGATAAGTGAGATATCACATTCTGTTCAAATCGTCAGGCAGGCAAAAAAAAATGTGCTAATTGTACAGTCCGTACAGATGTTGACGTGGCAGGGCCATACGACACGTGGTAGATGTTGAGTTGGCAGGGTCGTGTGACACATGGCAGGTGTTGGTTGGCATTTCTGTGGACGAATCATTTCTTGACACATGGCATTGTGGTGAATGGATTGGTGACACGTGGCCCAAACAAGGGCCGCCACGTGTCACCTAGGTAATGGTTAAAATTTATGTAGTTGGCAGGACTCGACCCTGCGACCTCTGGGCAGGGAAAGAGCTTTGGGTAGGGCCACCCAACCGACGCGCCCACCATTGGTTCTTAACAACTATATGGGTTTTAAATTATTTGAATTGCATTATGTTGTGAATTGGGGCGTGGTCCGAGCTGGGGCTAAGCCCCGGTCCCCGGTCACATACTGTTACCATACGACCACCGTGTGCACGCGTGCGTTTCAAAAATTTCAAAAGACCACATGCCTAGACCCATGGCGCTTACCCATATGACTCGGTTTTAAACCTTAGCACTTTTTGAATGCGCAGTCATATGGCCATATGTCCACGGTTTGGCGGTTAGGGGCTAGGCGCGCCCTAATCGTCCTACAGTTTGCACAGTTTTGCGGTTGCGCCTGGTGCTAGGTTTTAACATAAATATGAGCGTAGAGGCTAGGTTGAGGATGCAGAGGTGCATTTTGGCGATCCAGAGACAACAAGTTTGAAGGGGAACTTCCAGAAAGCCTATCTTCTTCAATTTTTGGCCAAACCAGGTGCCGAAAAAGCCCAGCTAGGGGTTTTTGGACGTTTTGAAGCCATTGGAGCCATCTATTTGACATTTTGAGCATTGTAAAGCATATATTTTAGCACTTTGAGAAAATAATACAAAAGATCCATTGGAAGTTGGACCAGGAGATGTAGCCCAAGAGAGGGGTGAACTCCTTTATCATTTGTTGTGTTATGTGTTTTATGTTCATTGTTATTTGCTACTTATTATATGCAT
>ML786748.1:408000-420007 GCA_009831015.1 Picea engelmannii | reverse complement strand
TCAACTCAAACATCACCATTTGAAGCATGTTTTGGCTATTTGCCCAAATCTCCTTTAGATTTTATCTTTGGGAAGGATATTGCTATTCATGGTCAATATGAAATTGATAGGGCAGAAAAGTTCATTGAACAAATTTAGTTGATACATCAAATGGTACAAGAATAGTTGGAAAAGAGTCAATCCAAGTACAAGACAAGACATGACAAGCATCGTGTTGATCACAGCTTCCAAGTTGGAGATGAAGTTTGGCTTTACATTAGTAAGGAGTGACTTAAAGGAGAAGATGTTAATGTTGAGAATTTGAAATTGTATGAGCCTCCTTTGATTGATGATCAAGGAGAACATATTCATATTCCTTCTATAGATGATTTCTCCCCAGAATATCTTACAGAACTGCATGAAGACACAATCCTTGATAGGAGAATGCGAACTTCAAAACGAGGAAACATGGAATATCTTTGAATTGGTCTTAAAGGAACAAATCCAAGCAAAGCCAAGTGGATTGAGGTTGGAAAGGTGAGGGAACTATACCCTCATCTTTAGATAGACTGAAAATATTCTTTTGGAGGTCCAAAAGCTTTCGAATGGGGAGGTGTGATCCAGGGGATCAAATTTTGCTCAAAATTCAAAGTGCTCGGAATCACTTCAAATCGAATGGGTGCGTAGGCCTTATCGTCACAAACCCAACGCAACTTGTTTGGGTTCAAACGGACGTCAGATGAGTGAGATATCGCGTTCTGTTCAAATTGTCAAACAGGGCAAAAAAAAATGTGTTGACTGTACAATCCAAATGGATGATGACGTGGCAGGGCCATACGACATGTGGCAGATGTTGAGTTGGCAGGGCCATGTGACATGTGGCAGGTGTTGGTTGGCATTTATGTGGACGAATCATTTCTTGACACGTGGCATTGTGGTGAATGGATTGGTGACACGTGGACCAAACAAGGGCCGCCACGTGTCACCTAGGTAATGGTTAAAATTTATGTAGTTGGCAGGACTCGACCTCGCGACCTCTGGGCAGGGGAAGAGATTTGGGTAGGGCCACCCAAAAGGCGTGCCCACCATTGGTTCTTAACAACTATATGGGTTTTAAATTATTTGAATTGCATTACGTTGTGAATTGGGGCGTGGTCTGGGCCCGGGCTTAGATCACATATTGTTACCATACGACCACTGTGTGCGCGTGCGCGTTTCAAACATTTCAAAAGCCTGTGCACCTGGACCCATGGTTCCTGCCCATATGACTTGGTTTTAAACCTTAGCACTTTTTGAATGCGCGGTCATATGGCCATATGTCCACGGTTTGGCGGTTAGGGGCTAGGCGCGCCCTAACCGTCCTACAGTTCGCACAGTTTTGTGGTTGCGCCCAGTGCTAGGTTTTAGCACAAATATGAGCATAGAGGCAAGGTTGAGGATGCATAGGTGCATTTTGGCGATCCAGTGACAACAAGTTTGAAGGGGAGCTTTCATGAAGCCTATCTTCTTCAATTTTTGGCCAAACCAGGTGCCGAAAAATCCCAGCTAGGGGTTTTTGGACGTTCTGAAGCCATTGGAGCCATCTATTTGGCATTTTGAGCATTGAAAAACACATATTTTATCAATTTGAGAAAATAATACAAAATATCCATTGGAATCTAGACTAGGAGATGTAGCCCAAGAGAGGGGTGAACTCCTTTATCATTTGTTGTGTTATGTGTTTTCTGTTCACTGTTATTTTATGCTTATTATATGCATCTTGAATGTGTAATTTCTATAAAAGTTGTGTTTGAAAATTGATCATTTTGCATAAAAACACTTGAATTAAATCTTGCAAATACTTTTAAGAATACAAGCCTTTATTATTTTCAGATCATTATTAAAGTAAAGTGATTTTATTAGAGAGTTGAGTTTTATTTAAGGAAATGCTTTAATTAACATTAGTGAATTAAATAATAGCCACTGATCTAAAGTGAGGTAAGAAGTAATCTCAATCGTCAATCACTTTGGAGATTAGGGTTAGCTCATAACTCAATCTTATAAAAACAACGATATGGTGAAGGAGGAAGACACTTGTGTGAGATATTGTGTGTTGATACAAAAGAGAAAAAAAATAAGGACTTTTGATCAAGGGTTGGATCACAAAGGACCGTGATTCAAGGATATCTTATATAGGTGGAGAAGGAATTCCGTATAAAGATTAGGTAAGGTAGAATAAAAAACAGAGAAAATCACAAGTGGGTTTCAGTTGATTGGAGCCACAATAGTAGGGTCAAATCATATATAGTTTGGTATAGTGTTTGAGTGCATGTATGTGGGTCTCAGTGGATATAGACACATATACATGGGTTTTCTTAAGGAAATTCAGATACATCTTGGGAAGCATGAAAGCACAAGGTTGTACAATAGTCTAGGAGATTTCAAGGGTTTGTAGGTCATATTCATAGTTATATGTATTTCTTTGTGGGCCATTATCCCAAGTACGAGAGCCCTTGCAAGGTTTGAATTTATTTGAATGATAAGCTTATTTGATGGGCATACTATCTTTGTTTATTGTAGTTGATATTTTTGGTTTCCAATATTGCTTTACTATCCTTATTTGAGTTGAATATTCCAGCAAGTGTATGTTGTTTTGTGAGCTACTAATTTAATTTACGACAAGGAAATCACTAGAGAACAAGATACCTAGGGTTGGAGTAAAGGATTTCCACAACAATGTGGTTGTAGTTGATGTTGAGGGAGCATAATGTGGATGATAACCTTTCCTAGTGACCATGTATGAATTATTGTATCCCCACTGAATTTGATGAGACAAAGCGTGCATTCAAATTGTGAAAACCAACCTATACCTCACTAGAGCCAAATGAGATAAAGTCCTAGGACAATATTTGTGGAATGAATAAACTCCGTGTCAATGATGTGGAATAACAAGATTGGACCCAAATCTAAACCCAAATTGGATGAAAAGAATTCTCAAAACCAACTAAATCACTTCCATGAAACAAGTTTCTAAAAGGATATAACAACATTTAAAATAGTTTGATCCAAATGAAAATGTTCTTGAAATATAATAGACTGATTCCAAATCTCCAAAATATACTCAAACAGAAACTTGTCTTGGGGACATTGAGTCCAACATAAAATACCAAGACAAGGCATATAAACTCGCAGAGTCATGGATACCATAGCATGCTTGTGAAAATGAATAAAGGAGTAGGTGTTTGAACACAATTTACAAAAAAGAACATTTACCAAATTTCAAGGTAGGTAAACATGAATGGATACAATCTTGGAACAACAATGAAATATTTTTAGTCCATGAACAATGGAATTGGTCACAAATTGGGATGTGATAGTTGAATATCTTGGATTTGAAAGAGATGAATGTAATAATTGAACCCAAAGGTGTCACCATGCATTCCTCTAACCATGAGAAGTTTCTTGGAATTCACAAACTAAAAAATCATAGAAAATTTTGAATGCACAAAGTTGTTTCTTTGTCAACAAATATCTCAAAAAATCTCAAGTGTCTCCTTGTTGGAAATCAGGATTGTGTTCTTGGTCCTCTTCCCAGTCCCTTAATCTCAGCAGGATAGAAGAATCCTTGAGGTTATCTTTCAACATCCCCAACTTCTCATCAAGATATGGGTTAGGATCTTTGCCTAAGATAATGAATGATTTCTTTTGAAGCTTTATCATAGGATAAAAAAAAGTGGAAATGGATTTTCCTAAGATCAAAGTCATTTTAAATAACTTTAACATGGAAACAAAGGTATATGTTGGTTCATATTCTTTTGGCTGGATGAAAGAGCTCTCAAGTTTTGAGTGACACCAAAATAAAATAGTAATTATTTTTCAAGATAACCCCCACATATTAATTCTATGTATTGAAGGAGATCCAAAATGAACTCGACCAAAAAACCTTCAACCAATTTTCTTGTTCATACAACAAAAAATTAATTAGAATTGAAGGAAATGTACCCTAATCTCAAGAGGATCAGAATGGCTTGCATACCAATGATGTGGGAAATCCCACTCTTGAGTAGAGTTCAACACCAAAATGTGAAGTAACCTATGATTGTTTTTCATTAAGAAAACATAGGATTATAGCGCTTAACATCAAGAGAACTAACTCAACAAACTAGGAGATAAAATATCAACAAGATCCTAAGAACAAGAAACTGGAGGTAATAATATATCTAGTTGGAGACACAATACCAACTAGTCACGAGAATAGGAAAACAAGTAGCATTGCTACAAGAAATCACAATAATGTGCACAAAAATAATAAAATAAGACAAATATTCCTATCATATGCTCATGACTAAAAATCCCTATCACATAGTGTATTATGGAGTTCATGTATTGAAGGTCATAATGTGTCAAGGGGTGATTGTGTTAGTGGACGATGGGACTCAAAAACAACTTTTCTAACCCTTAACGTCTTCAATAATAATTTGGTGATGTAGCTCTAAGTATCCGAACAATGTTGTGATAAAACCCTCCTTGAGGCCTTGGTAGGAAACAAGGGTTGACCATAGTCAATGATGACCAACTATGGTCAACTATGGTCAATATGGCCAATTAGGGCGATTTGCGACAATTACTAGGATAGGAGGTTTGTGGGTTGTGGGGTTAGTGGGGTATGTGTTTAATGGATTAGTGAATAATTAGATACAACTTAATTGGGTCAACAAGATAGGGGTTATTGGGCCAATGTGGTTAATATGATGAAGCATGGTGAATATAGTCTACATAATCAATATGGTTAATAATGGTCCATTGTGATCAAGTGTGACCAACCATTGTTTATGGCGGTCAAGTATTAGTGAGTTACTATGATTAGTATGAAATATGATTAATGGGTTATGTGGTTAATGGGTTAATTAGTGGGTCAAGGATAGGAGGTTAGTTGTCTCGGTTCACCTCTATTGACTAATACTCCACATTAGTGAGTTAAAAGAGGTAAATATGGGTTAGTGGGTTATTATTGTCAATGGGTTTTCTATAGGGTATGGTAAAATAAGATAATATTATTACCTTCCAATATATTATCACAATAGTTATAGCTAAATAGGACTTAATCACAATTCTCTTGATACTTGAAGTTATTGGGAAGAGTCTAGTGATGGATTTCTTAGTAGTTGAACTATGTTGCAAGAAAAGTTTTCTTGGGGCTTTTGTGGGAAGTAGTCTAGAAGAAGTGTAACGCCTAAAGATACTAATCCTTTGTAAATATGGTCAATTATGGTCAATGATGGTCTACCATGATCAACAATGTGGTCAACCATTGTCAATAAGGTCAACAATTATCAATAAGTGTGAAGAGTTAATGAGTTACTATGATTATTGTGTTATGAGGTTAATGTGTCATATGATTAGTGTGTTACATGATTAATGGATTAGTATATAATTGGATATGACGTTATTGGGTCAACRAATTAGGGTTAGAGAGTCAATATGGTTAATATAAAGAATCAATATGTTATGGTTAATATGGTATACATAGTCAATATAATGAAAAATAGTTAACCATGATAAAAAAAAAATTAATAAATTAAGAGTTTTGTATATTTAAGGATTAAGGTTTAATAGATTGATATGATCAATATGGTTAACAATAATCAATATTTCAAAATATGATTAATAGTTACTAGGACTTACAAATTATTTTATTACCGCTATTATTAATCATTTTTTTATGTATTTTGTTTTTACAATTATGTTATTACCGCTACTATTAATATTTTTTTTTATGTATTTTGTTTATTGTTATTTGTTTTAGTTAACTTATTGTATTGGGCATTTGGTATCCTTATAAGACTCAATAGTGTCTTTAGTGAAAGACACTATTTTTTTCACAAATTTTTTAATGTGTTTTGGTAAATGTCTTAACATACATCATGATAGATGTTTTCATGGACACTTTAATAAATGTTTGTAAGGATGTTTTCATAGACTATGTAATGTGTCCAATGTTGAGACTATTGATTGGAAAGGTGACCAATTTTAATGAATTATTAAGAAATAAGTATGCGCTTAAAGTTTTTTTTTTAATAAACCATCCAAAATCTTATACCAAAAACTATTTGTTCAAAATCTAGTTTTTATACATTAATCCCACTATGTATAAATCAAGTTTGTGTACATTAATCCGACTATTTACTTCTAGTTCTATGTTTTTTAAGGAATTGCTTAAAATATATTACTATTTACTTCTAAAATATATTACTATTTACTTCTAGTTCTATGTTTTTTAAGGAATTGCTTAAAGTATATTAACAAATATCATAATGCAAGTATAAAAATATTTATTTATATGTTTATTTATTTTACATCTTTTACATCTTATGGAATGTAATGTCTAATTATGATGAAACTTGTTCAAAGAAGATGTAAGGTTGGAATTTGAAAAGTGTATTAACTTCTCAAGTTGATGGCTTGAATGGATTCATTATAAGTAATTTAATTTAATTATTATGTTTGATGATGGATGTTTGCCATATTTTATTATCAAAATATTTTTATTGTTAAATTACGTTTTTTTTCAAATGTATAAAAGGAAAAAAAAATTAAGCATATATATTTAAAAATTATTTTTTTAAGTTATTTATTTACATAAGGTAACTTTAGATTTATGATAAAAAAAATATTGAGTTTATGTATAAAAGAGAAAAACAGTTTTTAAAAAGTGTATATATAATTCATTCATTTATATATTTGTTTTGTGATGTTTTTTTTTTAAGTTTTTATATTAATATGCACAAAAAAATTATATATCAACATATAGGGGAGGCTCTATAGTTTTAGTCTTTAGAGACCATGAAATTTTTTGTGGCTCCATATCTCCAAAAAATAGAAATAATATTTTCCCCAGAAGGGAAACTAGGTTTTAACCAGTCTGAAATTGTAATACTTAAAAAAATCAAGTTTGACAGCGTTGAAATGCATATCTAAAAACCTAGGTAGCAAAGTAACATAAAAGAGGATATCATGATATCATTGGTCATTCAAAACCTGAGGGTTGGTGAGGTCCACTGTCTCCCTTTGAGTCGCTGCATTAGAGGTCTCATCACCTGTGTAACTCCTTGCAGGAGGGACAAAGTTGCCCCCTTGATGTCTAGCAAGCTAGGTGACCACTTCTGTCAAATAATCATTTTGAACTTCCATAGCTTCATGTTTTCTCTTCAATTCTTGCAAATACTATTGCTTGGGGAGCATACCCATGGCCACCATGGTTTTTGTATGCCATTACATTTCAAGCGTTAGATAAAACTTTGAGTTGTGGGTTCGAGTACAACCTCGGTATGGGATGAAGCTTCCAACTCGAGCCTCCAACTCATGATCATCATGAAATTCTCTAATTTGATGGACTTCGGCCTTCAGATCTATCATCATTTGGAACGTAATCCTCATAAAATTATGTTGTGTCAATGGCAACCTTCACTACATGGGAGGGTTGTGTAGGGTGAGGATGGATCGACTTCCTACCACGTGAGCCCATTTCTAGACTGAGAAAAGGGCAAGAAATACTAACATCAAAGGAAAGAGTAGAGGGGGAGTATTCAATATATCCCAAGGAGGATGAACCTGAATCTCTACCTTCGTAGATCCTATTTAACATGATCAGACTCAATATGTAACCATTGGAGTTACCCAAATCATCTTCCATGACCGAGATCATCATGAGGGAGGGGATGAGTTTCATATATGGGTTATTCCTCATCATGATCCAGACGATGTCACTCCAAGGCCAAATGACACTACTAGTCTCCATTTCCCAATATGTTCCTGAACCTAGAAATTTCGCAAACCTCCTATCCATCATGTGAATACAAGGTGTGAGTGAGACTGTTCTATGCTCCCATCTTTTCATGATAAACCTCCAGCGTGTATGGCCGTGAAAAGACCTCATCCTAAACAGGTATGTTGTCCAGTGTTGGAACTCAAGTGACAGGTGTAGTGTAGCATCCATATCCCTGAGCTGGTCAATGCCACACCATAATTTCGAACTCTGATACCAATTTAATTTACTGGTATGCTCTGCATATGCACAAAGTTATGCAGAATAATAAAAAAATACGTATATAACATTATATAAGGAAAACCCATGTAGAAACACATAATAATTACAAAACATTTAAAACAATCACATTAAATACACTTATCTATTTTAAATAGAACATCGATTACGTGTAGACCTCAAATTTTCCCCCCATCCATAGACATTGTTGCTCATAAAATCAACAGTAGGTCACCGCTGAGATGGGACTAAAAATCCACCTAGGAAAAGGAATCCTAAACTAGAATAAGGTCTCTCAAACACTAGAAATTCTCAACCATAGACTCAGGTGCCAACTCTAGTAGATATTCTACAATCCTTCATTCCCCATATGCATATCCCACCTCGCAAAGTGTGCCCCTTCTCTGATAAAAAATCCTTTGGATGCCTCACTTCCCTTCTAGGGCTTCAACAACATGTAGGACAAGAATTCTCAGAGCCCTATAGATGTATCTTGGCACCTTGAAAATCAATTCCCAATAGTTCTCTGACATGGAGAGAATGATCATGGGCTTGACAACCCAATTCTTCAATAACTCATGGGCCTAACAACCCACTTCTTCAATAAATCACGGGCCTGACAAACCACTTCTTCAAAAACACACGGGCATGACAACCCACTTCTTCAATCCAAGTTTTACGTAGAAAATGCTCCAAGGATTCCCCAATACCCGATATGGAGATGGTAGCAAGGTACACATGTAGAGTATGGTTGTAAGGTCATGGAATGATGGTGGTGGAATAATATATGATGGAATTACATTAAATCGCCAAATTATATATGCATGTGTCCTATGTGACACATGGCACATTAAGGGACTAATGTTTTTCCCCACATGTAATTTGTTCCCTTCCTTTTTGGAAACTTAGGATAACCTAATGTTATATATATGACTTTAGGACTTAGGAATAATATTATTTTATTCCTAGGCTTAAGTACCTTGACTTAGTCCCCTAACCTTAGACTCTTATCCCCCCTTTCCCTTTCAGGTGGAGTTTATCCCCCCATACTCTTTTGTCTGGTTGGTTTGCAACAATGATGTATTTGTTTTATTAATATATGAGTGTGATTAAATTTTACAATGATAGGATCACTAGCCTTTTAACATATAGGCTCTCCAGCATAATGAGCATACAGACACTCTGGCCTATAATATCTTGGCTCACCAACCTATGAAACATATGTGCAATTACAACTGGGGATCAAAATGGGGTTATCACATGTAGGTAGAGGTTGGAAGCCTGTAGCCATTTGGTTCCTCGAGATAGGAACCTCCTCAATCGTGCCTCTCTTATCATCATTCATGCTGGAAAGCACCCCATCTGGGGATTGGAGATCAACTTCAACTAAAGTGGAACAATCATGCTTCATGGGGAGGTTGGGAATATTATCCCATCTAACATCCAAGTGGTTATCAAGGCCATCGTTGGCGACATGATCAACCACTTTATTCATCACATGTTTTACATGGGAAGGAACCAAGAATGAAATGTTTGTTATAAAAGAACCCAATAAATCGATCAAATATTCCAATCACCAATGGGTGAATAGCTTGGATGCCAATGAGCCCCATTGGAGTTTAGTTAGCACGTGGATGATGAGTTGGGAATCCCCCTCCACAATTGGTTGTTGAAATTGATTCTAGTGGGTGATTTGCAGGCCTTTTATCAAGGCCCATAACTCTACAACATTGTTGGAGTTGATGCCTAAATAACCATATAAGATATGAATAATTTGTCCATTTTTTTCAATGAATATGCCACTGCAGATTTCTGAACCGAGATTACCTTTAGAAACCCCATTGAAATTCAGTTTGATACAACCTGGTGGGGGAAGGGACTAAGAGGAGGGGATATAAGGTTTGGCGGGGGGGAGACTAGGGAGGGAAGAGAGGGTGTAGGGGTTGAGGGTAGCCAATACAGAAGGATACAGTAAAGAGGAGAACAATGAATATGAGTTGGGTCCAAGGATTCTTTAGAGATAGTCTCCTCGATATTTTTCTTGAACTTCCTCCAAATTATCTCCTTAGTTTGGGCTTGATATTTGAATATTCGACAGTTGCGTTCTTTCCAAATTTCCCAAAGGATGAACCATGGAAAGAGTACCCAAATGTGAATGAGCATCGGATTGACAAATAAAATATCCCACCAAGAGGAGATTGTGGATCTGACAGAGTTCATATTGCGATCTAACTATCTAAAGGACATAGCACCTTGATCCCAAAGAGATTTAATGAAAGGACATGAATTAAGGAGGTGTTCCAAAGTTTCTTCATGATGCGTGCTGAGGAAACAAAACCTAGGCCCAATGTAACCTCTTCTACATATATTATCCCAAGTAAGAACCTTTTTGTGTGATATTTTCCAAATAAAGGTGGCTATTTTAGGCCAGAGATTGTTTTTCTATATTTTATACCATCTGTATTCCTTCAGGAGGTTAGAATGGTGGGAAACTAAATGATAGGATTCTTTGATAGTAAATGTCCCATCTGGTCAATATCCCCATCTTAGTTTATCAGGTTTGGAGGCGACTCTGATTTTTCTTAGGGCTAGAAGTTGTAGTAAGGAGAGAAGTTTGGGTCTAAGTTGAAGGGGAATGTGGTCATGGTCAATATGCTAGGTGTGCCAGTCTAAATATTATGAAGTGATGGCCGAGTAATTTCCAACTTGTTATCCAAGAAGATCTTGGAGGGTGGATTTGAGGGGGATAAGGTGTTTATCATCTTGAATGGATGGAATTTTTTGCCATGAATCCTCCCAGAAGAGAGTATTTTTCCCATTACATATTTCCAAAAAACCATGTTGTTGAATTAGCCACTGAATTTTCCAGGTTGAGTTCCACATGGGGGAACACGTGGAAGTATCTATCATCCAGATGAAATCATAAATATCTATCTGATATGAATATTTATTCTTCAAAAGTCGACTCCATAGGTCACCTCTCTGTTGAATCCATCTCCACTGAGTTTTGGCTCCCATAATTTTGTTGAGAAGCTTAGGATCTCTGATGCCTATTCCTCCTTTAGACTTGGGAATATAGATGGTATTCCAAGCAACCAAAGCCCATTTATTTGAGGATTGGGATCCTTTCCAAAGTAAGTTTCTCTAAATGCTTCAGACATATTTTAAAATTCTCTTTGGGGATGCAAGTGTTGAGTACATATATATAGGAATCGCTTGAAGAACAGATTTGAGAAGCGGTAATATGCAAGCAATGTTAATAGACTGGAGGGTCTATTTCAAAATATTTTTACTGAGCCTGGAAAGAAGGTATTCCCATGAGCTGTTGTGGGCACCTGAAATGAGAAAGGGAACCCCAAGGTACTTGGCTGAAAGGGATATTATTGGATAACCAAGAATACAAGTGATATGGAATTGAATAGAGAGTGGGGTATTAAATAAGAAGATCTGGGATTTGAGATGATTGATGGAGGTGCCATAGGCTTCCATTAAGTTATAAAAGAATTTGTTTGAATGCTCAGGCTTCATGCGTAGAAGGGGTTCCCATCAACATAGTGTCATCCAAGAACTTGTTATGCATTAATGGATCCACAGAATGATGGAGTGATATGCCTCAATTTTTGTGATAATCAATCATGGCCCTGAGACTTCATCCTAGTCCTTCTTCCATTAGAATGAAAATAAAGGGAGAAAGGGGGTCACCTTTTTTGATACCATGTGAGGGATGAAAGGGATGGGAGGTCGAGCCATTGATCAAGAGGGAGAAACAAATTAGAGGAGATGAGGCCCATTATCCATGTGACCCATTCCTTATGGAAACCAAAGGCTAGAATAATTTCCTTGATAAATTGCCAACTTAACTTATCAAAGGATTTGGACATGTCTAGTTTAATGAGCATTGCTAGGGTTTTTGTGACTTTTAGGGAGTGAGAAACTTCATGATAAAGAAGAAAATTGTTAAGGATTTTTCTCCCCTCCACATATCCATACTTCTTCGGTGCAATC
>ML786748.1:351417-380386 GCA_009831015.1 Picea engelmannii | reverse complement strand
TAAAGCTGCAGACTGTACTCACGATCGATGATTTTGACTTCATTATCATAGCTGTATTAGATGCCTTGAAAGATATTTTCCAGAGAAATGAAGAAAAACAAGAAACCATGTACGAAAGAATTGAAGAAGATATGAGAGGGGTACAACAAGCACTTAACTCCAGTCGTGTAGTGTCCACTGCGCACCTGCCATCAGAAAAAACAAAGTTGGGAGATGAGCCTACTCAACTTCGCAGAATAGCTGATGCGACCAAATCTCGTCTTCATCGCGTGCAGGAAGAAAAAGAACAAGCCACGATTTCACTGAAGCAAGCACAAGAGGAAGTCATAGAGCAACGCCGAATTTCACACCAAGAGAAGGCCGACCTCCAAATCAAGTTGAAGAGGATAAAGTGTAGATCGGAAAAGAGAAATAACAACTGCTCATGGAGCAAGTGGGAGTTAAAGAAGTCAACATAGCACTTCTCTCTATGACAAGCTTAGAACAAATAGAAGAAGAACCAGTGGAGACACAAGTAGCAAAGCTTGTTGCATCCATCCAATAACTTCAACATAGAGTAGCAGAATTGAAGTTACAAGTAGTACCAAGCACTCCGCAAGAAGTACGAGACCAGTGAGAAGAAACTACCTGAAGCGTAGTCTAGAGAATCAAGGCATTATCCTTGGAATGTAAACAACTTAGCAGTCGAAGTGCGCAGAATTATGAGCGCCTTACCGAGGACCCTGAATTAAACATAGGTGAGTCACAACTCCATGAAGCAAACCAGCAAGCAACAATAGTACAAGTGCATTTGAATCCCTTGTCAGTGGTTGAACGAATGAAAATATCCCAAGAACAATGCATGACTTAGCAACAGGTCCATGCCATACAAAGAAAATTCATGGAAGTGACTCAGAATCTCTAGCCAGTCTAGGATACAGCTTGCCTACTTTTTGAGGAGATTGAAGGACAAGGAGAAAAACTAGAAGAAGCAGTCACTATAGTTGAACAACACTTGGATGGACCTGTGACTGAGGAAGTTATTCAGGAGTTCATCGAGCAAGAGGCCTTGGTGAAGCAGCAAGTCGAAGCAGTTCGAGGCATTTGAGGCAGAGTTACCCAGAGCAAAGTGACTTGGGACGAGTCACAGGTGAGTGTTGGGGGCCCGTTGGCCCTCGACCAAGTTTTGGAGAACCTTGTTCATGTTTGACCTCTTTTGGGACTTCGACAAGCTAGTCGAAGGTGGAGCGCAAGTCGAAGCAGATATCATGGGATCTTGACCCCTTTTTAGGGCAGTTTTGGGATTAGGGTTTATGTAACAGGTATGGGATGTCGGCCCATGGGTTTACCCATGTTTAGGCCCATTTTTTAATGTATAAATAGATAAGATAGGCGATGTAAGAAGAGGTGAAGATGCTAAGTGATAGATTTCTATCTATGTGATTGAAAAGACTTTGTGCATACTATGTATTAAGACTTGCAGAGCTAAGTGCAAGTGATTGTAAGAAGGATTTGTGCTTGAATCTAGCTCGGGGAAGGAGGATCTAGCAATGTATACGCAGATCTCTTGTCCTATGCGAAGTGGGTTACTATGGCTCTGTGCTTGTAGAAGATTGAGAGAAGATAATAAACAAGAGAAGAGTTGGTGGATGTAGCCCCACGCTGGGGTGAACCACGTATATCCTTTGTTATGGTTGCTTTGTGCATTATAGTTTTTATATTGTTCATATGATTTAAGCTTAGTGCAGTAACAAATGTTTAGATGAATATGGTATGATAGATTAATTTCATAGTGATGTGAACGAATGCTCTATATGATCTCTTTCCATATGCTAAGTGCTTGGATGTGTTAGATATGGTTGGATACTGCGTTGTTCAGTAATTAGGGTTTGGATCTGCGATGTGAATAAGGGTTAAATACTGATGAATGCTAACTACTAAGTGCTTTGTTAGAGTAGTGTAATCACAGATCTGTGTCCCAGATAGGTTGCACACATTGGAGTCTTACAACCACCCCTGCCTCTACCTCGAGTGAGACTTCATATGCTTCACAGGTGTTGTCGAAAGGGCCGATAGTTAGGATTTTGTTGGTGTGCTTTTGAAGCATTGAACCCTGGGTCTGTCCCTGTGCCAACACCAGGTCATGGATTTCCTCTAAAGGGAGAATAATTGGGACATCTTATTAAGGAGGCATTTCTGGTGAGGCTACAATGGTTTTGGGATTTTTTGGGTCATTTGAGAGTGGAGAATTATTGGTTTTTTGGGTTTTCGGGAAGCTAGGGGCTGAAGATTCCACAATCATGGTGTCTGATTCTGGTGGGAGAGAGTTGATGGGATCAAATCGATTCTTGCAGGAAATTATATTTGTGTTCTATCTAGATGGATTCTGGGAGGTATTCTTTTTGTTTGGCCGAAGGCATGAAAGAATTTTGGTGAAACCATCCTCGTCCAAGTTAGGGTTAGCTTTGGAAGGTTTGGGCAGGTTTAGAAGGGGACAGTCCCTGCAAAGGTGGCCATGTTCATGAAAGCGATGGCATCTGAAGGGGATAAAATCCTAGTCCAATTTTTGGATCCATTCTACGTCTTGAAAGTATAAGAGAATTGAGTAAGGAATAGGAATTGAAACATTTATGTAAATGCAAATTATGGTGTAAGATATGTAGCATCCTTGTTTGGTGGCTTCTGAGGATTTGACAAAAGTTCCTAGGGTATTTATGATTCCATCCAAGATTTCTTCCTCCTAGTATTCACATGGAAGAGAGTAGAGGTGAACCCAAACAACAACATATGAAAAATCCTCTTTCTCTGGGTAGAAGTTATCCTTCCAAAATCAAACATGAAGATCGACAGAGCAGAAGAAGTATGGACCTCCTTCAAAGATTYTATCTCTTTCATGGGGGTTTCAAATATAACTGTAAAGAACCCTTTGGAGCCTAACTTGAAATCAATATGGCATGTGGGTTTCTAACAAGAATGAATCTAGGTAACAAGATCCTTCTCGTTCGACCAAAGACCTAGAAACRTACAAGTTAGCATGTGATATTCCATGTGCTAAATGTATCCTCCAAGCTTCTGAGAGCGGATATTGTACATAGGCATTCATWCTGGCTTCAGGATGTAGTGTCTATGTTTCCAATGCACATTATGTATCTACGCTTGTTGTACATCCAGCATGGGATCCTCGAGCGAGGGGGCTTACGGTCCAAGAGTTTTGTCAGCCATAGTGTCAGGAATTGGGGGATTTGGCCCAAAAGGGCCAGTATCAACATCGGTTCAACATGGAGAGGTTGTGGGAGGGGGGCCTAACTCCCCCTTTAGTGCCATTAGTGAGGGTTCTGACCTGTTGCAAACGATAGTCAGGGTGAAACCCTCGCAGAGTTCAAGTGCATCAACCTAATTCCTTCTTTGATTGTTTTGAGATGATTTTAAATTCTTAGTACAAATAAAGTTTAATTTAATTATTTTACTATTAAATTTTTTGAATTAAATTGTAATTACAAATATCACTATTAGTACAATTAACAGAACTATAAAAATATTTTAAATAAAAATGAATTTTCGCTTCAATATATTTTAAAATGCATAAAACGTTTTTTAAAGAATTCCATAAAAGTGTATTTGTTAATTTTTTTATGGAATGCATACTCATACTCATTTTATTTTTTAAGTTTTAACAACTTATTAAGATTTGTATTGTAAACTATATACATTAACTTATGGTGCATGATCAATATAAATATATATTAACATTTGAACAAACTATATAGTTTTGCTAAAACTTTTACATATGGATGATTTCAAAAATTGATTTTATGTGGACCAAAACATATTTAAATATCAAATTTGATTTATTTTTTAAAGTTATCTGGGAAAAATTTTATTAACAAAAAATAGTAATTTATATGTGTCATGTAGTTGACCTGCCACCTATGAAACCATGCCAACAACAATATAATCATTGTCCTTGAGCACATCCATAGTGTCCTTTTCATGGAACCGATTTCTAATTACTAAATTAAAGAGATATTAAAGCCTATTCTACCATAGCCAAAATCTAATTACAAAATTAGAGAGGTATAGAAGCCTATTCTGTCAGGATTGTGAGTAAGAATCTTGTTGGTCTAGCCTAGAAGAATTAGTGTAAGAACCAAAAACTGAAAATGAAAGAATTAGTAATAGATATGAGGGGGAGGCCTAGAGGCCTCGTGAACTTGGCCCTAGTCATCTCTCATCTCTTTTAGGTCGAGGAATACCATGCGCTCGGAAAGGAGGGACATTTTTTGGTCGGCCATGCAAATCTACAACTCAAGGTACTCCATTTAAAGAAGAATCTCACTGAATGCAATGCTTCATTCCATAATTATTTTTCCCAATAAGGTTTTGACATGCCAATACACGTCGATGGTTATTTGATACTTAGTCTCACTGGAGAGAGAGGTGATAGTATATAGAATCCATTGAGTGAATTTTCCATCCACTGCTTCCTCATTCACCAGGGTCTGCTTAAGATGCACCTCCGCTTCTACCAATTCTATCTTGGCCCAGGTTTAATGGGGCGTAAGGTTCTCATAATTATTTACAACAACCATGGCTTCCTATTGGGATTGAGGAACTGAAAGCCTCTGACCAATATGGAGGCCTCTATGACCCAAGATTCCTTTGGCGATGAAATTCAAGAAAATATTGATATCATTGGTGTCACAAAGGGACCAGAGAGTCTACGTGAAGAATCTAGAGTAGACTCAGATGCTTATCAAATGGCTATGCCGATAATTTCCCCTCGTTGCATTGAATTTATCACATTGAGAGCGTGCATGAATGTTGGCGTATGCTCGACCTTTGGGCTCATATACAATACCCATGGGCTCAACGTGTGAGAACTAGGTCCTAAGAGGAAAATTACTTCCCTTGCATTGTCCTTGATATGTGGTGTTGTTTCCTCTGTTAAGATGGGAGGGTAATGTATCATCCATGGAGCGTTCACTACACTCGATGTCGAATCCAATGCTCTCTGATATAACTATTGACATAACATCCATACCATGTCAATTAAATGCCATGTGGTTGCCACCTTGACAAATCCTCTGGTTATTAATTTTCATGTGGGATGGGCCTAGTCCTCTCGCCATTTTTGTCATCATATGATGTTCCCTCCATCGATGTGTTGCTTGGGTGGCTACGCTCATTGTTGGACATGTTATGTTGGCACCCGATCTAGGGGTGGACTATATTTTGAGTCCAGGGTTCGACACACCTTTTCTAAAGGATCTTCTGACTGAGTATCCCAGTGCCTATCTATTTAGTGGTTCATTCTCATGATTCCCTCATTTTCTAGTCTGTCCACAAAACTATTTGTAGAACGAAAAACATGTAGTGGAATAACCACTTTAATCTATTGTATGAGATATTAAATATTTTAAGGGCCTTTTTCAATCCTTCATTCCATTGATATCTTACTAATTATCGATCCATTTAGTAGCTTTCCTAAGATCTGAATAATGATCATTGAATCTCCTTCAACCATCAATTTTCCTTATCCTTCTCTTGTTGCAATGTAGATAGCATGTTCTAAATCTAGGATGTTTGATGCATTGTTGGTGTTTGTGGCCATTTCTCCACACAAATAAGAATGAGGTTTCTGTTGTTGTCTCTGAATACTCCTCCTTTATAGCCTTCTACACTTGTGTGCATCCTTATTAACACCTGAGGGTTGATGACCTAGGGTTCTTCCATAGTTTACCAACAAAAAACCCCAAGGCATTGACATATCAATCCTTAGCCAAATACTAAAGAAGGTCCCGCCTGAGATGCCATGAGAATCACAAAGACCATATGGTCTTGTTTTAGTGATGAAGGATTACTTACACAGGAATATATCCATTCGGGTTGACATCCACACATTCCATTGCACCAAGATGCAAAGGTAACAACATGTAACAAACACACATAGATTCATTGGACACATGATCAACACATCACAAAATAGGAATCATTGCAGATTTTATTATATTCATTCAATCATATACATATACCAAAATACTCATTAACTAACAAAAGAAACTACCTATACTCTTATAATTTCTTCAAGTATTTCATTACATAGTGCCATGTGATTTCTCTCAAACTCTACAAATATTAGAGAACCAAACTCACAACCAGATGCATTACAAATCATGAACTCATAGTGATCTCAAGGACATTGACCATAACAATAATCCTCACAACAACCATCAACCATTGGCCAACCAACTTAGTAACTCTTTTTCTTTCATTATTGCTCCCTTTTATCTTCTTCTCTACCATGGTGCTCTTTCATTTTTCAATTCTTCTCCACTTTCTCCTATGATTATTAGTCCCTCATTCTTTTTTCACCTGCATGCATTCCACATAGCTTGTTTGGAGTTGTGGTAATTTTAACTTCCTTTCCATCTCATCCCCATACTGCTCCATGATCTCTCATGCTAACTAAAGTAATCATTCGAGAAGATTTCTCGAATATTATTTTCATGATTCTGACATGCATGTAGTGTCTTCTTACTTTTTGGCATGCATCACAAAAATCAGACTGGCACACATTGGAAAAACTATGACTAGCCTGCATTGAAAAAAAATAGATCGACGCATGTGCCTCATTTCATTCACTATGCAAATGTTGAAGTGAGCGCAAAAACTGAAATGCATGCACAACTTCATTTGTGTGAACATGTGATCTTTACCAAAAACTTTGGGTGCCAACAACTCGCCACCACTACTATTTGGCTCATCCTCAGGGCAATTGCCTCATGGACTGATTGATGCGATGGAAGGAATTATCTTTATCAGATCCTCAAGGAACTCCTTGAATTGGTTATCAAACTCATTGAGGGTGTAATGAAGTTATTGGGTGAGATGAACGACTTCATTTGCATCAACTGTTGTAACCTGACGAGTTGTCAGGTCCATTATCTCCATATTTTGGATCAAAGGGGCAACATCAATATGTGATTCTATCAACCAAGTGTAAACGATGAGGTGCTTATCATCCACATTAGTCGCTAGCTCTGAAATGGTTTGATAGTTTTCATTGCAACTTGGCACTCTCTTGGAGGTAGAGAAGCCAAAATGTTCCTTTGTTGGGTGACATCAACCTATTCTGCATGAACTCTGTCATCAATGGAAGTCAATTCGGGGGGGGGTTGTAGAAGATTCCATAAAGTGAATTTGTGTTTGAACACTCCCAAAAAATCCTTCAATCTTTTCTCTCCATCTCGGACAACTGATTTGGCCAACACAATATTGTTCTATAGATGTGTTTCCTTACGGGTTTCCTATTGAAACGGCGGGAAAGTTTTTGTATTATGTGATTCCAAATTTTGTAGGTGGTCCTTTAAGTCCAAGAGTTTGATATAGGGGTGGATATCTCAACCCTCCAAGGACTTGTTCAGTATCTATGCATATAATGTGTTGACTATCCCCAAGAGGTTTATGAAGGTATTATTTCTCTCATCATATTGATCCTTTGTGTTTGAATGGGCCACAACCTCTATGTCATACCATTGTTGCAAGCTATGGTGAGCGTGAACATCCTGTTGATAGCACACTCACATTTGATTGTGCATGGCAATATCTACTTGGTTTTTCATATGAAGTTGTGCATGTGACCGATTAAGAGTTTGATGTCTATCTCCCAATTCCGAAAGTAGAGTAGTAATACAATACTGCATCACTGAATTCAAAATTGGTTCTAAAGGGATTCCTAATATATCCATGTCCACCAAAGTGAGTATTGAAGGGTTGAATATGAGGACTCATGCTAGACTATTGAAATTGGGAATGGAGGTTGGTGGTCGAGGTGGAGTTTCAGGAGATGACACTTCACCTCCGAGCTACCGACACAGATGGTTGACACCATGGGTAGCTTCCAACTGGATTTTTTGTTCTAGTAGAAACTATTTTTTGAGGGAAGTGATCAATGTCTCGATCCCATGCACCATATGTCCCAACCCCAAACTGTATAGGGGGAGTAGACACATGAACAATTGGACTGATCCATTGTCTTTGTGTACTAGTGGGGGTGGAATTATGGATTGTTGCGTAGGGTGGGATGAGGTTGTAGTTTTCCATTGATTTAAATTCTCTTGTTTAGGACTGAACCCAATGTCGAGAGGATATACAGATGTTAAAATTGGGTCTTTCTACTTTTTGGACATTGCCTTGTCCTTGGATCCCCCTCCAGTCATTAAATGAAATGGGATGAATATTTTGGTGTGTGACCACCATTATAATTGCACTCAATTTGAATGGATTTGGTGGCATCTAAGGAATTGCACTCAATTTGAATGGATTTGGTGGCATCTGTTGACTAACCATTGCTTCCTTACTCATTCAAAGTTTGTATATTTTTTCAATGGGGTTGAGGGGGATTGAATAGGAAGACATGATTTCTATTACAACATATTGAGTGGTTATCTCTATCCTTTGCACACATGAATCCCCCACTTGTCTGCTAGGGAACCAAGGAACTAGAGGGACATGGTTCTTTCTTGGAAGTCCACGCCAGGCTTTCAAATATTGGCTTCGCACCTCATGCCACTTCTTGTCTACCCAAGGAATTTCATAGGACACATGTACTGATGGATATCCACCTCTAGCCTGAACATTTATTTTATTGAATCTTGCACAACTACACATTCTTGAAGATGTTATTGATGCACAACCCACCAATGCACATGTATTCCTATTGACAATGTATCAATGGCACGTACCCAATGGGGTTTGGGAATGTGTTGCATCTAGGAAATAAATTCTTCCACCAAATCCGACCCATCAAACTGGTAGGACTTGAATTTCTCTTCACACACTTCAATGGTGATCGAGGTGCATCTCCTTGTGGAAATTTCATAAATATTGTTTTTCCACCTCTTCATGGTGTCGTCTGAATCAATATCATACGATTTCATGCTTCTCCAACTCAATTCCCCATATGCAGTCTGATTAATGTAATCATCCCCATGCCTCGTGATCTTATAAATATTTTCAATAATAGAGCTTCGCACATCTTCAATGACCAACTCATTGTATCTATCCCCTTCTTTGGGATCTAATGGTGTGATCACGTGTAGGGTGTCTGTCTCAAATGACATATGTTGCTTCTTCAGATTCAGCACAACATTTTTTTTTAAGGACCAACAAATGCCAAGTAGGGTAGGGTATGGATCAGAATAATCCATGATCTCTATCATCTCAAAGTCTACTTTTGTATTCACCCCCTCTATGTTTACTTTGGATTTCTCCAATTGGCATATAGGGTAGATTTTGTATTGATTAGCTAATCGAATTTGGATGGGAAACCAGGAAAAATTCAGTTTACCCATCAATTCCCATGACTTCTTATACATGTTGTTCATGTCAGAACCCAAATCCAACATGACCCCATCCATTTCATAACTTTTGATTTCAACGGTCATCTTGAACTCTCTTCATGTGCACTTCTTCTTACTAACCTGACACACATCCCTTTCTGGGATGGGGTTTGATATAGCTCTATATGTCCCTTCTTCCCCCATATAGGTTTCTAACATCCGTGTCAATTTTTTTGGAGCATTAGGATCACTCAACAGTCTTAAGAAACAGCGCAAGAAGTTACTTACTTTATCTCTAATTTTTGTTTCATGACCCAAGTCACACAATGCTTCTTCTTGCGTCATGTGCTTCAACTCTTCAAGTACATGTTCCTCTATTTCCCTTTTTCCTATGTGTGATAACTACTCTTTTATGTGAGCTTCTTCTAGAGACCTTTGCATCACACATTGTATTTCCTCGCGTACACGAGCTTCGTCCAAATACCTCTACGTGACATGCTACAATTCTTCACAGGATCAAGCTTCTTCCAACAACCTTTGTGTTATTCACTACACTTCCTCATGAATCTGTGCCTCTTCAAGCGACCATTGTGTTGATCGTTGCATTGCTTCTCACACTCTTTCTTCCTCTATGGCCTTATTCACATCATGCATGAACTACTTTTGTTTGATAATATCAAACTTAGGAGGGGGCTATGTTGTCTTTCTTATCTTCCCCTCTATCTTTTGACCCAACATTTCACCATCTTCAAAGTTCATTCCCATATTTTCTCAACCTTAGGTTATCCCCCGTACATCAACTTCATCATCCCTTTTTTTATTCCCATGTGGATTTGCAGTCACCATGTTGCGGTGTTCCTTCTTCTCTTCCTACTTCTTCAGTAAGTCTGGAAAATCCTTTGTGGCGTGATAAGAGCTATAGAAGTACCCACATAGAGTGCATGGTTTGGTACAAAATATCGACACATGGCCTATCTTTCCACAGTTAAAAAAATTAATGAGTGTACCTCGACCTCCTCCATATCATTATCCCTAGCCTCGTCCATATCCTCCTCTGAGACCTCCTTGGTATCCACCTCTCTCAACACTGCCACTGTCACCACCCTTTTATTCCTCCTAAACCTGAAATACAACATGGCTATGGTCATGCCTCAACTAGAGTGACATGCAATTGTTCACATCATGCCCCATGGATTTGTAGAATTCACAGAATGGAGTATGATGTGTCTTCTGATATTTCTTTAGCGTTGGGAAATGGTGTGGTATATTTCCCCACTGTCTACAAATATTACACCATTCTATCTTAGGTCTAGCTGGAAATGGATTTGGTGCACCATCACCATATATTATCCCAATGTAGGACACTCATCTCTATGGTGCCCTTTTGATTAAAACATTGTACACTAGACATTATCATGCACCCACATTTCTTTTTACATATCATACAATTGCATCATTAGGTTGGTAAGATAGAACTGTATCTATGCCAAACTGACGGATGTTTCTCCTCCTCCTGGTGTAGCCTCCAGGTGCATCACAATCTCCAACTATTGGGTGTTGGGAACTTGGTACTGATACAGTTCCTAGCGATGTAGCATTGACTTTGTATTCTTCCTCACTCATTGCTTTTGTTCTTTCATCTCCTACTCTTACTTCTACTCCAATAGTTGTTTTTTTTATTGTTCTTTCTTCTTGGCTACAAATGTGGAAAGGAAATGGTTCAAAGGGGGAGTAACTCCATCTTCTTCTAACATTTCTTATGTGGGAACCCAAAGAGTCTCCTACATGTATCCATTCAAGATCATTCACTATCACTGCTAACTCCTCTCCCCCTCCTCTCAATGGACCTTCATCATCCTCTCCTAACATTGTGACTCTACTATGTGTCTCATCTTCCTATGAAATTGCGACACTCTGCAACAACCAAGGGGTTCAAAATTTGTCTTATTGGCCCCTACTACCACTATTGTTGATATCTTCATTGGATACCCTATAATAAATGTTGTGCCTCTCTGCAGGCCTATCCTCATCTGTGATCCTCTCTATCATATCACATTCTCCCCCACTTCATCCTCGTGTAGTCTCCTTCCTCTTTATTCTAGGCCCAACCCCTCATCACACACCCCTTGCTTCCTTCCTTCCACTTCTCTATTCCACTCTCCTCTTTGAATCAACTCTTCTTGTGTGCATTTCATCTCTCTCTTCTATTCTCTTTTTGGTACATCCTATTCCTCACCTCATTTCAAAAATGTATGCATCCTCCTCAGAAGATCCATCTCATCTCCCACTTTTCCCCTGTCTTTTCATCCCCCCCCGGCACTAGGGGAGTCTACTCAACCATCATGTCGGGATCCATGTGCATCAACTCTTTCTCCATGAACGACATATTTATCCAGAGTGGAATCTATTCTAGAATCCTTTTTTGAGGACCTTCAACAAACTTCCTTTCAGCCTCACTGAAAGAATTAGTGTATTCGACAACAAAATCAATAATATAATCTTCCTTCACTCAAGAAAACCAAAAGTCAATGGCTCGAGTCCACTTGTTATCCAATGTATTCAAATTATCAATCATGATTTGATCCTAGACCAATGGTTCTTGAGGCCTCAAAGAGGTATTAGCGACATTCTACCTCTTCAACCATTTATATAATAGATAGGGAAATTTAACAAAGAAAATTTCGTGCATATCAATGTAGATATACCTATTCTTCCATTGCTCCACATTGGAATTCATACCTTGAGTTTCCCACTGAGAAAAATCATCTTTCTTCATAGTCAACCAATATTGAATTTCCTCCTAAGATGGATACCACCTCATTCGTTTCCTTCATAATTCAATACAAAACCTTTAGGTCTCAACAATAGAACCATTTGTTGGTGTTTTATTCTTGTGCACGTCCTTCTTAATGTTGGGGGGTTGATGACCAAGGGTTCATCTAGATTTAACCAACAAAAAAACCCAATGTGTTGGCATATCATTACTCAACCAAATATTGAAGAAGGTCTCACCCGAGACGCCATGAGAATCATAGAGACCATATGGTCTTGTGTTAGTGATGAAGGATTACTTACACAATAATCCATTTGGGTTGGCATTCATACATTCCATTGCACCAAGATGCAAAGATAACAACATGTAACAACCACACATGCATTCATTTGACACATGATAAATACATCACAATATAGGAATCACTACATGTTTTATTATATTCATTCAACCAGTCACATACATATACCAAAAGACTCATTAATTGGTAGAAGTAGTTCCATGCACTCTTATATATTATTCCAGTATTTCATTACATAACACCATGCACTTTCTCTCAGAATATCTAAATATTATAGAACCAGACTCACAACCAAATACATCACAAAGAACGAACTTAGAGCGAGCTTAAGGACATTGACCACAACAACAATCCTCACAACAACCATCAACCACTGGCCAACCAACTGAGTAACTATTTTTTTGTCATCATTTCTCCCTTTTATCTTCTTCTTCGCTCTGACACTCTGTCATTTTTAATTCTTCTCCACTTGCTCCTCTAACTGCCAATCCCACACATTTCTATCACCTGCAAGAAATCCATGTAGCTTCTTTGGAGTTGTGTCAGTCTTAAATTACTTTTCATCTCATCCCCTTACTCCTCCACGATATCTTGTTCTTCCTGGAGTAATCATTCGAGAATATTTTCCAAAGTTTTTTTTTCTTGATTTTGGCATGCATAGAGAGTGTCTTCTTACTTTTCAATGAGCATCACAAAATTCAAACTAGGGCACACTAGAAAAAATATAACTGACACACATTGGAAAAACTCGGAATGACACGTGTTCCTCATGTCATATACTATGCAACTTCTAGAGTGCACACAAAAACTGAAATGCGTACACAAATTCATTTGTGTGTGTGCATGATATTTAACCAAAAAATTGGGTGCCAACACTCATAGCTCTACCTTGCTTGGGTTCCCTTTAGAGTCCCCATCGAGGTTAAGTTTGACAAAGTATCTCGGAGGTGGCTGCCATTTTTATGGAGATGTGGTTTTTGTCTTTTCTCTATGTTTGGAGGCATAGTCTGAGTTTTGGTTCAAATCCAGAAGTTGGAGGATGGTGATGTCATTTTTCCTCCCTTTCCAGTCCTAGTTGGACCATGATAAAATGAGGACATTATCTTTAATTTCTAATAAAATTTGAGCCCATAGTTGGGTTTCATTTATATTCTTATTTTTAAATATTCATGTGTTATGTTCCTTCCATATTTCCCATAGAAGAAACCATGGGAAAATCTGCCATGCTCTATTGAGGATTTGCATTGAGAAGGATTCTAGACGTCGGATTTCAATTATTTTTCTTGGAATATTATGGTATCTATCTGATTTCCGAAAGAGGGTTGCACCATGATCCCATAAATCATAAGATATTGGACATGAGTCGAGGATATGGTTGGAAGTCTCTCCAACCTTTTTGCATAAGGTTCAAATCAAAGGAACAACAAAGCCTCTTTTGAGGGGGTTATCCCAAGTGAGTATTCCACCATTCACTAGTATCCATAAGAAGAGGAAAACCTTTGGCCAATGTTTTTTCTACCATATCTTCTTCCATACCGCTTTCTGAGGTTGATTGTGTTGATTTTCTATGAGTTTGTAGGCCTCTTTGAGGTTGAAGATTCCTTTTGGCTTCTATCCCCAGCGCAAATTGTCTGGGTCATTTTGGATTCGAATCGTCTTGGCTGATAGTTCCTACCAAAAATCCCCCCAATCTAGGTATGATGGTAGAGGGATCCATTTGTCTTTTTCTATCTAGGAGCACCACTTATGATATGTCAAAATTTCATTCTAGTATTGATTAACCCATTTCCTCCCTCATTTGAGCATGAGTTCTTTGAGTTGTTGTAGATTCTTCTTATCCTACTAGGATGGGAGCTATTTCCATAAATCATACTAGAATAATGTGTGGTGCCCATTATGTACCTCCTAGAAGCAATGTTTCTTAATGATGTACTTGTTTCTCCTAGCAGTATTCCATATGAGCATTACTATGGTGTTACCCTTTAGATATATTATTTTGCGATGAGCAGTGTTCAAACTATACTTTATTTTCTAAATTTACCCCTGTAGGGTTTCTTTGTTTTGTATCCACTTCCACCAGGTTTTTTTACCTAAGATAGAGCCGATAGTGTCTAGATCCTGAAGTCCCAGACCACCTATAGATTTGCGTTGACACACTTTCCCCCAATTAACCAAGGCCCATTTTTTTTGGAACCTCCCCATAGGAGGGATCATTGGAGATTCTACACTTCCTTTAAGATATACTTTGGAGAAGATAGTGCTAAAAATAGGTACAATGACATTGCTTGGAGGACCCATTTCAGGAGAACCAACTTTCCAGGAAGGTTCGGAGAATGAAAATTCAAGTTGGAAAATTTCCACTCAAGTCTCACCAGAGGGTATTCCCACGTGGAATTTTTGAGTTCAATTTCCACAAGAGGAGCCCTAAGCTATTTAGAGGGAAGGGAGCATATTTGGAAACCTATTATTCTGGCAATGTTAATTTTAACAATAATGTGCGTATTGAAGAAAAAATGCTAGAATTACCATGATTTATGGATGTTATGGAAGCCTCCATAAAGTCAGAGAGTACTTGTTTGATGGATTGACCTTCCTTGATGGTCAGAGTTCCCATAATAATGGTGTCATACACAAATTATTGATGTGATACCGAGAGGTACTTTTCAAAAATTCAAAGGCCATAGATTTTTTTGGTAGTAACTGCCACTTTAAGTGATTTTCCCAGCCCTTCTACCATCAAGATGAAAAGAAAAGGTGAGAGGGTGTCATGTTTCTAGATACTGCAAGAAGGGGAGAAGGTTGTTGAAGGAGAACCATTGACGACTATTGAGAATAATTCCATGGAAGTGAGAGACAAAATCCATATTATCCAAGAGTCCAAGAAGCCAAAGGGTAATATAATTTGATCAATATATTTCCAACTCAATTTGTCAAAGGATTTGGACATGTCCAGCTTACTAAGCATACCCATTGTTTTGGTAGATTTATGTGAGTGGATCATTTCATGTGCCAAGATTGTGCCACCAAGGATTTAACGACCTTCCACATAGTTTGTTTGTTCCTCAGAGATAACCTTAGGAAGAATAGGGTTTAGCTTGTTGGTGATGACTTTGGTGATGATGTTTTAGGCCACATAGCAGAGCATGATCAATATGAATTTACTGGGATATTTGGCTTTGTTGTATTTGAGTATGAGGGAAAGTAAAGCCACATTGAGGGAGGGGAGGAAATTTTAGAATCTTCTAGAATCCTCCACTAGCTCCCAGACATCATGTTTTATGACAAGTCAACAATATTGAGAAAAACCTATGGTGAATCGATTGGGACATGGGAGTTTACCTTTTGGCATTTCCATTATCGCCTGCTCAATTTCTTATAGAGTTGTGAGTCTTAGGAGGGCCTCATTTTGATCGGGGGTAACCAACTACAATATGTTGCAAGTTATTTTATTGATGGCTTCTGATATGTCTTGTTGTGGTTCTTTAAGAAAATTTTGAAAGTAGTTTACTAGTTCATTCTATATGTCAACATGATCTCTTAGCTGATTTCCTTTACTGTCTTTGATCTTGGTAATTTTGTTATGATGTCGACGTTGAAATATTGATTTGTGGAAGAAATTATAGTTCTTGTCGCCTTCCTCCAGCCATTGGATTATAGATTTTTGTTTCCAAAGAATTTCTTCCTATTGTGCCCTATTATTTAGTTGAGTTTGGAGAAGGTATTTTGAGGAGTTAAACTCTTCTATCATTCCCTCAAGGATAATCACTTGTTTAACCTTCACCATTTTTGTTTCAAGTTAACATTTTCTTTGAAGATGTCTCTGAAGGTCTCTTCGTTCCAGTTTTTGAGATGGAGTTTCATTTGTTTTAGTCATTGTTTAAACCTATACATTGGAATGCCTTGGATGTTGTTGGATTCTTGCCACCATTGTTGAATATTATCCATGAATGAGGGGTGGTTAATCCAGAAAGACTCAAAGAAAAAATGCTTAAGCTTGGGGCTTCTAGAGAATTTGGTAGCAAGAGAAATGGTCCTATGGTTACATCTAGAATAAGGAAGGAAGGAGGAATCCATGGAGAGACCAGAGAGAAGGAGGTAGTTAGAGACAAGGAAACAGTCCAGTCGAGAGGCTACTTCTTGGTCACTTCTCGAACGATTTTTATAGGTATGAAGGTCGTTAGAAGGAGGCAGGTAAATGAAGTGGAGAGAGTGGATAAGGGATTGAAAACTTTGAGATTCGGGTCCTAGATGGAAGAGGCCTCCTTAGTTTTTAGATAATGAGGTAATGAGGTTGAAGTCATCCCCAATGATACATTGTTTGTCTCCTATGATCGATTGAAGGGATTGAATTGAGCTAAGGAGTAGGGATTTATTGGGGCTTGATTGGGGCCCATAGACATTGGACGGAGAGGGTTTGGTGAGTAGATAAGTGTGATATTAGAATTATCTTAGCATGGTTCCATAATATGAATAGGCCTCCAGAGGCTCCTTGGGAATTGATTTCTATTGCGTGAGAACCCTGCCAAACCTTAGAAGCTATCTTGGGAACTAGAATACTACTAAATTTGGTTTCTTGGATCATAACCACGGTGGGTTGTTCTTTAGCTACATTGTTCTTCATTATCCTTTGCTTGGTTTTACCTTTCAGACCTAAAATATTCCAGGAGGGAATCTTCATGTAGAATAATTGGGGTTAGGGAGGAATGCATATGTCATTAGGGTTATTCTTTGAGAGTTAACCAACATTTCACCAAGATATTGAAGGCATTGTTTGTTTCTTCTTCTTCCTCTTTTCATTTCCTCTTAGGATAATTTAGAAGGATCTTTATAGGTATTTGTTTTTTACTCCTAGAGAAGTGAAGGAGGAGGGCTTACCTTTTTTAGGGGTGGATCATTGATCCTTGCTGTGGATTAGAGACTCTTTGACCATTTGGATTGGTTGTTCAGGATTGGCGCTTGGATCTTAACTTCATGAAGCCTATGCTAAGTATTGAAGGTCTAGGGCATTGATCTCTAATTCATCTACATCTTCTAGATCACCTTTGTCTTTAGTCTCCTGCATCATTTATATGTCCGGGTATGAATTGATACCCTCCTTGGTTTGTTCTGCATCCAACATTATTTTCCTTCATTTTTCTTGTTCCTTCAGGCTTTCAGGATGATTTTTCTCTTGGCTCATTGGGGTTTGTGGGTCAGTATTTGTTGGTGACTTGTCATTTACTTCCTCTGACTATGGTGGTAGGGATTCAAATTTGTTGTGGGTGTGGATGTTACTTTGTGGAGGAGTGGCTCTCAACTTCCTTGAGTTTATTCACTTGGAGGTCACTGTAACATAACCCAACCTCCAAGATGAGTCTCACCACTATGAAAAACAATGTATCTTGCTAAAAATAAATTTAAAAACACCCCCATGCACATAAATAACCTAGGGGAAACAAGCCAATAAAAATTACAAAAAAACAATATATTGATTTATCCATGCATCTACAACATTTATAAAACATGAATGCAACTATCAAGCACACAAAAAACACACACAACATTCAACTATTCATTTTCAAAGAGAAATAATCATAATAAACACAATAAAAAATTATCTTTTCATAAAATATAATCAATTGGATGCATACGAAGGATGAAGCTCCTAGCCATAGGAATGTTGTTCCAAATATTAATAGTAGGCCACCCCCAAGTTAAGTCTATGAGCCCACAATGAGATCCGACCCTTTCGTTGTCCACTCTCCACACACAACAACCACAAATCCTAGGTTCTACTTTTATAGTAGTTCCAATCCACTATCTTTCTCTTCCCCACAACCTGCACAACCCAAGGAATGTACCCCCTTCATTTCTCATAGTCCTCTGGGCTATACCATTTGTTTATCAGGACTTCCAATGCACTAGGTTGGCCAATAATTTCTAAGTTGGGGAATTCATGAATGCTCAACTACTTCAAGAGTGCTCACAAAATCCTTCACAAGGCTCTTGAGCCATTTCCTCAAGGGTAAACTTATTACAGGATTACTGTCTATTTTACAAGCATGAAAGCCTCGTTTCTAGCATAAGACACATCCAAAAAATGGTTTCCTTCAAGGATATCACAATTTTTGTTCTTCCCAACACCCAAATCCTCTCTTGTTGCCCAAAATTTGCATGTAAAAATTGTCCTCTTTGGCCATATGAATTTCCTTTTTTCTCTAACCAGTTGACTACTCACTTTGTCCAACATTGATTGTACTACAACCCCATGCTCCCTAATAACTATGGGAAGTGACTCTCACACCCACCCTTTGACATGTAATCAATGATTGGCTTTAGGAACACTGAACAACAAAACAAAAGTTTTAGACAATGATAATAATTTCAGGAATGCAGTTGGATTAACATCCATGAATAAATCCCCCTTGGAACCCTCACTCTTGTGGAATCATATCCCCCCATTGTTTTCATCCCTCTCATGTCGCAACTAGCGATTATTACTATTTGAAATTGAATAAATCATTTCAATGTACCATTTACATAGTTTGTCCCTTGTCCATATTAATCAATATGGGCTCTTTTCCCCAAACATACCAACTCACCAGCCTAAATAAGATTTATACAATTACATTATAATTTGCGGGGATTAAAACTGGGGATGTTACATCCATTTTTTCAAATCCATAGACATCCTTGATAGCAATAGTCTTCAATGGGTTTAGTATATGGTTCAATGGGTAGTCCATGAAAAGGTGCTCGTGTTCATGGCACTTTCTACACCGGAAGGGAATGTGCTCATAATCTATCGTTTGTAGCCATTATTTGTCCTGATAACTAAGGAAGATTGATTCTGGCAAGGACCCTAAGACATCGAGGTAGACACAAATTCTAGCATCAGAGGTGTATTTCCCCTACTTGGTTACCTTAGAGGTTTTGACAAACAACCCAAATGCATTCCCTATGCCTTGGAGGGTCTCTTCTTCCCAGTACCCATGCAATAGAGAGTATATCCTAATATAGACAGGGGTGACTATGAAGTCTTATTTTTCAACGCTGAAGTTTTCCGACCATAGCCATAGGTAAATCCATGTCGAATTAAAGAACTACGGTCCATTTTCAAAGACTTTGTCCTTGTCTTCCAGGTTGGTGAAGACTACAGTAAAGGACCCCTTGGATCCCAGTTTAATATCTGCCTAGCCTTTTTGCTTCCAATGAGTGAAGATCCACTAGTCTGGGTCTTTCTCTGTAGGCCAAATGTCCATAAACTTTCCAATGATGGGATGATCATTCATATGTTGAATGTATTGACTGATTGAGTTGGAGGTGATTTCATACCTTGAATTTTTCATGGCTTTGGGGATGGAGTGGCTTGTTCCCAATGGTTACTTGTATGATCGATTGATGGAGTCCTTGTTGGTATTAGGTACATATGGTGCTTTTGTCTTTTCCCCCCTTGATTCTTTTCTGTCACCTTAACTTTTTCAGAATGGTTTATAGCATGACTGGCTCAAAGGCGACAATTCAGTGATGAGATCTAGGAGGGAGTTGATCTCCCCCCTCCAGTTGTCGCCATGTGAATGATTGCATAGATTGCGTAGAGAGAACTATGTAACCATCATCACATTAAACTAAGATTACATTAAACTAAGATCAAAATCAAATTTGATTTTGATTATGTATTTAAAACATATTTAAAAATTTTGATTGTGAAATTAAAATATATTTAAAAAAATTAAAATAACAAATTAATAAATTTTAAAAAATATAATTTAATTAATATTAAATGATAATTTTTTTAAATTTATTATTAAAATTATAAATTTAAATAATGTATTTATGCAATTTCGTCACATTTTTGTGAGATTTCCATCCATTTAACCTCCCATGGAAAGGAATGAAAATTTGGGAAAATGTTGACCCCTTTCGCAATGATTGAAATGTAGTCAAATGGCTTGTGCAACATGTTTCATGTCACAATCGAGAGTAACCCTATCCAGACTCATCATCTTACAACAACACATTGTGTGTCCAACCTCAACCCAAAAAAAGGGGAAAAAATATAGCTCCTACTACAAATCCATAGTAAATTTAAATGTTTTATTAATTATTATTTGAATTTGGTAATGGAGAAATTATAATTTTACATTATTTAAATCATGTTTTTGAATGCATAAATTACTTCATCATTTTATAAAATACTGGATATCCAAAATATATAATCTCAAACACTAAAATATGTAATTTTCTGAATTTCTTACCAAAAACTGATAATATTTACACTACTGTGAATATGGTGTTGTTTTCCCAATGTATCATGTTGGTACAAACTGATAATTATGTTGAAGGCATCCTTTTCAGGGGAATTTTCTCGAGGATATTTCTCCTTCTGTCCATATCCACTTGAACACCGACACGGTTTTTGTAATATTTGATTTGTATTTTATCCTTAATCTACCATCATGTGTCAGACTTGTGGACAAAAACTTCATCCACAGATTCTGTCACCTCCCTGCATCCCCTCTGTAAATGTGTTGAACCTGCATAAAATAGATCCAGCTAGGAATTGGCATACACAGTTGCAGAGAAAATAAAAGAAAAGAGAAGCAGGAGAGAAAGAATGGAAGAAATCTCATTAAACAAATGAATGAATGATAATTTGCACATGATATACTATGTATAACTCAAACAATGCGCACTGGAGGAGAAGCCAATGCACCATAGTGGTGGTCTAGCATGATTTGGACATGCATCAACAGTTATGGGAGTAAACTTCCACCTAGTCTAGTCTCTCGGGAAGTTATGAGAGTGAACTACCACCTAGCTAAGTTAACTAGTATATCAGTATCCAATTAACTGACTGAAACATAGTGAAGTGATGAGGCAATCATGGAATCACGGGTAATGACCTAGTATGATGATGATCCCAAGGACAATGCGCATTATCTGGTGATGATCCCAATGTTGCATGGTGATAATCCCAATGTAGCATCTAGACTCCACTCAACTGATCAAACTGAAGTGAAAACTGAAGAGAATATTCTCCCTAATGGCATATTCTTCCTAAAATATAGGATATTGAATAATGACTAATAAACATAGGAAAAACATTAGGAAAAAATAAATCCTAGGTGTGTGTCAAGTAGCTCCAACACCCCCCCTGAATATCACTATGGTGAAAATAAAGAATGGGTCCCGACAACAAGGCCATGTTAGGTACCCAAATACAAAAGATACACTGAAATAAATGAGGAAAGAGGGAAACCCTCATGGGAACCCCCCCCCCCACCTCCCCTCAAAGTACAATGTATGTAAAAATAAGAACTAACAGTTGTTAGGAAACTATGTCCTTCACTCCAAGATGACTATGTAGAGAATGGAACTTCTGCTAAGTGAAGGTCCTGGTGAAGATGTCTATAGTCTGTTCTGCTGAAGGACAAAATTGTAGGTCGATGATCCCCTCATGTACTAATTCTCAGATGTAGTGCATGTTGATCTTGATGTGCTTCTTCTACTTCCTCTAAACTGGATCTCTGCAGAACTTTACAATGCTCTGGTTGTCACACTAGATGACGATCGACCGATGAAACTGAATTCCCAACTCAGTGAGAAAATGTTATAGCCACATAGCCTGAATGGCTATGTTAACTACCCCTTTGTACACTGCCTCAGTTGAAGATAGAGCAATAATAGCCTACTTCTTGCTCAACCAACAGATAGGCTCGGAACCAAGACTAAGTGAGTAACTAGATGTGGACTTGTGATCAATGCTATCACTAGCACATTTAGAATCAGTGAACCCTATGAGGTCCAATGTAGAGTCTGTTTCATAATGAATCCCAAAGGTGATGGTTCCCTGTATGTATCGAAGGATATGCTTTTCAGCCTTCCAATGTATCTCATGTGGCTCCTGCATGAACCTGAAGACTTCTCCAACTACATATGAGAGGTATGTTTTGGAGTGTCTGAGATACAACAAGATTCCCACTAGTTGTCTCTACTATGTGTTGTCAACCAGTCGAGTGTCCCCACCATCCTCAATTCTGACTCTTGATAGGAAAGGAGTCGAGGCAGACTTGCAGTTTGTCATGTGAAATCTCTCAAGGAGATCTTCTACATACTTGGCCTGAGACAGTTTTATGTCGGATGCATCCTCACTAATCTCAAGTCCAAGGAAGAAATGTAGCAGACCCATGTCCTTCATCAAGAACTTGTCATGTAAAATCCTCTTGATTGCAACAATTGTTGAAGTCGATAAATCGATGATCAACAAATCATCAACATACAAAACTAGGAGTAGAAGTGAATCAACCATCCTGATCTTGTAAACATTCGGGTTTGATTTACAATGTACAAAGTTCTATGATAGCATATAAGAGTCCATATTGGCATACCATGCTCTCAGATCCTGCTAGAGACCATAAATAAACTTATTTAGTCGATAGACTAAAGATTAATCCTGCATAAATCCTTGGGGCTACTCCATATATATCTCCTTAGAGAGATCATCGTGAAGAAATGAATTCTTCACATCCATCTGATGGACTTCCAATCCCTTTGTTTCCGCAATGGAAAGTTCCAAACGTATGGAATCCATATTCACTACTGGAGCGAACGTCTCATCATAGTCAATGCCATGCACCTGTTGAAAGGCTTTGGCAGCTAACCTGGATTTGTATAATCTATTATTTCCATCCACTGCACTCTTGGTCCTGTAGACCCATCTGCACCTCACAAGTTTCCTTCTGGAAGGAACGGGAACCAGATCCCAAGTATGGTTCTCGAGGAGGGAGTTGTACTCCTCCTGCATGGAAGATTCCCAAAAGGGATTTCTAGCAACCTCACCATAAGATTGTGGATCTGAATACTAAACCAAGAAAATATTCCTGGCTAGAAATGATTCAGTGGCAGTGAGTTCAAGAGGATGCTCCTCTAAATCAGATTGAGTCCTCCTAGTATCAGCTAGATAGCCAACAATATCCCCTGCATCCTGAAGAGTAGTCTGAGCCCACTTGGGCCTCAGCTCTGGCTCTACATTTTCATCTGCATGCACTGAATCTACATCTAACTATAATGAATCTATAACTAGATCATTTGAGTCCTCTAAATCAGAACTCTCATCTGAAGACGATTCATCATGTGCATGCTCATCATCTCTGACAAGTGGAAGAACAAAGGTGTTTGCATGCAACTGTTGAAGTACATGTGAGACACTTTCCTCAAATTAGACACTTCACTCAATGATGAGTCAGTTTAAGGAAATACTAATAATTATGTATCCATTCACACCTTCGAGGTATCCAACAAAGATACACTATGTTCTTTGTGGATCAAGTGCCTTCCTCCTTTTAGAGGAAATCTGGGCCCATGCACGTGAACTGAAAATACGAAAGTGGGTCACTTTTGGTTTGAGGCTTCTCCAAGCCTCGTAGGGGGTCTTATCCTTGACATATCTTTGGGGAGATATGTTTTGGAGGTAAGTTTCACAATTAAGTTCTTTTTTCCCATATTCTCTGTAGAAGTGACTTTGCATGTAGATGCAATATGCCATCTCTTTTAGAGATCTATTTTTCCACCCAGAAACTCTATTTTTTTTTGGAGTATAGGGAATCGTGTGCTACAACTGAATCCCTACCTAATGACAAATATTATGGATCTCATGGTTGACATACTCTCCCCCATTATCATTTCGGAGGATTTTGATTTTCTTTCCTGACTGTGTCTCAACAAGGGATTTGAAATCTTTGAGGTGTTGAAATACCTATGATTTTTTCCTGAGAAAGAAAATCTATGTGAAGCGTGAGAAATCATAAAAAAAATGAGCACATACCTTGCTTTGTTGATTGATGGATGTGGAAAAGGGCCCATGAGGTCACTATGGATCAGATCTAAAGGAGAGGAAACTCTCTGAGTCTTTCCTTTGTTGAATTTTTCTTGAGGGTGTTTTCCAAGAACACATCCCTCACAAATTCCTTTGGAGAAGTGGATGTCGGGTAGAACATCAAACATTCCCTGCTTTCTAAGATGTTGCATATATCTTAAATTTAAATTCCAGAACCTCTCGTTCCATATCCTACTTCTTTCATTAGCATGGGTAAGTAGTAATTCAAAATATGGTTCAATAAATTTAGAAAATGTGTACAGTCTAGATTGATGATTTACCTCACTAGTAGAAACCCTAAAAATGGTTTGAATTTCATGTATATCCACTGCATTAGGTGTGAATATGACTCTCTTTATGGTGTCAGAATTATTCATCTCATACACAGAGAGAATATTGACGAAAATTTTTGGATCGTGCAACACATTCTCTAAGCTTTCGTTTGTGAGTTCAATACTTTCTTTTCCGGTGAACTTGACTAGAGAGTTGTCCCCCATTAGAATAGGAGGACCTTTGCATGCATCCAATTAAGAATAAAAAAAATCCGTGTCATCCATGTGGTGTGATGCTCCTGAATCTACAATCCAAGCATCGACAGGAATTTGATGGCAATCAAAGCATGGATAGACTTTCCTTTCTTGGGATTCTTATCTTCTAGATTTGCATGTGCTTTATTTTTGTATTTATCTTTAGATTTTTGATATTGATGACTGCTACCATCTTTCACAGTAAGTGCATGCGCCATTGGGCCTTTTATTTTTCCCATGTTGATGAGCTTGCTCTGCGCTTGTGTTAGAGACTCAATAAAGTCCTCAAGAGAGGGCATCTTCCTGGTAGATCCAGATGTGAATCTAACTGAATGAAATGTGGATAAAAACACTAATTATTTTGGACAATGTTTGTAAAGAATGGTAAGAACCGTTTGTTTCTCCTCCTTATATTTATCAACCTCACAAGCCTTGAGTTGTGACGATAAATCCTGATATTTGGTAAAGAAATCTTGGAGAATGTAGAATATTTTTCGATCCAATGTCAACAATTCCACCTCAAGCATGTGTCCCCTCATCTCATCCTATTTTCGAAAAATCCCTTCCATGGTGGTCCAGGCTTCATTGGGAGTTTTATAGGAGGATATGTGAAAGAAGAGTTCAGGAGAAATGAGGCTGCAAATTGTTCTAAATGATTCATCCATTCGATTTAGATACTTTTATTTTTCTAAGGATGATGTTGGTTCTTCCTCCATGTTCATGGTTAACCTATACAATCCTCTACTTCGAATATGCATTATCATCTTCTCCTTCCATGCAAAGAAGTTTTAAGGTGTAAGAATGAATTCTTTTGGAAATTCCATTTTTCCATTATCTTCAATCTTCGGTACCTGTAAAAATAATTTGGTGTGTCTTTTCCCTAGAAGTCCGATGTCTTTGATACCATGTAAATTTTTTGAACCTACTCAGAATAGATCTAGCTAGGAATTGACATACATAGTTGAAGATAAAATAGAAGAAAAGAGAAGCATGAGATAAAGAATGGAATAATTTTCATTAACCAAATGAATGAATGATAATTTACACATGATATACTATGTATAACACAACCAACACACACTGAAGGAGAAGCCAATGCACCATAGTAGTGGTCTAGAGTGATCTGGACACACACCAGTAATTACATGAGTAAACTTCCACCTAGTATAGTCCTTGGGGCAGTTACAAGAGTGAAATGCCACCTAGACGAGTTAACTAGTATATCAATCTTCAGTTAACTAACTAAAACAAAGTGAAGTGAGGAGGATATCATGGAATCATGGGTAATGCATGTTGGCATGTTTATAGGAAGAATGTGATTTTCATTGATGTAAAGAATAGCAGCGAACGAAAGCTTGAGAGCGCAGAAGATGAGAAAGCTCAGAAGAGATAACAGTTTCCAAAAGTGCAGACGAGGTCCAAGAGACAGACTCGCAGGAGGAGCATAGGTCGAGACCCATGAACACTTAGAAAACCTTCTAATTTGGAGAGATCAGAAGATCAGGAGGAACATCGATAATTTTCATTGGATCACCGATCCAGAGGACCAAGAACCGTCGGATTGAATTAATGGAAGGATAGGATAAGCAGGGCAAAACGATTGAGAATTCGATCATCCGAATTTCCATCAGCCGTCAGATTGATTTAAGTGGAAGGAAAGGATAATCAAGAGTCATTGATATAATATCTTGATCAATGAACAACATTCATTTCATGTCTAAATATGTGAAGAGATTACGCTCTAGAGAAATCACTTTGAGAGTTTCAGTTTGGGATGTGAAATCCTTGAAGTCCGGAGAGACAAAGAGCCAAAGAAAACATCAACCATCAGATCATTTTAAAGTGGAAGGATGGGATAAGCTAGAAAAGAAGCATCGTAGAAAGATCGAGCCGTCAATCTAAGAACATGATCGACGAACAAAATTTAGTTCGGGTATAAAATTTGTGAGGACGTTACAATTCGGGGATTCTCACTTCGGAAGAATTGGTGACCTGAAAGTTCGAAATACTCGAAGTCTCAAAGGTCAAAGTCCCAAAGTGAATGAGGATTCACTTCATTAAGGACATGTGGTTCAATCAGACAATGAAAGGTGTCAATTTGATTCGACATTTTAGGTACGTACAAATCACAAATCTTAGTGACACGTGGCATCTGCTAGTCTCATGACACATCATCAAGTGACATAAGTAAGTGATGTCACTCAGAGAGGTTTACTTCAGGAGCTTTACCACCAGCACTTGCCCAAAGTTCAGAAGTCCCGAAGTGGTTTGGGGCCGTCCATCATCGAGGAGGACAGGTGGCACGAGATCCACAACTTCGGAAGTTTGTGGATGGGGAGAATGTGAAAATCATCGAAGACAAATCTCGACCATTGATCATCAAGGGGAGTATGTGTCATCTGATCTGAGATTTCAGAGAAATCTCACTTCAATGATTTCCAGTTGAGACTTGAGAATTTCGAAGTCCGGATACGCGAAAGGATCGTGACCGTTGATCCAAAAGGGACACGCGTCAGTGGATTGTCATCTACGGGAAAAATCAAAGGAAGGTTGAAAGGTTGGAAAGTGGCGATTTCTGAACCCCGAATACCCGAAGGGATCGTGACCGTTGATCTGAAAGGGACATGCGTCAGTGGATTGTCAGCTTCGGGAAAAAGAAAAGGAAGGTTGAAAGGTTTGAAAGTTGATATTTCCTAACCCCAAATACCCGAAGGGATTGTGATCATTGATTCGAGAAGACCAGGCCTTGTTAGATTGTGGACTCTGAGTGAAATGCTCCAAGAGCAAGAAAAGTTTGAGAATTGAGAGTCCCGAAGTCCGAAAGGAGAAATCGATCTCATCTATTGGTTTGGAGGGCCACATGTCACTTGGTCGTTGAGACTAAGGATAGCACGTGGACAGATGTAAGAATGATGGAAAATACAATAGATCGAAGCCATTGATCGAAGGAATCTATCAGAGACCGTGTGATCGACGATCACGCCTAATTGAGGTATCAGAAGTTGCTCAGAAGTTAATTTTCTGAGGGCGGGCCATAATTGAAACCACGGTATTAGAGAAGGGATACATGGCAGATGGAGGTAGAGTGTGGGGAGAAAAGTGGTTAATCCCAAACCATTGTTGGATGTGCCCGAAATCGTTCGCTTACGCAAGGAAATAGCCCAAGGTCACATATGACAGGGGGCTAACGAAAAGAGAGATTGTGCCCGCAATCACGTGGTCATGTGAATTTAATCTCCCAAGGTCATATTTGAAAATAGGGAGCTAGTGCTCGCTAGACCAAGAATGTGAAGTGCCTTTTGAATAGGCGTATGGTCACCACCAAAGGTCACATGAAGGAAGGGACTTAGAAGCCAAAGAAGCCAAAAAATGACTAGTTGTAACTTTCAGAGAAGATGAATAATTTCAACTGACAGAAAAGCAAAATATTCTCAGGATAAATACTAGAGAAGCCAAAGAACCATGAATAACAACCAGAGAAGAAGAAGAGTTTGTATGATGATCAGACAGACAAATCGACATGTAAAAGACATGCAGAATAGAGAAGAGACAAAGTGTCTCTCAGAGTGTGATGCATGTGGGTAGGACGAGACGTAGTGCATAATATAAAGGGGATATCGGTGGCACACTAAAGAGGATGCAGAGGAAGAACATAGTATAAAAGGCAGAAGAGAAGCTAAACAACAGGTGATCTTAAGCGCAGGAGGAAAAATAGCAGAGCATAGAAGCTGAATGATGAAGAAAAAGAATAGAGTATAGAAGCTGAAGAAGGTAGAGGAGACATGGAGGTTTAACAAACCATATCAGAGACAAAGAAAGTAAGTAAATTTTTGTAAGATTAATTCAAGGTGGTAGGGTGGTGCTAGGGAGGATTGCAGTCCTCTACATTCTAATTGGTGCTAGAAGATATTATGGGAATTGGTGCTTCCATCTAGTTGGTGCTAGAGAAATCTGAGAGTTGGTGCTCTCTGCAAGTTGTAGCTTGATATTAGAGGTTGTAGCCTCATATTTGCGTTGGAGCTCAAAGACTGTGATGTACATGAAATTTGGAGCTTGATTGACATCCTAAGAAGAAGAGGTTTTCACCCTTTATGGGTTTCCTTAAGAAAATCAGTGTCTCTGTGTATTCTTTGTGATTTACCATTGTATATATATATATATATATATATATATATATATATATATATATAT
>ML786748.1:319378-335764 GCA_009831015.1 Picea engelmannii | reverse complement strand
GCAGTGCTGAAACCGTACAAGAATCAGAAGATGATGAAGCTGCTTTGGAAATGCCGAAATATATTCATCACACCCGGCCTCCTCTCCCTGCACTGTATTTCGATAGAAATATCTCCTGCATGGCCATATCATAACTACACATTTAGATTTTATGCCCTATTTAATACATCGAGTGAATCAAATGATTGGGGAATGGGGAACCTGCAACCTGTGGATAAATATTGAGGAAAATTAAAAAATCTACAGCTACAGTGCCATCGAAACTGGCATGCACAATTTTTAGCTAAAACCAAACTTTTGGAAAACTATATCAGAAAAAGTGCAAAAGGTAAATTAAAGATATCGAAAAAGGTACGCAGCACAAGATTTCAGAAGAAGGTGCATTGCACTGCGTTGTGTTTCATAAGATCGATACTGTTTGAGGAGACAGATTGATATGTTTGAAGCGGGTGATTGTACCAGCGGGTGAGGCGGAGATATGCTTAAAGGACTGCACATCCGATGGATTGGATAGCTAGCTGTAGCAGAATTGTCATGGATGACGAAATCACAGTCATGCAGCTGTAGTACTTGTGAAGTGACGGAGGTAGGCTATGATTACCAAATCTTTGCCAATAGGGTTGATTAGCCTTTACACCATGGAAGATAGACTGACTCTTCACAAGTTCATATCATTTCTTAAAAACCGCCTCCGGATTTTAGTGTTACCCTGGTTCACATCATTTTGAATGTTACAAAAACGAAGTACGTTCTAAACGATGTGAAGAGTTTACCTAGCTTCACGTTATTTGAGATGAATATTATTGTCGAACAATAATCAGTCTCCTATATACAGTCGAATTACTTTGGTGTATATGTTGGGATATATTTCATGGTGTATATATCATTTGCCACAGCAAGCTGGTTATTGTCAATACTACGAAGCAAGCTGGTTATTGTTCGCTGAATATTATCAATCTATAGGAAATGTTTCCTTCATAATTTTTGGGGAATTTGTGTAAACTATTTCTCAGTTTAGTTTTGCCACCTTCAAACCAACCAAGTTTAAATTTAAAGGATACTTATAAGTTTATAAGTAATTGATAATCTATTGTGTTTGAGTAAGATTTAAAATTGTTTTTTATTGGTTAGGAGTCCATCTTCTTTGTAAGAAAATGTGTTGTCTAATTGTTCTATGAAATGTTTTTTTTGCTGGAGTGAGATATAAATTTGCACCAAATTACTATTTTTTGTTGTTTAAAATCCATTTCTAAATATAGAAATGGATTCAGCATGCTAAAAAATTTTGGGGCACTAGGATTATACATAAATAATAAATTAAATCTACAGATCTAACAATTTATCGCCCTATTTCAGTCAAATGTCCCCAAAAAATATCGTTGGAAAAGAGTCTAAGGAAAGACGTTGTCTAACTGTTCTACTAAATAGTTTTTTTTGCCCGCCATTACTATTTTTTGTTGTTTAAAATCCATTTCTAAATACAGAAATGGATTCAGCATGCTAAAAATTCTTGGGGCACTCAGATTATACATAAATAATAAATTAAATCTGCAAATCTAACAATTTATCACTCTATTTCAGTCAAATGTCCCCAAAAAATATGGAAGAGTCATTTAGTACGACCTAAGAAAAGACATTGTCTAACTATACAACTAATTGATTTTTTTAGCTGAAGTCCTGGGATATAAATTTGCACCAAATCATTATTTTTTGTTGTTTAAAATCCATTTCTAAATACAGAAATGAATTGAATATGCTGAAAAACCATTAAATCACTAGAGTTATACATAAATAATAACTTAATAATAAATTAACAACCCAAAACGAAATAGTAACTCATAATACCTGTCCCAAAAAATAATTGGTATCCACATTAATAATATATAAGACTAGTTTTACTTATTTATGAATGTACATTTAAAGTTTTATTTGTAATTTTAAAAGCATTATTTTAATAAAACATGGAAATCAAAAGACTGTGTAAAACTAGAAAAAACAGAAGAAAACAATAACCATTAAAGGCAAGGAACGATTATGACATCAACAAGAAATGGAAATGTAATCATTAAAACCATTTTTGCAATAATGGAAACAAGAGTAGAGCACAAAACTTACATGAAGATTTTAAAGTACTTAAATGAATTTGAAAGTATAACAGCCTATATCTATGGATCTAAAAAATATGGGCTTCAATAAATTTGCAATATTCAACATAATTATAATCAAAATCAAAACGAAATCTTACACGCACATCTTCATGCTAGCAAAGAATTGCCAGCATGTATTTACTACGTGGTGAGAAGTTATTATAAGTTAATTGAATCAATTGTAAAGCATCCTAGAGTTAAAAAAAAAAATATGATGTTCAAATTGCAATGCTATGAACATATTCAAATTGCAATGCTATGAACATATTCTTTTAGCATGAGAAATTTTGAAACATACAAGTAGTGAGAAGTTATTATAAGTTAATTAAATCGATTGTAAAGCATCTTAGAGTTCAAAAAAAACATGATGTTCAAATTGCAATGCTATAAACATATTCTTTTAGCATGAGAAATTTTGAAACATACAAGTACTTTTATGGGCAATATTATGATAGTAAGTAAAGTATCAATATACATCTATTAACAATTTAAAAAGACTCTGTTTGATTTGTAATGTTATAAACATAATTATAATTAATTGAAGTTTTTATTGAATTAAAAAGCTTTATATTAACCAATAAAAATTTAATTTACATTTAATCATTATTTAAATATTGTAACATTATTATAAGTGAATTGAAACATAAACCTAAAACATTTTAAAATTAAAAAAACAAAATTATAATGTTATCATCATAACCATAATAACATTTGAAATTCAAAACCTTAATAAAAACTTAATGGAGAGCCTTCCAAAGGTTTGCTAAGAAATCAGACAATAGTCATATATAATGTGCATGATAACTACAATCCCTGCATCAAACAAGGAAACTCCCATTAGAACGAAATTTATTTTGCAATGATCTTTCACATATGATAACTACAATCAAAGAAGGAAACTCCCATTAGGACGAAACTTATTTTGCAATGATCTCACATACAAGCATGGACATAATCTGCCATACAAAATAAAGAGATTGTTAATAATCTGCCATATAAAATAAAGAAGTTGTTAAGGAATTTAAGGTTGTAAAAGCATCAGTTTAACCCGTTGATTAGGCACCAGAAGCAGGGGGGAAGGGCGGAAACAAGGACAGCAACCCCAGATAAAATAAAGAAGTTGTTAAGGAATTTTTTTTTCATGATGTGTAAGAAGAAAATTTTAACGGTTTAATTTTTTATATCATTAAATATAAAAAGACATAATTTTTTAATTTTCTCTCTATGGAGAAAAGTTAGGAAATAAAGTTAAAACAAGCAATATGTAACATATCTAAAGTCTATAAATTTTGTTTACCTATTTTTTGAGCAAGGATGTTCATTATTTTTGCTATTTTGCATGAATATTATTTTTAAGTAGATGGTTATTGACAACTTCACAAGTTCGTATGATGTTCATTATTTTTGTTATTTTTCATGAATATTATTTTTAAGTTGATGGTTATTGACAATTTAGTATCACAAGTTCCTACATGTAACTAATACTATTGTATGTATGATTTTGAGGGTATGACTTCTCATCTATAATAAATGAAGTTCATAGTTTAAGTTGGAGTTTGATTTTCTATCCACTTTTGATTGATTATTGTGTGTAACTACATCACCCTATTTAAAGATTTATGATTTCACATTTAAATATTTTTTTGTTATTAATTATACATTATTTTTTGTTATGATTTCACTCAATGAATTATACATTTTCTTTCTAATGGGATGTAGAAAGCACCTACTTTTTACTTTCAACTATTTTCTATATATAATATTTTAATTAAGATGGACATTGAAATATTTTATTTATGGCTGACATTGAAATAATTTTTTTGTTATTAATATTTTTTAAATGTCACATGTCAACTCCATGTTGAGCATGGAAGTAATTGTACATCTCCCTCAAAGAGCATGTATGCACAATAAGAAATGTTTTACTTTCAATATGTGTGTGTGTACTTTTTACCTCAATATAATCCCTCTCCATCTCGAGACATAATCATGTGCACAAGTTCCTTCTCCCATGATTGTAAAATTTATTTTCAGTCTATTCCCAATATGAGCAATTCACTATATTTAGAAAAACCTCTAGTAAAGTAACCTTATATAGTGTTCGATAATATATAGAATCATTACATAAAAATAGAGAAGAGAGAGAAACCAAACCTCAAAGAGAGTTAGAGTTAATGCTTAATAACAAATATAGATTCTTTCAAGACAAGATTTAAAAACAATTACACAATACCATATTAAGGTTGGAGACTAAGTAAAATGGAGATTATATTACAATCAGCTTGGGGAAGTGTGTCAATCAAGCAAACAAGCCAAAGGAGAGGAAATTTGTATAGGCAGTTACAACAGTTTTAGACAGTCAATGTTTTTGCATGAACAACAAGTAGAGAGAAAAAAAGAAGAGCTAGGAGTTGGAGAAACCATGCAGGTGATCCACATTATTTTCAGCACGAAATGAGAGAGAAGATATAATAAATCAATGTACAGAGATATCTCAGATATTCAATGATATAACATAAATGTATCAAATATGCGAACATAAACACAAAGATACAGTAATAGACAATTTTCTATTTATGAGCGAAAAATGTGCAAAGATTGTAAAAATATAGAGTGACAGACTCGCTAGAATGGTGGTAGCTTATCTCTGAGAAGAGATGTGTCCACTACTTGCATTCGTAAGAAGATCATTTTACAATGATTCTTCAAAGGCCTTTCTATCATAAATAAAATCCAAAACCCTAACCCCGGAATATGAAAAGCCAACGGTTTTGTGGACCTCATTTTGGGTAGTTTGGTGTATCAACTTCATGGGGGCGTAAATTTGGCATACGATCTCTGTTTGGGGCACATGATAGCTCATTGGAAAGGTATAGTCGAGGAGATTCATTTTGGGGGATCAATTAAAGCCTCTAGCTATCATTGAGAAGTTTGATCCCAAAAAACCTTCATTTAGGCCCTCAAAATGGCCCCGAAATTTAAAAACTGCTAAAAATAGTAAATTACCAAAATTACCAGAAAATGTTTCCTATGGGGTGTGGCATGAAATCAAGCCCTTGAATATACTACCCAAGACTCTAAAATATTATCTATAGAAAGAATCAAAGCATCTTGTAACACATCACCTGTTACATTTGCTTCCTGATTTCTCTCATGTTGTCCATCTCTTTGTTTCTTTGGAGCTCTGCAGTCTTTCTTCAGATGTCCTTTCTTCCCACAATTCCAACACTCTATCTTTCCAAGTCTGGATTTGGATCTACCCTTCCTAGAATTCCCGCAGTTCCCTGATCCATTTCCTCTATCGTTTTGTTTTCCCCTGTTCTCCATGTTCAACGCATTACCTGATGTCTCACCTGTGATTTTCCGTCGCATTTCCTCACTAAGGATAACACCAACAACATCATCAAATTTTAAAGTATTTGAACCAGAGACAGAGTTACTTACAGCCATGACCAAGCTATTCCAACTTTCTGGCAATGAGCACAAGATTATAAGAGCCCTAACCTCATCATCAAAGTCCACTTTTACAGAACTTAGTTGATTAGTAACCGTATTAAATTCATTTAAATGATCTGCAACAGACCCACCTTTTGACATCTTCATATTAAATAATCTCTTCATTAGAAATATCTTATTAGACGTCGAGGGTTTTTCATACAGTTTAGCCAACGCGTCCATTAGATCATTCATTGTCTTTTCTTTCTAAATAATGAAATCCACCGATGCTTCCAATCTCAATCGTATCATTCTTCATCCTTCATGGTCATCGACTTCTTTGCTACTGCGCCCAATGGTAGGAACAGATCCTTCTGATATAAATAATCTTCCATCTGCATCTTCTATAACTGGTATTTTTCACTGTTAAATTTCTTGACCCTAAACTTTCCATCATCCGACATTGCTCCCACTCGAACCAGGAACCCTCTTTTCCTGCGAGTTACCTTTCCCTCCGATACCAGTTGTTAGAAAAATAGGACCATGGAGAAATAAAATAAAATAAATGCGGAAACAAAACATAGAAGATACACAATACAATAGAGGCACAAATTTACGTGGTTCACCAAATGTGGGCTACGTCCACTAGAGAAATTGTCAGGTCCTTCCTTTATTATTATCTAGCAAATGAAAGGATACAACCTACAGCAAAACCTGTTGTAACTTCCTCTTCTTTCTCTTACAGCCTCCTCTCTTAGAATACAATACTCACCATAATGCATAGCTGCAATACATTTCCCTCATAACAAAGGGTTGCCTTCTAGGGAAAAAACCCTAACATAATTTATACCATTAGATCTGCGACCTTATAATGAACAGTCCAGATTTACAATGAAATTACAATGGGATAGCCCCCTCGGACCCTGCAGAGGGGGTACCCCCCCTCTGCACACCCCCGCGTGGAAGAGTGTACATATTTCTAGGGTGTAAAGTCTTCATGGGGTATAAACATGGCTGAAAGCAAGGACCTCTGAATCAGGAAGATAACCAGGCTCCACAACCAACATATGGTATCCTAGGAATTAGAATTTTCAACTATTAGTCTATTCAGATGTTGATTGGGCTAATTGCGTGGATGAAAGGAAAAGAATGAGTGGAGGCACATTCTTCTTAGGAGATTCTCTTGTAGCATGGTTGCACAAGAAGCAAGGTTCCATTTCCTTATCGACTACAGAAGCTGAATACATTGCGGCTGCCACTTGTTGTACCAAGTATTATGGATGATTCAGACGCTTGCAGACTTGGAGGTAAAATATACTGCACTGATCCAATTCATTGTGATAATACTAGTGCGATTAGTGTGTCAAAGAATCCTTTATTTCACTCCAAGACCAAGCATATACCCATCAAGTATCACTTCCTAAGGGAACATGTAACCAAAATTGTTGTTTCTTTGCATTATATGCCATCCAAAGATCAGATTGTTGATATCTTCACTAAATCGCTTGCAAAAGCTTAGTTTGAGTATCTACACCAGAAGTTGGGCGTGACCCTGTTATCAAGTTAAAATAATCTATATGATCAAGGGGAGAGTGCTCCTAGTATATATGATCAGGGGGAGCACAGAATGACTCTCTATTTTCTTTTACATTTATGTCAAAGGGGGAGAAAAATGTGTTGTCTGTATGCTACAGTTGGAGGTCTAAGAAAAATAGTGTAGCCTTTTAGGGTTTCCATCAATGCCAAAGGGAGAGATTGTTGGCATGCTTACAGGAAGAATGTGCTTGTCATTGATGGAAATCAACATCGAACCAAACCTCGAGAGCGTAGAATATGAGAAATCTAAAAAGAGATAGCAGTTTCCAGAAGTGCAGATGAGGTCCAAGAGACGGACTCACAGGAGGAGCAAAGGTCGAGACCCGTGAAAAAGTAGAAAAACTTCTAAGTCAAAGAGATCAAAAGCTCAGAAGGAAGAGCGAAAATGGTCGTTGGATCATCGATCTAGAGGAACAACAACCGTCAGATTGAATTAATGGAAGGATAGGATAAGAGGGGCAAAACGATTGAGAATTCGATCATCTGAATTTTCGTCAGCCGTCGGATTGATTTAAGTGGAAGGACGGGATAAGCAAGAGTCGTTGATATAAGATATTGATCAATGAACACCATTTGTTTCAGGTCTAAAGATGTGAGGATATTGCGTTCCAGAGAAATCACTTCGAGAGTTTCAGTTTGAGATATGAAATCCCTGAAGTATGGAGAGTCGGATATCCAGAGTAAACGTCAGTCGTCAGATCATTTTAAAGTGGAAGGATATGATAATATAGAAAAGAAGCATCCCAGAAAGATAAAGTTGTCAATCTAAGAACATGATTGGCGAACAACATTTAGTTTCGGTCTAAAAGTTGCGAGGAGGTTACTGTTCAAGGATTCTCAGTTCGGAAGAATTGGCGACTTGAAAAGTCAACATACCCGGAGTCCTGAAGGTCGAAGTCCCGAAGTGAATGAGGATCCACGTAAGAAAGACTACGTCAACAAGGACACGTGGCACAATCATACAATGAGAAGTGTCAAGTTGATTCGGCATTTCAGGTACGTGCAAATCACAAACCTGAGTGACACGTGGCAACTACTAGGCTTATGACACATCATCAAGTGACATAAGTAAGTGACATCACTCCAAGAGTTTTACTTCAAAATCTTTACCAGTAGCACTTGCCCAAATTTCCGAAGTCCCGAAGTGGTTTTGGGCCGTCCATCGTCGAGGAGGAAAGGTGGCGCGAGATCCACAACTTCAAAAGTTTTTGGATGGGGAGAATGTGAAAATCGTCGAAGACAAATCTTGACCGTTGATCGTCAAGGGGAGTATGTGTCAGCTGATTTGAGATTTCAAAGAAATCTCACTTCAAGGATTTATAGTTGAGACTTGAGAATTTTGAAGTCCGGAGATGCGAAAGGATCGTGACCGTTGATACGAAAGGGACACGCATTAGTGGGTTGTCAGATCCGGGAAAATGAAAAGGAGGGTTGAAAGGTTGGAAAGTTGAGATTTCTGAACACTAAATACCTAAAGGCATCGTGACCATTGATCCGAAAGGGACACGCGTCAGTGGATTGTCAGCTCCGGGAGAAATCAAAGGAAGGTTGAAAGTTTGGAAAGTTGAGATTTCTGAACCTCGAATACCTGAAGGGATTGTGACCATTGATCCGAGAATACCACACATAATTAGATTGTGGAGTCTTGGTCAAATTCTTCGGGAGAAAGCGGAGTTTGAGAATCGAGACTCCTGAAGCTCGAAAGGAAAAATCGATCTCGTCCATTGGTTTGGAGGGCCACATGTCACTTGGTCATTAAGACTAAGGATTGCACGTGGACGGAGGTAAGAAGGTAGGAAAAGACAATATATCAAAGCCGTTGATCGAGGGAATCTTTCAGAGACCGCGAGATTGACGATCACGCCTGATTGTGGGATCATATGTTGCTTGAAAGTTAATTTCCCGAGGGCAAACTGCAATTGAAACCACGGTATCAGAGAAGGGGTATGTGGCAGCTGGAGGTATATTGTGGGGATAAAAGCTGTTAATCCCAAACCAATGTTGGACGCGCCCGCAATCATTCTCTTACGGAAGGACGTAGCCCGAGGTAACATATGAGAGGGGGCTAACGAGAAGAGAGCTCACACTTGCAATCACATGGTCATGTGAAGTTAATCACCCAAGGTCATATATGAAAATAGGGAGCTAGTGCTCACCAGACCAAGAACGTGAAGCGCCTTTTGAATAGGTGTATGGTCACCACCAAAGGTCACATGAAGGAAGGGACTTAGAAGCCAAAGAAGTCAAAAAATGACTGGTTGTAACTGCCAGAGAAGATGAAGAATTTCAACTGACAGAGAAGCAAAATATTCTCAGGATAACTGCCAGAGAAGCCAAAGAACCTTGAATAATGGCCAGAGAAGATGAAGAGTTTGTATGATGATCAGACAGACAAATCGATGTGTAAAAGACATGGAGAATAGAGAAGAGACAGAGTGTCTCTCGGAGTGTGATGCATGTGGGTAGGATGAGACGTAGTGCATAATCTGAAGGGAAGATCTGTGGTGCAGTGAAGATGATGCAGAGGCAACACATAGTATAAAATTCAGAAGAGAAGTTGAACATGAGGTGGTCTTGAGTGCAGGAGGAAAAAGAGCAGAGCATAGAAGCTAAATGATGAAGAAGAAGACTAGAGTATATAAGATGAAGAAGGCAGAGGAGAGAGACATGGAGTTGTAACAGACCATATCAGAGACAAAGCAAGTAAGTAAAGTTTTGTAAGATTCATTCAGGGTGGTAGGGTGGTGCTAGGGAGGATTGCAATCCTCTAAGTTATAGTTGGTGCTAGAAGATATTCTGGGAGTTGGTGCTAGAGCAATCCGAGAGTTGGTGCTCTCTGTAAGTTGTAGATTGCTATCAGAGGTTGTAGCCTCATATTTGAGTTGGATCTCAAAGATTGTGATGTACATGAAAGTTGTAGCTTGATTGACATCCTAAGAAGAAGAGGTTTTCACCCTTTATGGGTTTCCTAAGGAAACTCAAAGTCTCTGTGCATTCTGTGTGATTGATCATTGTATATCTATACATGTTAAGTTATTAGCAACACATTAAATAATAATATATAAATAATCAAGAAAAACAAGAAAAGTTTCAAGCTTATATACATAACTGATTCACCCCCCCCTCTCAGTTATATTTCCAACAATGCGCTAGTCTCGTGATAATCCCAAGGAGAATGCACATTAGATGGTGATGATCCCAATGTTGTATGGTGATAATCCCAATGTATAATCTAGACTCCACTCAATTGATCAAATAGAAGTGAAAACTAAAGAGAATATTCTCCCTAGAGGAATATTTTTTCTAAAATATAGGAGACTGAATAATGACTAATAAACATAGGAAAAACCTTAGGAAAAAGAAATCCTAGGTGTGTGTGAAGTAAATCCAACACCCTCTTCACCAAACCCTATCCTTCTATCCAAGATTTTATGGCTGAGCATTTCCCCCTGAGAGGAACATCCTTGCAATTGTTGAGTGCTTAATATTTCAAACAATTCCATATCAAAAACCAAATACATGCCTGTAAATTATCTGAGCACTCTTGCAGAGAAGGGGATCCATGAGAAAAAAATAATGGAGTTAATCGTTGAAATGGACTTCTTAAAGAGCCAGGTGAATGGATATAATGTAACATTGGTTTCCATGGAAGGTGAGAGGAAGGAGTTGAAAACCAATTTTGCAAGAAATGAAAAGAAGTTGGAAGATTTGCCTACAAAACTTGATGTTAGAAATCTCTAGAGCTAAATCATTTGAAGAAGAGTTGTTGTCAACAACGTATTATCTAGAAGAAATGAAATAATCTTCTTCCAAGGGTGAACAACAAATAGCTAAACCGCATAGCGAGATTTTAGTTGTTGCAAAGGAAAAAGAGGGTCAAATCATTAATATACATAATTGAATTCTATCTATGGAGGAGGAGAAAAGAAGCCAAATAAATGGTTTATAAGATCAACTTTCACCACTCGTTGTTGCAAAAATGTTCCTTGATAAGGAAAACAACTCTTTACAAACTGAATTGAATAGAAGAACATTGGTTTCAGAAGAAGAAAAGGAAATCCTTAAGGGAAAATTAAGGGAGTTGGAAACAACCTTGTATTCTTTTAACAAGGATCTTGAGTCTTCCAAGGCCATAACATAGAAAAAAGAGGGCACAATAGTCTATTTCCTATATCAGCGTTCGAACATTCAGGGGGTAAATATGTGCCTGGAGGAGAGACAATGTTTTATTCATAAATTTGAACAAATTCACAATGGTTTCAGAAGAAAAATCTCATCTTTAGAGAAAAATAAGGGAATTGGAGTCTGCTCTGTATTTTCTCAGCAAGGATCTTGAATCCAAAGATGCTTGGCTCCATAATTTGAAATAAAATAAACCTTTGTAGGTGAAGTCACTTGTGCTAGAAAATGGAAAATCAAATGTTGTACATGAAAATCTAAAACCAGATGGTGGATTTGAAAAATAAACACTAAATCCAGTGGTTGAAAAGAAAACACCACCAAAGTCGATGCCTGAAAAACAAACACCAAAGAAGGTACTTGAAAATCCAAAAAAAACATCGCTATGTAGATGGGCTCTACATAGACATTGAACATTCTTCATTATTTGTTTTCACAGTTGATGTTTTTATGATTAGGATCAACAATGAAGTATAGATTTTACAGTATAGTATAGAGGTTGTACATTGTGTCATGGTACTTGTAGTGTTATGGAGAGCCATTGTGCTTCAACCTTTTTTATAACATTATATATTACTTGCTTCAATCGTGAAAATATCATATGTACGTTTCTACATGTCATTGAGAAAAAAACGTGTTAAAACGTTTAACTGATTATCTCTCTAGATTCCAATTGTTAGATGAATGAAAATTCTGATATGTTCCTTGTTGTGTCTACTATTGGAACACTATATATAACATAGTATTTTTGGGGCCATAAGAAATATGCAAACATTTAATATATCCACCTATTTATAAATTATGGAAAATAGTTAATTTCATATATACTTTGGATGATTTAATTCAAATCATTATAGAGCGCATGAAGTGTAAAGCATGGAAATTTAGATCAAATATATTACACACCATTTAAATATGAGGAAGGGGTTCTTTTCAGGGGAATTTAATCGGGGATCTTTCGCCATCTTTCCATATCCACTTGAATCCCGACACGTGTGTTGTAATGCTTGATTTGTATTCTATCCTTAATATACTACCATGTATCAGAATTATGGACAAAAAATGTATCTGCAGATTCTGTCATCACCCTGCATCCCCTCTTCACCAAACCCTATCCCTCTATCCATTATTTTCTTGTTGATTTTTCCCCCTTGAGAGGACCATCCTTGTAGTTGTCGAGTGCTTAATATTTCAAACAATTCCATATCGAAAAACAAATACACGCCTGGAGATCTATCCGGTCTGGAAGAATCAAAACGATTCGGTTGAGAAGAGTTCATGTCGTAGTTGAGCACTAGGATGCTCATTGTTGCCCCTCTCCATTTTTCCAAGATGTGTGGGTGGAAAATTCTATCTCCCATGGTATATTTGAATCCATATGCTCACACGAATCTTGGTACGGGTCCTCAGATTGGTCCACTACATAGTAATATGATTAATTGATTTATGTGTGCACTACATAGTAATATGATTGACTAATTTATGTGTGTGGTTTTATGGTATTAGAAGGAACAATGCATATGTGGTAACCTCCTCTCACAGTTTTTATTTGAATCCAAATAAATTTTGGATTCCATAACATAGAAAGACCATATCTTTTGATCCTTGACTGTGATGCATATAGACTTCAGAGGTGGAATTCACATGAGAGGACAATAGTGAAAAAAACCACCAAAGAAATACACATGGATCCACTTCTAGATCTTCATTTTTTCAAATGAATTCCTTGCATCAAACAAACAAATATCTCTCAAGGAGAAGATCTACAAATACTAGGTGAACCAGGAAAATTTTTAAATTCCATTCATGCAAAACAGTAAATTGTAATGGAAAGAAAAGGTCTTTTCTACCTTACGAAACATGTTGTTTGTTACAAGTGTTTTTGGTATGTTTCTAGCAAATTCACATGACTCAAACTTGGGAACAACTTGGAAAGACCAGAGAGAAAGAGTATGACTCAATCTATGGAAAAAATTCACATCAAGCCCAGTAACTAAAAAAATTTCAGACATACTTAAATTTCACAAAAACATTTAGGTCTTGGTTTTGTTGTACTTGTCAAATCTTCAGAAACTTGCTAAGTTATGTAGAATTTGGCTGCAATTTAACTCTAAGTAAACTCTGCTCATTTCAGCCAAACGCCAAGTCGTTTTGGTGAGTATTTATAACACACATTCACTCTTTCAACAATGTTTTTGGGTGCATTTTTCAATGGTTGCCTAAAATTTGTAAATGTTCAATAATAGGAAGAGACATTGATGGGATTCCATCTTTCATGTTTATTTTGAGTATTGTAGCAAATCTCTTTTCTAAAGTTTCAATTTTTTGTTGGTTTTTAGAAAGATAAATCGTTGCAAGTACATGCATGTGTTACCACATTTGTATATTTATGTTTTATGTATTGTGATGGATCATAAGAGCATTGAGGAATAAATTTGTGTTAACACAACTTGACTCATGTATTTGAATCAACTAGAAATCAAGGATATTAGTAATGATATTTAGGCAATTAATTAGGATGCTATTTTGGAAGTTCATACAATTGAATCATTAAACTTCATCGTGGGTCATATTTGGCCCTGTCTCATCATGTTTTCATAACCAACTTTTGTGTGTTTCCATTATGTTTTGAAATCAATTTTTATTTATCACATATGCACCATCCAGTAGGAACCAATAACATGTTTTGTTAGTTTTTACTCACACAAAAGTTAAACATGAATATATATAAGATTGTAGGATTAAGAGAGACCACATAGATTCAATGTTGAGTGTTTCCATGTCTCATTATATAGTCAGAGAGAATATTTATGTAACTCCCGAATATCTAATCTTTTATTGATTATATTTATTAACTAAAGATATTACTTTATTATAAATTCTTTAACTAAACTTTTATTAAATGTCCAAGTATACTTAAGTCCTAATTATAACCCTTATATCTAACATGCTTCCTTTTTACTCTATTTGCACCTTTCCTCTATATTCATACTTTTAGAAAAAGGGAGCCATCAAGTATTCTCCCTTTTCCAGTTACATATGTCCTCATCCACTCATCAAACCGATATGTCCCTTATTCAACCCTTCTCCTCCAACAACTTTTTGCTAGTGCCACCCATTGCATCTGTAGGTTTTGAATATGTATTGTTCTCCAAAGCCATACTAGGAGAAAGAGATTATCGATGAATCAAATTCTAATCTTAAATATAAATTTGGGTATTACTCTTATCATATGCATTGCCAATTTGGATATCGTCCCAGAATCCTAATAAAATTGCAATGCAGAGAATTTTGTTGAACATATCTGACCCTGATTATTTGGTGAGGTACAAACAATTTTCACTTGGGGGAAGCAACCAAGAGCTAATGATTGTTTAATGATTGAAAATGTTGTTGAAATAAATTAACCCTAAAGTTGCAATACCAAACATTGGCCAATACACACCATTTGGTATGAATTTGTAAAATGAACTACCTATGTCTCTTGGATTTCTAATAAAGTAAGCCATTTATCCTACATATGTAATGATCAAAGAAGGATAAACTATCATACATAAAGGAATTTGCAAGAAAAAAACATCTTTTTTTTTGCACATAGTGGTGGGAAATGTTGGTTACTTTGTGTATATATATATATATATATATATATATATATATATATATATTAATTTTTGCACTTGAACCTTTTTCCTTTTGGGGATCTTGCAAAGCTTGTGAAATTAGTACAAATACGGTATATGACATTTTCTTATGACCGATTCAATTCAAAGCATACTAATTTTTCCATTCATTGGGAGTGCTTTTGTTGGCCATTCTTGCAATATGTTAGTCATATTTTCATGTGCTCGAAGAAAGGAAAGCAAGAAGATCATATGAAAGTACACGCTGACACACTACAGTCTTGAGCTATTGAATAAGCGAAAAATATTCATTGAGTGCATACCACGTCCTCGTCAAACCTTATTATAAAAAAGTCTGTTGTGTTGTTTCTATGATAAGGTTTCCAAGGCTTCTTCTAATTTGAATTTGGTTGAGTTTCTTGTGCCATATGGTGTAGAAGACATAAATTGTTGCCCGAACATTTTAGTGCATCAAAATTTTGGAGACCACTCTTTCCTACAGAACTATTAAGAAGTAGCTTCTTCATTGTTTGTACATATTAAGCACTTAGAATATGGAAGCGCCGATTTCATACAGACAGTTGGAAAAGTAAGTTGGATTACATGATAGAGAGGCTTTTTTCAGCCAAGGCACTTAAACACCATTTACTTTTTTTCCCCAGTATCAAATTGATCCTCCAATCAAATAAAATCCAAGTTATGAATACCTTCACTTATAGTCCATTGAGGCTTCTTCCCAACCTTAAATATGACAGTAGACCTTGCGCTAGAGCAACAAGGCCTATGGTGTATAATTTGTAATGTGTTCTTTTCTAATTATAAGGAATTATACAATGATAGAATTCATGTCTTCAATTAATACAAATAATCAGTGTAATATATTCATTTTCTCTTAAATAGGTTTTAAATATTTTGATTTGACTGAGAATAAATCCTTTATAGAATCTTGATTTTTTCTTATGGTATATAAATGGATTGGCTTAATTTTTATTATATCAATATGTTGCATATTGAATGTCAATAGTTTCCCTCAATTTTTTATTTTTTTTCTTCATGTTGATTTTTTTCTTAAAAAAAGAGAATTTAAAACTATTTAATTTAAAGAATATTGTGACAATGAGGTTTAACTAGGCTATAAAAAGTATATAGCCTAATTTTTATTATATCAATATGTTGCATATTGAATGTCAATAGTTTCCCTCAAATTTACTTTTTATTTTTTATTTTTTATTTTGTTTCATGTTGAGTTTTTTATTACAAAAAGGAGAGTTTAAAACTATTTAATTTAAAGCATATTGTGATAATGAGGTTTAATTAGGCTATAAAAGTATATACTTTAGTGTAGGTTTGGTATGGAAATGAGAAAATTCTCTTACTTGCTGTGATGTAACAAGATATAAATTTGACAT
>ML786748.1:306264-319349 GCA_009831015.1 Picea engelmannii | reverse complement strand
GAGTTTAAAACTATTTAATTTAAAGCATATTGTGATAATGAGGTTTAATTAGGCTATAAAAGTATATACTTTAGTGTAGGTTTGGTATGGAAATGAGAAAATTCTCTTACTTGCTGTGATGTAACAAGATATAAATTTGACATATATCATCATTTCAGTTGCGATATAGATAATTTGATGGGGATAAAAATTAGGATCCAATGCAAGAGTTGTTTGGTCGAGTTGGGGAGAGAGGCAATGGAAAATGGTGATATACTCTTTCGATAGACACAAGAGCCATCACCAAGTTATCATTGTCGCAAACACAAATTAGGGGGCTTTATCGAACAAGCATGAAACTCCAGAATCCCTGGTTTCACTTTTTTTAGGCTATGGCCACCTTCACAATTTAGAAAAACTTGTTATACAAAAAAGTTAAAGTCTTGGAATTCAAAGAGAATCAATAGAAGTGAAAGGGCTTAGAGAAAGTGAAAAGGATTTTCCCATCAAACTGGAAAAAAATTCAACCTCTTATCAAGCCCAATAATGAATAGCAGTTGTCCATTTCATTGAAACCCCACATAATAAGCACTCAATAGGAAACAACTTTAACTCTTGCTTGCTTCTAACAACAAGATCATCATTGCTCCTTAATATATGATACTCATTGCTCCTTAATATACGATACTTGGATCTAGCAAAACCCTTACTAGCCCTAGACTCATTTTCTAGCATCAAATCTAAATCAAACTTGAACCCAAACTTGTTTTTCCTATCCATGTTTTCTCACTCCTTAATTTACCATGATGTGACATTAACCTATTGACATAATAAGTGCTTAAAGTCAAATCCTCTAATTCATATTGCTTCTTAATTTACTCAAACCATTTACTATGGTGATATTTACATTTGTCTTGATGTAGTCTTCTTCAAACCAATCTTGTCTTTTTTCAAATCCTTCTTCACTTTGCAACTTCAAATTTTCTTTTTCATATCCATTTGAAAGATCATTTCAATACATTATTTATGAACCCTATTCAATGGATCCTCTATTAGTTAGCCATGAATATTCCATCACATTTTCTTATCTTCAAACAACATATAATCTTATTAGCTTTGGTGTTTTCTTTCCGAGGGTTTACATTATTTATGAACCCTATTCAATGGATCCTCTATTAGTTATCCATGAATATTCCATAACATATAGTCTTATTAGCTTTGGTGTTTTCTTTCCGAGGGTTGGGTGTATGTACACTACTTTGAAAATGGAGTTGTTTGCCCAATGTATCATGTTGGTTCAAGGCACGATTTGACAACCTAAATAATATAGAGAAGAATATCTGCTCTCCCCTCCTTCCGTTCTGTATGTCGTAGCTTTTGAGAACAATGCCATTATTTTCATAAAATATTACAATTTGGAAATCACATCAGATCTTTCTTGGTCGTTTCGTTTGACCTTAGAATTCATCCAGTTTGTCCCCAATTCCTTGCAATCCCTGTCTCTCTTACCAGAAAATATGGGCAGTGCTGAAACCGTACAAGAATCAGAAGATGATGAAGCTGCCGGTTCTCATGTTTCTGCTTTGGAAATGCCGAAATATAAGTCCCAATATTCATCACACCCGGCCTCCTCTCCCTGCACTGTATTTCGATAGAAATATCTCCTGCATGGCCATATCATAACTACACATTTAGATTTTATGCCCTATTTAATACATCGAGTGAATCAAATGATTGGGGAATGGGCAACCTGCAATCTGTGGATAAATATTGAGGAAAATTCAAATATCTACAGCTACAGTGTCATCGAAACTGGCATGCACAATTTTTAGCTAAAACTAAACTTTTGGAAAACTATATCAGAACTAAAAGACAAATTAAAAGTGCAAAAGGTAAATTAAAGATATCGAAAAAGGTACGCAGCACAAGATTTCAGAGGGAGGTACATTGGACTGCGTTATGTTTCAGAGGGAGATACTGTTTGAGGAGACAGATTGATATGTTGGAAGCGGGTGATTGTACCAGCGGGTGAGGCGGAGATATGCTTAAAGGACTGGACATCCGATGGATTGGATAGCTAGCTGTAGCAGAATTGGCATGGATGACGAAATCACAGTCATGCAGCTGTAGTACTTGTGAAGTGACGGAGGTAGGCTATGATTAGCTTTTAGACCATGTAAGATAGATCGACTCTTCACAAGTTCATATCATTTCTAAAAAAAACCGCCTCCAGATTTTAGTGTTACAAAAATGAAGTACGTTCTAAACGATGTGAAGAGTCTACCTATTTGAGATGAATATTATTGTCGAACAATAATCAGCCTCCTGTATATAGAGTCGAATTATTTTGGTATATATGTTGGGATATATGCGATAGTGTATATATAATTTGAGTGTATATATAATTTGCCACAGCAAGCTGGTTATTGTCAATGCTATGGAGCAGGTTGGTTATGGTTATTGTTCGCTGAATATTATCAATCTATAGGAAATATTTCCTTCATAATTTTTGGGGAATTTGTGTAAATTATTTCTCAGTTTAGTTCTGCGACCTTCAAACCAACCAAGTTTAAATTTAAAGGATACTTATATGTTTATAAGTAATTGATAATCTATTGTGCTCTAGTAAGATTTAAAATTGTTTTTTATTGGTTAGGAGTCCATCTTCCTTGTAATAAAATGTGTTGTCTAATTGTTCTATGAAATGTTTTTTTTGCTGGAGTGAGATTTAAATTTGCACCAAATTACTATTTTTTGTTGTTTAAAATCCATTTTTAATTACGGAAATGGATTATACATAAATAATAAATTAAATCTGCAGATCTAACAATTTATTGCCCTATTTCAGTCAAATGTCCCCAAAAAATATCACTAGAAAAGAGTAATTTCTTAGAACATTTAGATTACTACTTAAGGAAAGACGTTGTCTAACTGTTCTACTAAATAGTTTTTTTTGCCCGCCATTACTATTTTTTGTTGTTTAAGATCTATTTCTAAATACAGAAATGGATTGAGCATGCTAAAAATCCTTGGGGCACTCGGACTATACATAAATAATAAATTAAATCTGCAGATCTAACAATTTATAGCCCTATTTCAGTGAAATGTCCCCAAATAGAAAAGAGTCATTTCTTAAAACATTTAAACTATGACCTAAGAAAAGAAATTGTCTAACTATACAACTAAATGATTTTCTTAGCTGAAGTTATGGGATATAAATTTACACCAAATCATTATTTTTTGTTGTTTAAAATCCATTTCTAAATACAAAAATGAATTCAACATGCTGAAAAACCCTTGAATCACTAGGATTATACATAAATAATAACTTAATAATAAATTAACAACCATAAATTCACATGAAATAAGAACTCATAATATGTATACCAAAAAATAATTGGTATCCACATTCATAATATATAAAGCTAGTTTTACTTATTTATGAGTGTACATTTAAAGTTTTATTTATAATTTTAAAAATATTATTTTAATAAAACCTGGAAATCAAAGGCCTGTGCAAAACTAGAAAAAGCAGAAAAAAACAATAACCATGACAGGCAAGGAACTATTATGACATCAACAAGAAATGGAAATGTAATCATTAAAACCATTTTTGCAATAATGGAAACAAGAGTAGAGGACAAAACTTACATGAAGATTTTAAAATACTTAAATGAATTTGAAAGTATAACAGCCTATATCTATGGATCTAAAAAAATACGGGCTTCAATAAATTTGCAATATTCAACATAATTATAATTATAATCAAAATCAAAACGAAATCTTACACGCACATCTTCATGCTAGCAAAGAATTGCCAGCATGTATTTACTACGTGGCGAGACGTTATTATAAGTTAATTGAATCAATTGTAAAGCATCCTAGAGTTAAAAAAAATATGATGTTCAAATTGCAATGCTATGAACATATTCTTTTAGCATGAGAAATTTTGAAACAAACAAGTACTTTTATGGGCAATATTATGATAGTAAGTAAAGTACCAATATACATCTTTTAACAATTTAGAAAGACTATGTTTGATTAATATGATCTTAATTAAATTTGTAATGTTATAAATATAATTATAATTAGCTGTCCAAGTTTTTATTAAATTGAAAAGTTTTTTATTAACTAATAAAATTTTAATTTACATTTAATCATTTCTTAAACATTGAATCTAATCATTACTTAAACATTGTTATAAGTGGATTGAAACATAAGCATAAAACATTTTAAAATTAAAAAAAACAAAATTATAATGCTCTCATCATAACCATAATAACACTTGAGATTCAAAACCTTAATAAAAACTTAATGGAGAGCCTTCCAAAGGTCTGTTAAGAAATCAGACAAAAACAAGGAAACTCCCATTAAGACGAAACTTATTTTGCAATGATCTTTCAATATGTGTGCACTTTTTCCCTCAATATAATCCCTCTCCATCCAGGGACATAATCACGTGCACAAGTTCCTTCTCCCATGATTGTAAAATTTATTTTCACTCTATTTCCAATATGAGCAATTCACTATATTTAGAAAAACCTCTAGTAAAGTAATCTTATATAGTGTTCAATAATATATAGAATCATTACATACATATAGAGAAGAGAGAGAAACCAAACCTCAAAGAGAGTTACAGGTAATGCTTAATAATAAATTTAGATTCTTTCAAGACAAGATTTAAAAACAGTGACACAATACCATATTAAGGTTGGAGACTAAGTAAAATGGAGATTATATTACAATCAGCTTGGGGAAGTGTGTCAATCAAGCAAACAAGCCAAAGGAGAGGAAATTTGTATAGGAAGCTACAACAGTTTTAGACAATCAATGTTTTTGCATGAACAACAAGCAGAGAGCAAAAAAGAAGAGCTAGGAATTGGAGAAACCATGCAGGTGATCTAGATTATTTTTGGCACGAAATGAGAGAGAAGATATAATAAATCAATGTACAGAGATATCTCAGATATTCAATAATATAACATAAATGTATCAAAGATGCGAACATAAATGTATCAAAGATGCAAACTTAAACACAAAGATACCGTAATAGACAATTTTCTATTTATGAGCGAAAAATGTACGAAGACTGTGAAAATACAGAGTGAAAGACTCGCTAGAATGGTGGCAACTTATCTCTGAGAAGATATGTGTCCACTACTTTCATTCGCAAGAAGATCATTTTACAATGATTCTCCAAAGGCCTTTCTATCATAAAGAAAATCCAAAACCCTAACCCCAGAATATGAAAAGCCAACGGTTTTGTGGACCTTGTTTTGGGTAGTTTAGTGTATCAACTTCCTGGGGGCGTAAATTTGGCATACAATCTCTATTTGGGGTGCATGATATCTCATTGGAAAGGTATAGTAGAGAAGATTCATTTTGGGGGCTCAATTAAAGCCTGTGGATATAATTGAGAAACTCGATCCCAAAAAACCTTCATTTAGGCCCTCAAAATGGCTCCGGAAGTTAAAAACTGCTAAAAATAGTAAATTACCAAAATTACCAGAAAATTGTTTTGAGCCAGTTGGAAAAGGTGAGTGGCCACCGATATCCACCTAGATCAGCAGGGCAAATTTTGGAGCACGTTGGAGCTTTTATGGAGCGTATTTGGAGAAAAAGACTAAAGAGCTAGGTTGTGAGGCCTCGAGAGTGAACTCTTACGTGAGTTGCATTGTAACAACAATTGTTTGTTGTTGTTTGTTGGTAGTTTTTTTTTACAATGAGCTCCCTTGAGTTTCCTAGTAGAGAGATTAATGGTTACCTGTGCCAGACAGACCCTGATAAATGAATAGGACGCCCAAGGGATTGAGATTAGTGATGGGGTACATTCCTTGGGCTGGGAAGGTCGAGAGGAAGAGAACTGGTGGAAAATCAATATAGTTGTAGGAGAATACCAGTGGGTTGTGGGATTTCTCAGTTGTGAGATGACATTGAGAAACCATCCTCTTTTGTGGATTACTAGCCCCACCTCGGGGGTGAATTGTTGTTGAGAATTGAAACAAGTCTATGGTTGGGTGGAATGTTTGTCCCAAGCAGCTCGTTCCACAACCGCTTTTTAAAATACAAGTGTTTTATCTATTGTATGTGTTATATTTATGAGTTAAATTGTTGCACATCCACTCTATGTTTAAAAAGGATTTAAATGCTAATATGTTGAGTTATTAAACTGTATTCATGTCATTTTTAGCATGCTCTAGATGAATTTAATTAATTATATCAGACAATAGTTAAATTTGGTTGCAATTCATAGCCGGTAAGCTACATGAAATTAGTTAGCGGAAATTTTTCATTTTTATGTGTTTTCCACGTAGTAATGATCCCTAGTTCAGTTGGGTATTGTTACATATTGGTATCAAAGCTTCCAGTTCAAACAATGGATCTGTATGGGCCAAGATCTACTGCGAATTTGGATAAAATTTGTTGTTACAAATTTTGTTATGTGACGGATTTGGGAAAAAATGGAGAAAATTAGAGCAAAGTTGCCAAATTCATGAGAAAAAAATTGAGTTTAAATGCCTTAGAACTATTTAAGAGGTTTAAAGGAGTCAATCTATAGAGTTGCAGAGACAAAATTTGACCTGGAAGGTTGAAATTTGTGTTATAATAGTCGTTGTAGAATTGGGGGAAGTCTAATGGATCAACAGTTAAGATAGTGTTTGATTTGGAGATCAACGATATAGTTTCATTGTAATAGATTTAAAAACTTATAAGGTTTTCAAAGTTTGGAAAGGTCTAGCAGATCAACAACCGAGATTTGATTTTGACAGTTGGAAAAATTAGACAGATTGACAGTCTGGATTCATTTTCAACCATTTGGAAGTTGGAGAAGATCAGTCGTCAAGATCATTTTGAATAGTAGATTGACAGTCCAAATTCATATGAGTTTTGGTCAAAATTTTTTAAGTGTTGGAGTTGGCCAAGAGAATTCATCGATGGTCGATGGTCGGGTTGGCCAAATCGACAAAGTATTTTGGTTTCCAACGAAAGTTGTCAATGGATGATGGATGAGTCGACATATATGGAAAAGTGTTTTGTTCGCCAAAAAACAATGGTGATGATCAATGGTCATGTCATCCATTTTAGCAAGGTGTTTTCTCGACAAGAGGAATCATCGATCATCCATGATCGAAGATCGGGTTGGCCAATTCAGTAAGGTTTGGGTCATCCAGGGGAAATTGTCAATGGTTGATGAAGAAAAGACAAGGATGACGTGTCATTGCACATCAATATCCACATGTCATGCCACACCAGCCAAGTTGACACTTCATGATGATGTGTGATGCCACGTTAACATAGTTTCCATGTCATCGAAGAGATGGCTAATGGTCGATGATCAGGGTGATCGATTTTTTCTTTTTTGTAAGTTAGTTAATATATTAGAACCTTCTTGAGAAAATTACACACCTGTTGTCTTGCATGTCAACAGTGCCCAGCTGGGAAACCACTGTTGGCATGAGTCTGAGAAAGAGTTACACTTGTCCCAAAAACAATTGTGACACTTGTGCAAAAAGAGACTTTGTTTGTCATGCAAAAAACTACAGTGCCATGCAGGGAAACGGGTTGTCTGAAAGCTAATCTATACAAATGAAAAACTACAAAGCCTCGTTGAGCGAAGGTTATCTATAAATTGAACTGAACTAGACAAGAACTAAAAAAAAACTTAAACATAATAGCCCTAGAAACCTGGACCAAATTTTGGGCCTGGGTTTTCTTCATCTTTCCCTTGTCGTGATCTGCAATTGCCTGCTGGAGATCCTGGAGAATGGACACCAAGTTGTCCACCATGCTCCATCTCTATGCATCTATCTTCTGCAAATCCTTGAGGGTTGCTTTGAAATCCTCTTGTCCTTTGGTCAATTCACACAGGGAGGCTATGATTTTCCCCATGTATGCGCATTTGTCACAAGTGAGACGAGGCCTAGAGTTGGGCGGGGTGGAGGGAGAAAAGGTAGCTTCATCGGGGTGGCGAGGTGGGGATTCAGGAAGACGCGGTTGACAAGGTGGGGAGGTGGGGGGAGGGGGCGTGGGAGGTGAAAAACCCATAGAATTTCCCATGGCATCAAACCATTCTACCCTACAGTCATATGGATTTGAAAGCGGTGATAGGTCCTGGGAAGCTTCAAGAATTGTCTCAATGGGAGCAGGTGCTACGATGGGAACCAATACAGGTAAGTTCGCTTCGTGAATTGGCTCTGCAGGAGCAGGAGTGAAGGGGGAATCAAGAGCGATGAGAGGTGCAGGAGCTATGGGAGGATTCATAGTGAGGAGAGCGTTGAAATCCGGAGTGTGGTCGGAGTGGGACATTTCCTTGCCTCTGGCAGCATACCAGGCATCTCTCTCCTTGCCTTGGTTTGCCTCGCAGATGGGGCATGGGGAGGGGACAATGGACGCAGAGCCGAGTGACCAGGGAGCTCTAGAGAGGGAGAGGGAGAGCTCTGAGGTTTGAGAGAGGGAAAATTCTCACATTCTTGGAGGTTGGGGCACAATAATGGGGGAGAGGCAATGGGCTCTGACATGACATGCATCTCTTTGGGTGTGTGCGAGGGATTTCCATATTGAGTGCTTGGAAAGGTGGCAGCGTTGGAGCTTAAATGCTGAGGTTATGTGTTGGGGGGAGAGACTCCATCGTACGCCAGCTGGCTGGCGGTCTAGCTAGGTGGCTTCCCCGTGGCCTGTCCACTCATATTGCCATGAAACACCCCATCCGGGGGCAGGGTGACCAAATTCATAAAGAGTTTCATCCGCTAATAAAAATCGCTAAAGACCAATGGTTGATGGTCAGGTTGATCAGTTTCTTGATGTATTGCAAATCGATTGTTAAAGGAAGGGGTTGATTGTCGACGATTGGGTCGGTAGTTTTTACAGGGTATTTCATGTGCCAAAGGAGAACGTCGATCATCGATAGAGTTCAAATCAATGGATGATATTTCATCCAAATTTGATATCGGCGGTGGAGATTAAGAGGTTGTTATAATAGTAAAACAATGATTTTTCTATGATTTTTTTGGGATTTTGAAGATCACGAACTTGCAAGGCAATTTTGAGGCCATAAACAACATTTTTAGGAGTTCTAATTTTTTAGACTATAAGTGTTGTAGGAGCCACATACAAACTTTATATATTAAATAAAATAGCTCAAGGATAGCTTTCGAACGATTTATTTTGTTCACAAAACAAATCTTGTATGAGAAAGTTATAGAAGCGACAATTAAGGTAAAATTTTGGCACCAATTTACTTCTAGAGGGAATAACTACTTGCTCATAAGTATGTTTGGGGCACATGAGTAGTCTATGGAAATATTATGAACCATAGAAGACAACCATGGAACTAGATTTGGAATTTGGGTAGGTAAAAATATACAGTAAGAGAAAGAAGATACTTGTAGCATACATGGATAAAAAAAGAGAAAACAATCTAACACTTCTCTGGACCATAACTTTCAACTTGGAGGTCATATTTGAGAAAACGAATAGTTGCCAAAAAGGTATTGAGGAGGAGAAGATATTTATCCACCCAAAATTTTGAATTGGGTGCTAAACATTATCAGAAACTAATAAAGTAAATTCTGCAACAATAATTGAGTGGGAATTGTAGCATGTGAATGTTGTAATGTTTTTCTCAGAACTTAAAATGAGGAATGAGTACAATCATTGGAGAGTTGTTTCAAAGGAGTCCGTGTCTAAGAAATCATATTTTGAATTGGTGCATTGCATTATTTGTAAATTGATATGAAGAATAACCCGTGGTCTAATCAATGAAATGTTTTATAATATGCATGTTTTAACAATAATTATTACATGCACATTTCTTGCATAATTAGAGGTAAAGGAAAACAATTTTGGTTCTTATATGAGGACTGAAGTTATGGAATATTCTCAAGGATATTGCAACCATGAGGAGGAGGTCATAGTTCTACATGTTAGCATGGGAAATTTTGAGACATAGTCTAATGGAAGAAGAGGTAGGAGGGAGCCTGTAACTATGAGAAGCATGCATAGGGAACTGCAAAGCTATAGGGAAGATATTGAAAGGATTATCAAGACTTGAGAAGAGATACCATAGAGTCAAAATATGTTCCATAGGTACATTAAAAAAGACTTTGGCACCAAGAAAGCAATTATTGCTAGACAAGTGATGACATCTAGATCCCAACGTAGAAAGGATGATCACTGGAATGATAGACAATCAAGAATACTTGAGTAGGAACCATCCATGTCCAAGGGATTCCACTAGAATAAATCATGTGAGTTTAGGGACAAGGAGAATCCCAAGTGTGTCTCCTATTAGGAGGAAGATAAGAAGGCCTAAGGAAGACATCTTGCAAGGTGAACTCATGAAAATCAAGCCACCAACTTTCAATGGTGAGAAAAAGGAAGAGAAGAGGTAGAGGCCTGGCTGTTGAAAATGAAGAAATATTTTCAGCTGCATGATTACTCCTCAAGGGTAGAAGCTATTTATGCAACCTACCACTTGCAAGGAAAGGAAACCATGTGGTGGGATTAGCTTGAGCAAGCTAGACACCTTGGTGAGAAGAGGATCTCATAGAGGCAGTTCAAAGGATATTTCCAAGAGAAATATGTGTCTTAGAATTATTATGAAATGAATATGAAAGAGTTATTTGAACTCAAGTTGGGGGGCATGACAATTATGGATGAATATGAGAAGAGGTTATTTGAATTGTTGAAATATGTTGACATCATAAGGGATGAGAAGGTAAAAATACACAGGTTTCTGAGTGGGTTACCTTCTTTCTACAGTGACAAGATACAATATGGTAATCCCAAGACTTTGGAGGAATCCATAAGGAGAGAAAAACATCTTTATGAGAAAATCAAAGGAAAGAAAGTTCTCCAAAAAGATTTCAATTACAAAATGGAGGGTAAAAATGATCAAAGGAAGAAATTTTTTAAGCTACCCCTTTTCAAAAAAAACTCCCAAGAAAATTAACAAGGTCATTCAACCTAAAATGAGTACAATACTGCATATTCATTTAGGAAAAGACTAATGAAACAACCTGTACAATGTTAGGAATGTGAGGGAAATCACTTATATCGGAATTTCCCTCACAAAGGAGAAAGAATGAAGATTGTCCACAACATTCAATAGGCTGAAACATTGGAAGACATGGGAAGAAACATGTCAAGGATTTATGTAGCCTTGAACAAAAAGCAAGAAGAATATCCATCCCCCATGATTGAAGTAGAAGGTCAGATTGATAACCACCCCATATCAATTTTAATTGATTATGAAGCTAGCCATAGTTACATAAATTCTAATGATTTTAAAATATTTCACTTGAAAATAAGTAAGCATAAGAAATCTTGGTTAGTTCAATTAGCCAAAGGGGCTAAGAGGAAAATAAGTGAGCTAGTTAAATATTTTACAATAGACATGAATGGACTCAACACAAAGGTAGATGTGAACATCATACCATTGGCTTCATATGATTGTATAATTGGAATGAGAAAAAAACCATGTTGTCCTAGATTGTTACAACAAGACAACATGTCTTGATGAAGAAGGGAATCGAGGAAAGGTTCAAGGCATTCCACGAGTAGAAGTTGTTAGAGAAATTTTAGCTATGTAATTGAAAAAAAGTTTTAGGAAGGGATGTCATATTTTTGCAGCCCATATGGAAGAGGTAGTAAAACATAAAGTGGAAAGTATTGAAGACCATCCAGTCTTGAGGCATTTTGAGGATGTTTTTGGAGAAATGATAGGACTTCCACCAAATAGAGACATTGATTTCTTTATTTATTTGGTGCTAGGATTTGCCCCAATTTCCAAGACACCATACAAAATGGGCACACTAGAGTTGAGAGAGTTGTAGATGCAGCTCAAAGAGTTGTTAAGGAAGGGGTATATACATCCCAGTGTGTCACCTTGGGAAGCCCCAATGTTGATTGTGAAGAAGAAAGATGGAACCTTAAGTCCATGTATTGATTTCAGACAACTAAATAAGGTCACCATAAAGAACAAATATCATTTTCCAAGGATTTATGATTTATTTGATCAGCTGAAAGGTGCAAGAATATTTTCCAAGATTTAATTGATATAAGGCTATCATCAAGTGAGGATAAAGGAAGATGACATCAACAAGACATTATTCAAGACAAGATATGGGCATTATGAATTCATGGTAGTGCCATTTGGGATATCAAATGCCCCATTTGTTTTTATCTGCTTGATAAATGGAGTATTCATGGAGTACTTGGACAATTTTTTAATTGTGTTCCTAGATGCTATACTCATTTACTCAAAGACAAAGGAGGAACATGAGAAACATTTAATAATGGTGTTTTTAGTTTTAAGAGAGAATAAGTTGCATTCCAAGCTAAGTAAGTGTAGATTTGATCAAAATAAGATTCACTACTAGGGGCATATTATTTCAGTAGATGGGATAACAGTTGATCCCGAGAAGATAAAGTCCATTAGAGGATGGTCAATGACAAGAAATGTCACAGAGGTAAGATCATTCATGGGCCTTACAGGGTATTACTAAAGATTCATAAAATAATTCTTCGGGATTGCATTTCCAATCACTTCTTTGCAAAATAAAGGAGTGAAATTTGAATGGACTCCCAAGTGTGAAGAAAATTTTCAACATATAAAAGACATTTTGACAAGTGCGCCAATATTGAAGATTGTAGACCCAAATGAATATTTTTTTTGTGCACTAATGCATTCAAGAAAGGACTTGGTGGATTCCTCACACAAAAAGATCAGTAGTATGCTACGAGTCACAACAATTAAAAGAGCATGAGAAGAATTATGCTACCCATGACCTAGAATTAACATCCATTATTAATGCATTAAAAATGTGGAGACATTACTTCATGGGAGAAAATTTGAGCTAAGGACATACCACTATAGTTTGAAACATTTGTTTGGCCAACCAAGATTAAATGTCAAACAAACTATATGGCTAGAATTCCTTAGTGAATATGACTTTGAGATCAAGCACATAAAAGGAAAGGAAAATCAAGTGGTTGATGAACTCAACAAAAGAGCTCAAGAAATGCATATTACAACCATTAGCATGTACATGATTGAGCTGAAAGATAAAAAAATTACAACATCAAATTCAAATTAGTACTATTTG
>ML786748.1:245864-267361 GCA_009831015.1 Picea engelmannii | reverse complement strand
ATGAGTTGGTGCTCATATGTATGATAATGTAAAGAATGTAACTATTACTTATCATATAAAGAAAAATAGGTTTTTACCCTATATGGGTTTCATCAGGATATATCTGTCTTTGTGTTTCTCATATATGTGACTGATGCTAAATGTGCCATTGTTTATTTCCCTGCATTATTGTGATCATCATTCAGTGTTTCTACAAAGAGTTTAAAAGAAGCATAATTTTTTAAGCACGGTAACAACTGATTCACCCCCCCCCCTCTCATTTGTCCAACAGGGTGGAATGTTTTCCCCAAGCAACTAGTTGCACAACCATTTTTAAAAGATAAGTGTTTTATATGTTGTACATGTTATATTTATGAGTTAAATGGTTGTGCATCCACTTTGTGTTTAAACAAGTTTTATATGCTACTGTGTCGAGTTATTAAACTACATTCACTTCATTTTTATTATGTTGCGGACGCATTTAATTAATGATATTAGATAATAGTTAAATCTGGTTATCATTCATAGTTGGTAAGCTATAGAAAATTAGTTAGCATAAAATTTTCATTTTGATGTGTTTTTCGCGTAGTAATTGTTGGAGCCGCCTTTTACAAATGGTTGAAATATAATTCTTGCAATCAAAAATTTGCCCTGACATGTGAAGTGGCAATAGCCATTATAGTCCTAAATCATCATCGCCTAACCATTAAGCAAGTCTATCACTTTTCTTTACCTCGCGCTTTCGCGCTTCGGGAGTTGCAAGTTGCAAGGTTTCCAAACTCTGATATGCGAAGTCGCGAGACGGCTTCAAAAGTCACCCGGGTTAGTGTCGAGGGTAAGTCGCTTTAAACCATAGTCAAACACTGTTGGGGTTTTGTGACTCGACAATCGCTCTTCCAAAGAACTATACCTTCATATCCCCAAGTCACGAAGTCATGATATTCTTTAAGCACTTAATGCAGATTACGTTTTTTAAACTAAATCACATCATCGCGATTTCGGGTTTTGGGGGCTCAAAGGGAAGGGGTGATTTCTCCCGATACGACGAACGCCGAAAAAGGAGATTAAAGACTAAAATAAAACCTAATTAAAGGAGCTAATCTAGATCAATAAATGCATTAATAAAAGTTTAATACGCACCGTCTACGGAGTAATTTTAAATGTCTTTGTGCTAATTTTTGTTGCGACTCGTCAAAAAGTTATGGCATTTATTTGAGATACAATGAAGTGACAGATAAGGATATTGCTTTTACTGCTAAATCTTTCATTAAAATGATTTGACTGTTTTGTTCACAAGGAGACCGGGGTTTTAAATGGCTAAGATAAAGGGGTTATTTCTTTCATTATTTCAAATTTCATTTCTATTTTGCGCAAATAAGATTTTTTCATGAGGCTAACTTTTGTCTGTATCTACATATTTACTACAGGAGAGCTGAGTACAGATTCCTCTATCATGGATCCATAAAAAGTGTCCAAGGTGATTGTTGAAAGTTTAGGGCAAGGCTCAGATACTGTTTCCGATACTTCACCCCGAAGTATTGATACCGTCAAAACCTGGTCATACGTCTTCGACATTCTTCAGTCCGAATTGGTGGATTGTTCAGACGATTCCAGTGATAACGAGAAGGACGATTTGGCTACCAAATACAAAATCATCGTTCAAGCAGAGATGCACAAAATAGCGGCAAGGTCACAACTCCTTCCCTATTATGATATGATCAAATGGGCGCTAGACCATGTGGATATCCCGACCAGAAATATTATCAGCGAGCAGTAGGTAACGATTGGGACTTTTCGACCTGAACATTTGCAGGCAATGTATCAACTGTCACCCATGCCAAACTTCGCATAGAATGCCGAGTTTCTGGAAGATTTCAAGTGGAAGGAATGTGAGCAATACGGCAGAAACTTGTCTTATCTGATAAAAAATTGGGTCTCGTACCCCGCAAAATTCAGGGTGGATGGTAACGGAGTTTATTCAATCTCTTCCTTAGAACCACAATTCAGGTATATAACAATGATGACCTGTAGGTTGTACGGGAGGGAGGACACCGCACACTTTTACCTCCCGTGGCTGCCTCTGATTCACACAGTCCCTGAAGGTTGTTCCTTCGATTGGGCCAAACTATTGTCAGACATTCTAACCAGTCGGATTACTGAATATCGAGCACAGAAGGCGAATGGGAAAGCCGCCTCATTTTTCATGTCCACCTACATCATGGACATTGTTTGTTTCATGACACCTTTCCCTCTAATGAGCTGGAGATGGACTCCATCTGATGCTGAGCCTATCCATGTCTATCACTAAAAACTGTGGGAGGATAAGGCCACAGAATTCATATACGATATTTTCAATTGGGTAATGGTACCGATGCATGTCTCCATCTCCGGTAACCCACCACCCATGATTTCAGATAGCATCTCCACCACCTTGAGTAGTGTGGCTGACTGGTATGTAGAAGTAGAATTTTCTTACATCAGGGTTTTCGACACCTCTATCCCCCCGTATGCTCTACCACTATTTATGGCGGATAGGCTGGTATGTCGTGAAATCGCCAGGCAAACCGTGATCAGTGGCATACGCAAAGAGCTTAAAGGTTTTTCGAAGAAGGTATGGCCGCCCTTCCCCATTCATTTGAATACATATTCTTTATTAGATTTCGGACACGCTAAAGCCGAGGCAACGGCCTTAGAGGACATTAAATTGGTCCACATTGAGTTTAAGAAACACGACCCACACAAGGTCGTGGGTAATCACATGACGATTTGTGGCCTAAAAAGATATGAACATGAGCATTCACCTCAAGACGACATATTCCGAGGGGCGAGATCTTATGCCGAGGTCCTAAGTCGGATTCAAACCCTGTCACCCGAGGAGATGGTCGATTTCTTCAAATTTCAAGAACACCGGTGAAGCTTCCTTCCCCTAGTCTTACAGGGTAAGAACCCGCCGACTGCATATGTACAACAAATGGAAGCCAAGGGCTCCAAATATTCAGAACTCGACCAAGGGGAAAATTAGGAAAAGAAAAAGCAAACCGGGGACCCGAAACAGGAAGCCGAGATCCCCAACTCTCCAAGCAAGCCAACCTCGGTTGTTACCCCGGGGAAATCATCCAAGGAAATCGGCAGTGCCATCATTTCTATCACTCCCCTACAATCCATGAAGGGGATCCCCTACAAGAGATGGATTTTCGGTGAAGAACTAACGCCTATTACTATAGAAGAGTTTCCTCCAAACAAATTTTTCTTCGATAAGAAGAGAAAGGCCATTGTGAAGCAAGATCTTTACCGAGAAGCGGGCACGGTAGCCAAAAAATTCAAAATCCTAGCTGATGGAAAAGCCATGAAAAAAGGAGGAATTCGCAACTCAGATAGCAGGGATGTTGGGGGCTTTTGCTACAGCCAACCAATACTCTACTGAATCCCTAAAAGAACAATTAACGTGGAAGAACCGCTTGATCAGAACTTTGGAGGCTAAGCTAGCTACAACAGAAGCTACTCTCAGAGATCAGGTGAACACAAGTGTAGATCTAGTCAGAGCAACCGATCAAAAAGAAATCGAGTGGATCAAATCCGATCTCGATCAAACACAGCTGTCGGCCCAGACCAGTCAGTCACAGATAAGCCAACAAGAAGAATTGATAGGGCAGTTATAGGAAAAGTTAAATTTCGCCAAGAGCCAGGTGATAGATATCGAGATATTCCAATCCCAAGCTATCGAAATCCAAAAAAGAGTGTCAACAACCCAACAAGATTTACTCGCTAAAGTGGAAACCATTCAAAACCACTGCCATATCATTGATCAAGTGCTGGAAGACATCTCTTTGAGAGAAAGAGAAGCTGAGGCATCTCGGGTCACTTTCCAAGAGGCTGTTATAGCCACGACGAAAAAGGAAATGGGTGTAGTTCGAAGCTCTCCATCCCAGAGCAGACCATAGGTAACATCTTGCTGAAGGTGTGGGAGCGAAACATATCAGAGAGAAGAGAACACGCTAAAGAGGTAAGAAACTCTTTTGAAGAAACCTTCAGCTTGATAGATGAAAGTTTGTTGAGTCTTGATAATGAAGGGAACACTGGGACACTAGAACATATCGATATAGCTAAGCACCTGGTAAATATCAAGGAGAACGAGGAAAAAGAGCGGGCTAAAATATCAAAGATCAGCCAGAATGACATAGTCCAAGTGGATAAATGGTTAATAAAACCAAGTATATAGTTATGTTCTATCATCGCTGAAGACCGACAAGTAGGAGGAAGGTTTCCACAGTTAGCGAAGGATTGTTACACTTTTGAGGCAAACCACCAAGAAGAGCCTTCCAGGTTGATAGGCCAGTTGGTGGAGAGGTGCATCACTTGCATCAAGCGGGTGAAAGGACAGGTTCCTGGTACCAAATAATGACAAGTGTCTGCCTGTTCTATTTTTAGAACCTGAAGAGTAAAGAAAAGAAGGTGTTCCACCCGCATGAAAGATGACAAAGGCAAAGAAAGAGAAACGCTTGAACTTCTCATTTTGTAACTGAAAATTTTGAGAACGATTGAAATTCAAATGTTCAGAAGTTTGTATATATAGGCATTTGAAGAAGGAAAGGGGGCAAGACCTTTTTGGCCGATTGTAATAGAGACTTTTTCGTTTGAAAATTAATACAAAGCAATATGAAGATTCATGATTCTGTTAAGACTGAGTTATGAGTTTGTTTCCTCTATTATCTTATATTCAATTTCATTTCACATATATATGTCTGATGCATGCTTCACTACAATTTAGTATAACCTCTACCGTGGTGATCAACTTTTAGACGTCTAATCATTTGCAGTTTTTCCTCCGTATCGGCTATCAACAGGTACAAGACCTATGAATTTTTTTAGATATTTATATTTTATGCTTTGTCAGATTTCTTCTTGTCTTTTTCTTCTTCTGTTTACAGGGTGAGATTCTCCCTTGATAGGAGCCTTGCATTATAGACAGCTTAATGTTTTCTCACATTTCTCACATGATTTATTAAAAATTAACTCAGTTACGGGAAAAGGCCTTTGGTTCGCATTCTATCTGTGATTTCGGATTCGAGAGTACTCCTTTTATGATCCAAAATTTGAGGCAGCATCCTAAACCTCGAAATTTCCTTTAACTTTCCCTATTCCTCTATGACTATTCCCATTGCCAGACAACCCAAGATTGAACACGGCTTGTTGGATCAAACCACCATCGCTCTGAACCTTTTCGACACCATACTTAAATCAACCACCACTCGGGAAGAACTAGAACATTCATGGGACACCATTGAATGGGATATAGGCATCCAAGAACTTTTGGAAGCGAGACAGAGGCAACTTAGAAATCAACATTAGCTTCCTTTCCCGAGGGTTGATCCTCCCCCCTTTTATCTTTCACACCATTTTCGAATGCCTAGACCCTGTACTTTCTATCCTTAAGTACAGACTCTGGAACAACAGTAATGATCCTCAATTGAGCTGAGAGTTGGTAAATTGGTTATGTATTGTTGGAGCAAGACATTTTGGGACCAATTTTTGGATTCACACTGGAGAAAACCGTGTGGCAAGTCATCTAAGGAGAAACATGCATGGAAGAAAGGTAGACAGTTAGCGCATTTCCAAGGGTCAATGCATGTGAAAGGAGGAAGTTAGTTAGAAGTGGTTAGAAATTTTGGTCCATTTTGTAACGAGATAATCCCTAATGTAAATGTATAAATATGTATGGGTTTTAGGTAGAAAAGGGTAGAATTTTTTAGAGAGTATGTTATGGATAAGTAAGTTATGAGCTAAGTATGCACTGTATGAGAGAACGACAAGGACATAGTGGGTAGAACTGAGATATCATGTATGATCACAATGCACACCTTTTGTAAGAAATGATGATGAATAATAGTATAAGAAGCATAGAATTGTGGACATAGCCCAATTTGGGGTGAACCACATTAATTACGGTGTATTTTTGTTTTGTTGTGATATGTTTGATTACTATTCTGGATAATGCGCGCAGTTAGTGAATGAATAATTAATATTAATAAGTTAAATGATGGTTCTACGCACAGGATGAACGATATAATGAGTGAATGTTAGGTATAATGGTGAGAATGTATTCCTTCATTCCCTTCATGACTGTGGAAACCTGGTTCCTGCAGTCCCCATAGGTACCTTAGGCAAGATTTCCCCTGCTTGTGGGTGATGCCGAAAGGGTTGGTATCTTTAGGGTTTTATTGGTGATTTAATGTTGAACCCTAGGTCTACTCATTTCATGCCAACAAATGGTTACATTGCTAGGACTGGGATCTGTGATTAAGGGGAATGTGGAGACCTACTAAGGAGGAGATTGGAGAATTATTAGACACGAAGGAGATCAAGTTTGTTGTAGATTAGAATAAGAATCCACAGATCAATGAAGAGAAATAGCTATAGAGTCATATAGTGATGCTAAAAGGGAATTCTTTAAGGGACCGTGCAGATGATAATTGAAGTCACTATTTACTTGGATTAAGATGTTGTTGTGTGATAAGGGGGTTATGAAGATGGAATCTGATTTCCCTAGAAGCTAAGTACTTTCGCGGATAAGGGGGACTAAGGGATAACTAGGGAATGGTATGAGAGTTCCAGGGAAGACTGAATGAGGAACGGATGGGATGATGATGCCAAGAGAAGAAGAAGGTGTGACAAAAGAAGAGATTGGGGTATTGCACAGTGGAAATAGGTTTTGAAATAGTGGGAAGAGGATAGTGGCTAATAGAGAGGAGAAACAAAGTGAGTTTGAAGAAAAAAACAACCGCGTAATACTGCAAATCATACTTTTCACATAAGGTCGGCTCAACCCAGCAGAAGAAGATCACACTAATTCCAGACTCTGTATCGAACCCATGACCCCTTGTGCATCTCCAAGGTCTAAAGAAACTTTGTCGATTGTAGTTAGTAAGGGAAGTAAGGATAACAAACAGAACAATGGAAGTAGTAAATTAACACAACTTTAGATAGTATTACCAAGGAGACATACTGCGCAGAATATGATGGCAGGAATATATGCCACTTTAAGAAAGCATGTCTTTCACGGGGTAGGTTCATAAGATCCAGAATAACATTTGTTCATTTTTTAGACAATATGGATTGTGAAGAACATCCATGATGATGATGCGAAGATTGCACAATTGGCAACGAAATTTAGAGACCGAACATTACAATGGTACATGAAATATCAGACTACTACACCTGTGGGACAAACTAGAACATTGGAAAATGTAAGACAAGATCTATTGAAAGAGTTCCAGAAACTTAAGTTTGAGTTGCAGTGCATAACATAATTGAAGGAGATCAAGAAGATAGTGAAAGATTCAGTGTGGGACTATGATCAAAGATTTAAGATACTGAAGGATCGGTTGACATTCCAAATTCCAGATGAAAAACATAGGGAATAGTTTATTTCATGATTGTTGTCACATATGTGCTTCCCTTGAGAAAACAAAAGATTGTGTCATAGTCATAATCCCTATAAACTTCAATGAAATTGGAAGCATCCCATGTAGGAGAAAATGGTGCAGAGATGGTTCAAGTTCAGTTATAGTTAGAAACACTGACTATTCAGTTGTAGGAACTTGTGAAAGGAAAAGAAAAGTGCGGCGAAGTATGGTGTGTCACATATAAACAAAAGGTCATCATAAGAACAAATATCTAGTTTTCCAGTAGTATTTGAATATAGGAGCTTCAAATACATTAGGGGTATGGTGTGAGATTTGCAAGATGATGGGTCACCACCCTACTGCTTGTCCATTCATGCCGAAATATCAGAGCACTACAAGAAACTTGTTTTATAATTTTTGTAAGTTAGTGGGACATGAAGAGAAGGATTGTAACACATTTTATTTGATGAGAGAGTGCACTGTAGATGCATACAAAGTCCAGGGAGAAGAATCTGAAGAAGGAGCTTCATAATATAATACTCCAAGATATTATAATAAAGGAGGAACAAGAGGGTTCATAGGTCATGAAAGAGGAAGATGACCAATTATATGTTATAATTGTAATCAACGTCAACATTTGGCATGAGACTATCTGAATCCATACATGACGTGCACATATTGCATATAACTATACCATGCAATAGAGGATTTACCATTGTTGAATGCAAAGTGGCAATAAAAGAGAAACCCGAATGTATAGATGATAGCAACAGAGGTGCATGACGAACAACCCAAGATAACAGTGGTTACACATATAGGAATAAGAATTAGAGCTAATGCAATGGATCAAGGAAATAGGATCCACTAGTGGGTCAGTAAAGAAACAAAACCTCTTCCATTGTTTGACCCTAGAAAGGATAAAGAAATGTATATGGAATCAAGGAGGGAAGTGATAGGAGCATAATGGATAACATCAAATTCAACTGTTCCACCTTTGTATGATAGTTCGTCGGTGTATGATCTGCCACCACTCTATGACCATTCAGAAAGGCAAGTTGACAAGGTAAGCACATTGAAATTTTTTGTTTAATGCTAATGTAGGATGAGTCTGCTTTGAGTATGCTATGAAGAATGATAGATTGTTTCACCCAAGAGAAAGTGATACCTTTTGCACATTGAGCATTTAACCAGGTGCACCGCAAGAAAAGAACTAATAGGGCGTTTTGACTCAATGCACAAATATGAGACTACGAATTGGACAATATTATTTTGGATCTAGGTTCTGATGTGAATGCCATTCCAAAGAAGACCTGGGAAATGATGGGTAAGACAAAGTTTATATGGTCACCCATTTAGTTGAGGTTATAAAATCAACATAATATTACTCCAATTGGAAGGCCAACAAGGGTAAGTGTTAGTATTGATGGATTACGCATCTTGGTCGATTTCAAAGTAATTGATAAAGTGGAAGGTAACACCCCTTACCCGACACTACTTGGACTTGATTACGCCTTTGACAACTAGAGTATCATTGATTTGAAGAAGAGATAAATTATATTTGAAGTAGAAGACTTGGAGGTTACCGCGTCGTTGGATCCTAATGAAGGAAGAAGATATGTAGAACCACTAAAGGGAAAAAAACTCAATAACCCATATAATATGACTGTACGGATATAAAATTATGTGAATCATACAATTGATGGTGTACTTAGTTGGAGAGTGTTAGTTCATGTGCATCAGATTCAAAAGAAGCTTTGGAGAATTGGCAACAAAGATTGCATGAAGTGTCTACAAGTAAATGTGCTCAGATTACCCACACGTTGCAATGGATTGGAACTGAGGTATGTACTCCTCTGAGGTATGATGGACTAAACGATGTAGCCTCTTTTATAACAAAATTTTAATTGCAAATATCAAATCAACAAAGACTACTAGCTTTAGACATTGTGTTGAAATAGACCCCGACAAGATGGTGGGTTGTGCATAAGGATGGAATAAGAGATTGGCAACAGTGGAGAAGGATATTATAGGTCAGGTTCGGGAAAAAGAATTGTAACATACCTAGCCACACACAGGCTGGGCTACGCTACTTTAAGCCTGCTCTCAGAATTCTCTCTCTTACAGATACCATTCAAAGTAATAAAGATGCATAAAAGAAAGGAACTAAACGAAATTCACAACAATACACACAAGCATGCATACTCTAAACATATCGAACTCAACGATAAATAAATACATAATGGCATAATTCATACAAAGGTAAATAATACCATAACAGAAAGCACTTATTTTTTATAAAAAAAGACACCAATTGGCTACAGATCAAGGATGTTCCACCCAACCGTAGACATTGTTGTTCAAAGTCTCAACAAAAATGCCACCTCCAATCCAGGGCTATGAATCCACAAGGATGGTTCCAAAATGTTACTTGGCTTCCCAAACCAGTCAACATTAAAGCTCTCACAGGATTCCCAACATCCACAATAATCCAATTACCTAGCTCTCTTCTACCCATCCTGTACAACCCAAGAGAATGGACCACCACCCTTCTCTGCCATGCATTTTCTCAAGAAGTCCTTCTCCTTCCATGGATCCAGGGCAGCTAGTTGAGAATATCCATGATGGGAATCTCAAGACTCGCTGTTGTGAGCAAACTTGGACATAGACCACGCATCTCAGACATTCAGGTCTTGATTCATGGTCGGATTACACCAACAGTCTCTACAACCAAAACAATTGTGGTTGTTCTTCAACAATTCATTTTCCTTTCCCAATCCAAGACACAGATGTGGAAAGATGAGTGGGTGACATAAACGAATGGAGTGATATCTTCACAAAAGGTGTGAAACAATGAACCATCGGGCGAATGAATGTGTGAGGGAAGAGAGAAGCGACCAAGGGCAGGACGAGGACAAGAATGGGAGTGAGAACAAATGAAAATGACCAACGAATGAGAGAATCAATGAACGTGAGAACCCCCCCAACATACTAGGGACAAGTTTATGTAATTCGTGGGGATCAAGAACCTCTTGGATTTTCGCCAAGAATCTCACATAACTTCTATTCTCCATTAAGAAAAAATGGAGAATAAAATATAAAATAAAATTCTTAGCCCCTCATCCCCCTCTCTTGTGGAATCATACCCCCCTATAACTCTTGTACTCATCCATCTAGCAGCCAACGAGGTACTTTTTATTAATAATGATCAAAACATTATATTTATTGGGCACACTAGCCTTTTAATAATTGTTTTAGCACTCTAGCCTCTCAGCAATGTCACAATACATTATTTAATATGGGGGCTCAAAACCTAGGGTGTTACATCCCCTCCCCCTTATTTTGGCACTGTCCTCAGTGCACATACAAATGAGAATCAAAATTCCAAAATTTATTCAAAATGTTGTAGGTACTCCCCCCCCATGACATATTCATCCTCCCAGGTAGCATCTTCAATATCGTAGCAGCTCCAATGAACTTTTACTAGCTCTATAACTTGTTTTCGGAGCATTTTGACTTTTCCGTCCAATATTCGCATTGGATGGACCTAAAAGTATTCCTCTGTCTCTACCTGAATCAGATGCCAATCAATAACATGGTTAGGATCATGCACATATTTCTTTAGCAAAGAGACATGAAATACACTATCCACATTCATGAAAACATGAAATTCAAGCATGTATGCAACTGGCCCTATTGTGTCCAATATCTCAAATGGACCATTGAATCTAGCTTCCATCTTTGTACAACTACCCATATTCAAAGAGATCTTCTTGGGATTTACTTTCAAAAGAACATGCTCCCCCACTTTAAATTCTCTTGCTATCATATTCTTATCTACATAAACGTTTTGTCTATCCTGAGATGCCTTTAAATTATGCTTAATCTTAACCATCTGGTCTTCCATATCCTTGAACAACTCTGGCCCAAGTACCACTCTATCTGCTGGGTTGTCCCAACATACTGGAGTATTGCATTTTCTACCATACAAAGCTTCAAATTGACTCATCTTCAATGAATCTTGATACCCATTATTATAGGAAAACTCAACCAACTGCAACTAATCTTCCCACTTAGATGGCTTATCAATCACATTCATTCTCAACATGTCTTCAATTACTCGATTGACCCTCTTTGTCTTCCCATCTGACTGTGGATGGTATGGTGTGCTAAAATTCAGATTTGTACCAGATCCTTTAAATAAGCCTTTCCAGAAATTTGAAGTAAACTTCGTGTCTCTGTTTGAGACAATTGTCCTAGGTATCCCATACAACCTAGCAATTTCCTTCATGTAAATTTCTGCAATATTAGTTGTTGTATGAGTTGATTTCACATGAACAAAATGAGCATCATTTGTCAATTTATCAACCACTACCATGATTAAATCATGTTGTCTAGTTGTCCTGGGAAATTTAGTTATAAAGGCAATGGTTATCACTTCCCGTTTCTTGTCTGAGATTGGTAATGGATGTAGAAAACCCGTTGGGTGTCTATGCTCATCCTTCACTCTCTGGCATTCCATACATCTGGCGATGTAATCAACAACATCGTTTTTCATTCCCGGCCAAAAGAATTGGCTTCTTATTGTTGTAATAGTTTTCTGGTAACCGGGATGTCCAGATATGGAACATTATACATTTATTTTAATACCAAATTCCTGAGTTCTCCAGAAGTAGGAACATAAAATCTATTTTTATGCATAAGTAATCCATCTTCCTTCATCTCATACTCTTTCATTTTCTATTGTACATCTCCTTGATGTAAGCTTTCCTTTACCTGTAGGTAATGCTTATCTGTAACAACAACATCTAAAATTTTAGTCTTCAAGTCCGACTAATGCATACTGACAGTTGTAGCATGCATGAGATGCACTCTTCTACTAAGTGCATTGGCAAATTTATTTTCTTTTCCTTTGATATGCTTGATATCAAAGTCGTATTCACTTAAAAATTCCAGTCATCTTGTTTGCCTCACATTCAAAGTTGGTTGTTCAATAAGATACTTCAGACCACTATGGTCTGTTCTTAATTCAAATCTCTTTCCCATGAAATAATGCCTCCACATATTCAATGCGTGAACAATGGTAGAAATCTCCAAGTCATGTGTGGCATAGTTCCTCTCATGCTCTTTAAGTTTTCTAGACTCATAACCAATGACATGTCCATTTTGAGTGAGGACTCCACCAAGTCCTTCCTTGCATGCATCTGTGCATACCACAAAAATTTCATTTGGGTCAAAAAACTTTAACACAGATGCACTAGTCACTAACTCCAACAAATTAAAGTTCTCTTCACATTCAGATGCCCATTCAAATTTAATTCCGTTCTTTTGCAAAGAAGTGATGGGATGAACAATCTTAGATAACCCCGTTATAAACATTTTGTAGTAACTCGCTAACCCCATAAAATATATGACTTATGAAACATTCTTGGGCATTGGCCATCCTCCAATGGCTTCAATATTTTCTGGATCCACTGATATACCATGTTCCGAAATAATGTGCCTCAAGTAATGGATTTGTTCTTGATAAAAAGAACACTTAACTTGGCATACAACTGATGTTTGCTCAACACTTGCAATACCAATCTTAGGTGATGTTCATGCTTTTCCTCTTACTTAGAATAGACAAGTATGTCGTCCATGAATACTATGACAAAATTATCCAAGTAATCTATGAATATGCCATTCATTAAGCACATAAAGATAATTGATGCATTGGACAATCCAAATGGCACCACAACAAATTTATAATGCCCATACCTAGTTCTAAAAGTTGTCTTATGGATATCTTCTTCTTTGATTCTTACATGATGGTATCCCGATCTCAAGTCTATCTTTGAAAATATCATTGCTCCTCTTAGTTGATCAAAGGGGTCATCAATTATGGGTAAATGATACTTGTTCTTTATAGTAAACTTATCTAGCTGTCTAAAGTCAATACACAGCCTCAAGGTTCCATCTTTATTTTTGACAAAGAGTATTGGTGCTCCCCAAGGTGAAACACTTGGGCGTATGTACCATTTCTTCAACAATTCCTCCAACTACATTTGTAATTCTTTTAACTCTGGTGTGATTATTCTGTAAGGTGTTTTTAACACTGGGGAAACTCCTGGCATTAAATCAATAGAGAAATCTATTTCCCTTTATGGTGGAAATCCTAGTATTTCCTAGAATACATCCTCAAATTCTTTAAGTATCATAAAATATTCAAGGCTTGGCCCCTTTGTCTTTTCTGGCTCCTCCACATGGGATGCATACAATTGACACCCTTTTCTGAAACATCTCATTAGTTGTAAGGCTGAAATCTGCCTTATAGAGATGGGTCTTGGTACACACAATGCTTTGTTTTCCATCTCCATCATGACATGCAAATGTCTTACTATGAAAATCTAGGATAGCATGATGCTTGTCCAACCAATCCATTCCAATTAAAATATCATAAGATCTCAATGGTATGATATTCATATCAACACTAGTATTCACACCATTAAGACTTATGGAACAACCTTTGACCATATCCTAGATTCTCCTTTTTGTTACAGTGGCTAGCTGAACCAAACTTGATTTCCCAAGCTTACTTTTCTCCAAATGTAATCTATCCACTATCTTAGGATCAATGTAACAATGACTTGTTCCCAAATCAATTAAAATATAAACATGTTGATTAATGATCTTACCTTCCGCCTCAATCATATTGGACTAGTACTCTTCTTGTTGATCATCTAAGGTTGCATAAATTCTTCCCATGTCTTCAACTGTTGTAGCCTCTTGGATGTTGTGCACGATATTCACTCTATCCTTTCTATGTGGGAAATCCTTGTATATGAGATCTTCTTTGTATCCCCAACATTGGATTGGTGGTGTTCCCCTTTTTCCCAATGGGTCTTCTTTCTTGGATTCATCCTTAGCATACTAGTCTTGATGATCTTTATTAGGCTCATTTCTATTGAAAGGAGGTTTGAATCCCTTCTTCCTCTAATCAAACTTCTCCTTCTTCTTATCCTTCCAACATTTCTGCATGGATTCTCTGCCCTGGCCTTACTCATACAATTACTTAGCATTCCTGATGGTCTCATTCAAGATCTTGGGCTCATCATACCGAATCTTTTCTTTATAAAATGATGGCAGTCCATTTAGAATCCTCTATATTTTCACCTTCTCATCATTTATGAACCTGACATAGTTTAACAACCCCAAGAACTTCTTCTCATATTCTTCCATACTCATGCTTCCTAGACTGAGTTCAAAGAACTCTTGCATTTTCTTGTCATAAAAATGCTCTGAGAGGTAGTCCTTCTGGAAATACTTTTTGAATTGATTCCAAGTGATTCTATTCTCATTAATAAGTTCAACTTGCTTCAACTAGTCCCACCACATTGCATCTTTCCCATGTAAATGGTAGGTGGAAATTCTCGCTTCTAGGTTTGATGAATAATTGTGCAATTGGAAATATCTCCTGAGTCCAAGCAACTAGGATTCAACATCATTTTCCCTTTCCCTTTAACCATCAAAGGATGTTGGCTTAAGCTTTCACAACTATCCTTGAAAAATTTCCATTTCATGCCTTCTTCTTTGGTGCCTAATGGGAGACACCTATGGACTACTTATGGCATCTTCAGATGCATAAGACCTTCTTGTTGAGTAAGGAGGTGAGTGGTTTCTATGAGTTCTACTAGCACTTCTTGAATAACCAACCTTCTTGTGGTTATCCCTTCTTTCAAGATACCTGCCTTCTTCCTCTTTCTTTGGGCCATTCTTTGATTAACTCTACAATTGATTTAAGCTCTACAACACTCAGGAATTTATCTGACTTTGCTATCTCATCAACCTCTTATTGTATTCCTTGTAGCTTTGCACTTCTATTTTCAGGCTTCTCACAATTTCTATCAATGTTTCTTGCTCCCCTCGACCTTTTTGTCCATTGGATTCTGTCTCTACATTACCAACTTTGGTATTCTGGCCTTCAACCTCTTTAGCATGGTTGGAGGCCCCCTCACCATATTACATTTCTCGAATACACATTTTGAGCTGATATGTTTAAACCCCTTAATTATGCAAAATGTGCAAGTGACCATTTTGTCAGAGTTAAGCATATGATAAACAAACTTTGCCAAACTAATGCTACATGTCCTTTCAATTCATGAAGAATATATATATATATATATATAACATTTCCATTTGATCCCTTAGCCAATACAAAGTTTAATTCTATACAGAAACTTCCTTCAAACCACTTTCCCAAGTGACCACGGCTCGAAACTGCGGGCCAAATCCTTCCTTAACGCTTCTTTGTATTCAAAACGAAAAACTCGGCCAATAGCCACTTTTTCCTTCAGCTCTTAATTGCATGTGACCTTGACTGTGACCCTGCTTGGTTGAAAAGCGCTTATTCGGAGCTTCGGGATTTTGGGGCTCCGGATATACCACACATGAAATTTCCCGAACTACCGAACCTCTGAACTCTCAGATTCTAGTCAACACTACACATCAAGGATAATACGTGTCGAGAGCCACAGAGATGACATGTGGCGTAAACCACTAGCGACACTTGTTAAGTCATAACTGACGCAAAGGGTCTGTGAACAACATAAAATAGGATGACACGTGGCACGTATAAGGTAGGTCCAAGTCACCCCAGGTGACGTTAGTAGACTGCATCCCCTCAACTTTCTGGGCCTTCGGGGTTCCGGGCTTTAGAGTATTTTTCCAGCACAACACAACAATTCCTCCGAACTTCCAAAGTCACGAACCCCCGAAGGGTTCAAGGATCAACGGTCCAGGTTTACTTCTGAGATCCGCGGTCATGAGGATCTCTAGGACTCCAGGCTTCAAAGAATTTTGCAACACAAAACAACATTTCTCCTGAACATCGAATTCCTGATAGGCCTATGTCATTCTAGGTGACATCATACTTTTATGAAAAAGACACTATCTATCATACTTTTATCTCTCTGTTCTCGTAAAACTATGAAGGAGACACTAAAAAAAAAAAGATTGGGGTGGGTTTCTTTTACCAATGATTTGTATTCTAAAAAGTGGTAGCCTTTAGTTACACGTCTCCCTTTATCATGGCACTTGTTTACGTCTTTGTCTTATAGTTGGTTTATAGCTTACCTAGGAGTTGTACCATCAATATGAATCATATACCCTTGACTGGTTATTCTTCCAATCACTATGAAGTGTGCTTCAATGCCTCATGCCTCATGCATTGTGGCACTATATCATTGGTGCTCTTCAGTCAATGTTAATAGGTCAGTAGTATGTAGTGTTATATGTTGAAAGGAGGTAAGGCTGAGTCGTCCATCTGCTCATCCATCCCTGTATCAATTGTACTTGGTGATTCGTTCTCTTCACATTATCTTTTGATGTATTTTTTTGTCAATTAATCCCTTTCAACTCTTGATAAATCTCTAATTAACATGAATCTAAGTCCATAGTATCAAATTTGAATTTAACTTTTTGAGATGACTTACGCCATCTATGTGCGCCAAATAAAGAATCACTTATATAAGTGACTTTGTTTTTGGCTTGGTACAATACTAAACATAGATGAAGAATTAGTTACATTCTTTCATTGGGACAATTATAAAATTGTTGTTCTAATTGATTTGGATTCATGACTTAAATATACTAGTTAAGAGTATTTTTTGGATAAAACTGTGTACGAGTTTTTGAAACTTCCAACATTTCGAGTGGACACTCCACCCATCATAAAGGACAATCAAGCTAATATGTTAGAAAATAAAAGTTTGTATTAAATATACTTTTCCATTTGATTTTATAGATTTTGAAACAAATGTCCCATTAGTTACATAGTTTATTCATAATAGTTATAGCTTAAATTTTACAACATCAAAGTTTAAAGTTTTTTTGGGAAAGCCTTTGATTTACAGCTTTAAAAAATCAATGTATTTAAAGCTATAAGTAAAACTCTAATTGCACCATAGAAACAAGCTACATTCCTATGTGTAATTGTAAGTTTGCCTAAGACTATGCATTGACATTGGACAAACAAGACCCATCTAAATGTAAACACAGGTTCACAATTTTCGACAAATAGCCAAGGTAGGACATATTGAAACTCAAAATAGTTGAGGCTAACAACCTCAAGCTGCATCTCCAACATAAACAAAGATATTTGTAAGATCTAAACCTATGCGAACCAACATAAGTGTACTTGAAATTTGAAGGGGGTTTTAGAGATAATATGAATAGTCTGTCTTTTCTAAGAATAAGAACAAGGATAACAGGAGTAAAACTTTTGGCAATCATAGTTGGTCTGTAATATTTAGCTTGTTAAGCTCTATTTAATGTTATTTAGTAGATGAATTATAGGTTATCTGATTTGAGTAGATGAATTATAGATCGTCAGATCTGAAAACAATTTAGATGAAACAATTTATAATCTACCTACCTCAACATTCAATACTACATAACAGGCTTAATCTTGACAACCTAGCTCCAATAGCATGTAATTTCGTCATCCATGTTCTCTATATGCTTCTGCTACAGCTGGCTATATTCCAATCCATCCTAGCATATCTTCCTCACAAACAGTAGCTTCCATTTGTCTTCTCAAATCTGATTGAAGATATATGGCTGTCCCATCCATCATGTCGCTGGCCGATTTGGGAGTTTGCAAACAGCCGCTGCTAGACCGGAAAGATGGGAGTTGTTGGAGACAAACTAGATGAATTGTGAGCTCAAATGAATCGACCAACGAGGACAGGATGTGATTGCAAGACTGTAATACTTCATGAAAAAAATGGCATGGTTCTGAAAAGCTACGACAAACAGAACGTAAAGAGTGGAAAAAATATATTCGTTCTCTACTCTTTCAGATTGTCAAATCATGCGTTGCATCAGCTCAAAGGAATTTGGAATTTGCTGTCGGTTGTCTTTTCTGGCCGCTTTGAGATGACGAATCGACCTCGGGTTCCAGGGAACGTGCCGCACAAATAGTTTGACTGCATTCAATTCATGGCATCAACATAATAACTTATTTTATTTGAATATTATATACAATATAATTATTAGAGCACATAGACGTTATATTTTCTTAATCCAAATGAAACCCATATTAAAAGAAGAGCCCGGCTTGGCAAAGTCCACGTCCTTTTTGAAAGGAGGATAGTGTTTTCACGCAGAATCAAGTGAAACTATCATAATTACATATTTTGATTACAATCTACTTTTGTCTTTATATTTTTCAAATAAAACTCATGAGAAATCTAAAAGTTCATCAAAAGTTCTTTACATAGCATATAATACTAATCCATCATAGGTTTTGTCTTTCTTTCTATTTTTAATACATTTGTTTCATTACTACATTTTCATGATCAAAATGCTATGACCAAAAGAAAACATAATGTGACTAAAACAACTGGACTCCTTCGATTAGCTCTTCAAGATAAAGCCACCCGGGAGGGCATTTCAGGGTATGTTTGGAAAGTGGAAAGTTGATCGACGACATGATTAAAGATCCTGTGTACGTGTATATAGTTTAGACATTCAAACTTTTCTTGCAGCGTTTTGATTCTCTGTTGCCAAAATCTGAGATATAAATAATTTAGACTAGAAACACCTTTTATCTAATCAATAGTTGATTTGGAATCACCAGCTACCATTAATCTGCTCAAAGATAGTAAATAAGTCAGATGTAATAGTCCCCATAATCCTCGGAGTTCTGCTTTCATATTGGATCCTTCTCCTCCAACAAAATAAGCTTTGTAAGTGTGTACGCTGCTGAATTTGATGTATAATCCAATGCCCAATTGGTGAGTCATCAAAATAAATTGGGCTTAGAATGAAATCCAACCTTTCAGATTTTGTATCATGTATTTCTTAGATAGAGAGAAGAATCTTTTTTTCTATGTTAGTATCTTGTCGAGCCCAGTTTTCAAATAATATCTTATTCCGATATTTCCATATGCCCCATATCACCATGAATGGAATGTGTCTCATCCTTGGGTATTTTATGAACCATTCGAGAAGATTTCCTTCCAAACCCCGATCTCCCCAATCTTCATGAATCATTAGATGCAAGAGGATCTCTTTCCATATAGATTTAGAAACTTCACAAAAAGAAAAGATATGATCTATTGTGTCTTCAACATTGAGACAAAGACTGCAAGTTGTAGGCCCAATTCCACCTCTATGTTGATAATTGACCCCTGAAAGTATACTATCCTTCAAACATAACCAGATAAAACAAATGATCTTACTCGAAACTTTTATCTGCCAGATAGCTTTGTACCACCATCGTTTTTCTCCCTTTAAATTTGTAAATAATATGGACTGGTAAGCTAACTTGACAGAGATAGTTCCCAATGTCTGGTTCCATGACCAGATAAGCTTGTCGTTGGAATCATTTAAGGATATGCCATGTGTTCGAAGAGCAAGGATGAAAGTGTCCCATTCCAGAGCTAGTTCGCATGTAAGCTTAAGGTGGTTAGAGTCAAACCAAACAGTTGGGGATGCTGAATCTAAATGGCTAGCAACTTGGGCAAGTGAATTTTTTTTCAGATTATGGAGGTGTGAAATAAGTGTCGGAGAAAGAAAAACAGTTGTGAAAATATGTTGTGTGTCTTTTAATACTTATTCTTCATGGGCATTTGAATGAGCACTGTTCTCAAATTTCTTATTCTCACAAGTTTTATTGGCCATAAAAATAAATAGTGTTTAGTAAGTAAGATGGTTAATTGTGTTTATATTTAATTCTTTGTTAATTATGTTTAGGTTGTGGATTGATTAGGAATCGTATAATAAATCAATATATAACAATAAGTTTTTAAGACTTTTTTTCAAAATAAATAGAAAGTTAAGTGTTTTATGATTTTGATAACTTTTAGAAGTTAAATTTAGTTATAAAATTTTGTGGAAATTGCAATTCTAGATTGTTGAAATTATTGTTTTTAATGTAGAAACATATTTAACACTCTAGGATACACATAATGCAACCTAATGTAGCAATTCTATTATTGATATTTTCAATTTCATCTATCCAAAATTATTCTTGTTGGATTTCATATAGAAGATTCTAATTTCCTTTCCATTGATTTTGAACAGCTCCAAAAATTCATAAAATGTTTAGACTAAGAAAACAATTATCTCAAATTCATAGAATATTTAAACTAAGGCAACAAATATCATATCCACAAATATTCAATCCTTGGAATAAAAATAAGTAAATCTTCAATCCTTGGAATAAAAATAAGTAAGATTCATTCATCTACAAACAAATAATAAGAAACAAGGCACAACCTTGAACAACAATTAATACACCAATCTTTAAATGTTTAAACATGCTTTCTCAACTCTTAATTAAGGTATTCAAAACAAGTGGCTCAAACATCATGAAAGGTATATACATTAATATAATGATATGCGTGATAAGTTTACAACTATCCTAATCTTGTTAGGCTAAAAACGTTATTGTTATGAGAAAAAATAGAGAGAATTAAGCTTTGTAAAATACCTTAAATGATTACTAAAGTTTTTTCGAAAAATGATGGGCATGTTTTGTACCTACCTATAATATTACTTTGCTCTTATTAGTCCTTGCCGAAGGCATAGAGGGACTATAGCGATCGATAATTCATTGACTTCATATTAATATGTCCTTTGACTATAAATTTTTGCCTCATCTTTATTGTTCGAACTATAGAACTAAAAACATTATTTTTTATATAATAAAAAAAACCTTATATGTCATTGTTAATTTTTCAAAATCCCACCCAGTTTCAGTCTCGCTGATTTTTCAGTCAAATTTAAATGCCAAACTCAGTTTCAGCACTGTTTCAGCATATGCTACAGCCGTGTTTCAGCATCTGCTACAGCCGTGTTTCAGCATCTACTACAGCAGTGTTTCAGCATCTACTACAGCAGTGTTTCAGCATCTATTACAGCAGTGTTTCAGCATCTATTACAACAGTGTTTCAGCATATACTCAGCACTGTGTTTCAGCTTATGCTATAGCCTGGTGTTTCAGCATAAGCTACAGCGGTGTTTCAGCATCTAAAAAACTTAACAGAAAATAAATTTCAGAACTGAAACATGAGGATAATGAACATCATTTTCAATGCAGAAATTAAATATCAGCAATATGCAAAACTCAGA
>ML786748.1:217107-230925 GCA_009831015.1 Picea engelmannii | reverse complement strand
AAAAAATTTCGCTTCTCGATGACAACAAGGGTTAGATCTCGGTTAGCTTACCCGGAAGATGCACCTTTTCCTATCTGTTTCTGATTTTCCGAGATCGCATAAGGCGCGGGGCAAAGAGAATACACAGATCTAAAAGAGTAGCAGCCCGGAAAAAAAAATACAAACCGAAATAAAATCAAAACTTTGCAAAAATTTAAAAATGCGTATTCAAACTTTATACCTCCAGATTCTGACTGTAATGGCCGTATCTTGGGCAAACGAAAACCTTTTCGAGTGAAACGAAAAGTGTTCCTGAATGAAAAGCGTGCTCTGGACGCAATGGAATAGTCCTTTCAGCCCAGAAATGTACAAAAATGCCAGAAACTGGAGATGAGACAACTCAGCTTCACGATCTTGATCTACAACAGGAGCGGGTCTTCAAACAGGCTCTGATACCATGTTCGACAACACAGGTATTCCAGCAGAGGACGAACACCTTCAGTAACCACTCACATAACTAGATCAAAGATCAACAAACCGATGTTTTCACGTGGTAAAACCCCTACGGGGAAACATCCACGGCCCCAGCCAACACGGCCACTTGGAGTAGTTTATTAATGCAAAGAAAAAGATTACAAAGAGATTTTACAAGAGAGTTTCTCACAATCGATCATCGAAAAATGACCCTCCATGCTCTTTAAATAGAGATCATGGACCAATCGGGTGTTAAGCCATGGATCAATGGCCGTTAAGATCGAGGAGAGTATGAATCNTGCATACTAATGCATACTAAAGAAACACACTTTTACCTAACGACATATTAGACCAAGTAGATCTTAACTAATTCCTAAGTGTTTAAATATCCTAACAGGCAGAAGAACAGAAAGTGCAAGACATGTGTGTAGGAAGACAGTGAGGCAGACAAAGCAGGGCAATGTAGCAGAACAATGAAGAGACTGGTAAGTCATTGATGAACATTGTATCACTGTAATAAGTTTCAGTAGCAAAGATTGATAAACTAGGGTGGTAGGGAGGTGCTAGGGAGGACTGTTGTCCTAAGAGGTTCAAGTGGGTGCTTGAACACAGGGAGTTGTAGCTTCCATCTGGTGGCAGCCAGAGAAACAAGGGTGGTAGGGTGGTGCAAGGGAGAACTGTTGTTCTTTGTTATACAGGTTGGTGCCTGTGTGATTGGAAGTTGTTGCTTCCATCCAGTTGGTGCTGGAACACTTAGGGAGTTGTTGCTTTCTTCTAGTGGGTGCTAGAGAAACCAAGGAGTTGGTGCTTCCTTCTAGTGGGTGCTAGAGAAACCAGGGAGTTGGTGCTTCCTTCTAGTGGGTGCTAGAGAAACCAGGGAGTCGGTGCTTCCTTCTAGTGTGTGCTAGAGAAACTAGAGATTTGGTGCTCTCAGCAAGTAGCAGCTTGCAAAAAGAGGTTGTAGCCTCATTATGAGTTGGTGCTCATAAGTATGATAATGTACAGAATGTAAAGATTACTTATTATATAAAGAAGAAGTGGTTTTTACCCTTTATGGTTTTTCTCAGGAAATATCTGTCTCTGTGTATCTCATATGTGTGAATAATGCTGAATGTTCTATTGCTTACTTCCCTGCATTGTTGTGATTGGCATTGAGTGCTCTGTAAAGAGTTTAAAATAAGCATAATTGTTTAAGCACGGTAACAACTGATTCCCCCCTCCCCCCCCTCTCAATTGTCCAACATTTTATTCTATTCCTTTGATTCTCATTTACTGTATATACATATTACTTGTTTTCCCTTACATATCGACTTACATTCATGTTCATTGTATTTTGTGTGTTCCCACATTGAAACAAACAGAATAACTGGAGAAGAGGAAGGACTCTTTACCACAAATGTAGAAGAGGAGATACAAAGTTGCATACTTCTACTCTTATTTCATATTCCATTGTTTTGTATTTCATTTATTGTCTGTATATTTGTTCTACTGCTTTGCACCTAATTTATTGTATGTATATACTACGTATATTCCTACATAATAAATTATCTTCATGTCAATTGTATTCTTTTTGTTGCTACATTGAAATAAATAAAACTGCATTTATTTTTTTACATGTCTTTCTACATACCAACTTACCTTCATGTCCATTGTATTTTCTGCATTGCTACATTGAAAGAAACAAATTAGTTGGACAAGAGGATGAAATCTTATATGCCATAGCAGAGGAAGCTGAAGTACAATCTTCGAAAAGGTATACCAATTGTGATAGTAAATCAAACACACAAAACAAGTAGGTGGATAAAATATTCGACTAGAAAACAATGATTTGGAAACAATGGGCCTTTGTTGAGACTTCTTGCTTCTGAAAATTGCCCTCCCCATTTCTATTTTCCCATTCTCTATTATTCATTTTTTTTCTCTCTTCTATACTTAACCGAATTCCCCTTTGTTTTTCCCCTCTACTTTTGCTTTCTGGTTGCTTTGCTTAGTCATTTTTCCGAAAATGTCTAGGTTTGCGGGTTGGCAGACTCACAGGTTCACATTTATAGTCATGCTTCTATATCATGAGTCCGACCGACGACTTCCTCATTCCATACTTAGCCACTTTTTCGATCGCAAGTTCTCGGGCTAGCGGGCTCAAAATTGCACCTCTAGCTTCGGGGGTTTCGTGATATACAGATTGGCTACCAGACTCCCCCATAATTCCATGTTCTGTGTTACACATTTTTGCAATCAAAATTTCCAAGACATACAATTTGACTGTCGGGTCCTCATGTTTCCTGAGTATCCCTTGACACCCTATTTCATATTCCATCTCCTTCGAGCCTGTATGTGACATCCAAAACAATTGTGGACAATATACAATGCATATTCTTATTTAGTCCTTCTGATGTTCATGTACACATGCTTGCATCATAAAAACTTGGACGAGTGACATGGGCATGAGCAAATAATCATCACAAACATCAACAGAACAACAAGGAAAAAGGTAAAGATTCATACAATGTGCTCTTGATATGTTTACCAAACAAATATCCTGAGCTATTTATTCATATATGCCATGATAAATATGTTGATTTCATCTGCAACACATACTTTGCAGTTCACAAGAAGTATCGACGAGCGCAAGTGAAACGTCCAACATAGTGAAAGTTCCGTAGACTAAGAGCTCTGGTTACAAAACTCTGACCTACATACTTCATCCAAGTTGTGTGTCTACTTGTACATTTATGCAAAAAACAAAAAAAACAAAAAAATAATGGAGACTACCATTCACATTACTTTTTCTGTTCAAAAAATGTCACCGGGTCTAAACTTATAACACCCAGTATACTATCGATAGAAGGCTTGAAAAACTGTTGAACTGGACAAGTGTTCGTCGGGGACATAATGGTCATGTATAGCACCTACTTAGACAAGGAAAACAAAACTATATGCATTGTGCATTCTGACATGACAGACAACGAAGCCATGATGACAATCACACTGAATATCCCTACACATCTTGTCTGAAAACATGGATAAAATATCTTGCTAGGTAATGGGATATCCATTACAAATTTTAACATATTGTTGAAAACCGTATACGACTGTGGTGATTGTGATCGGATTATATCGCTCAACAAAACAAGTATTGTGGAAACAATTTCTGTGATTTATTCAGAATATCATTTCGTACCAGACACGGCAATCATCCATCTTGCACAGACCAATGACACTTACCCAATCAGAACCATTGGTGCAGTTGTCACACTCATGAGAAAACTTGTCTCGCAACACATTCTCCATATAAAAGATGGAGAGCTAGACAATGATAAGGCAATGGTACCGTTCTCCATATCCAGTTTTGTCCTTTACTTTCACATGTTCATATATCTCAGTTATGTTACACAACTATTACATTGTTCCATGTTGCAGTTGCAATTGTTCGACACCTATTCAAATTTGTTTTCCTCAATGGAACAACAATTGCATAAAGGGAAATTTCCACTTATGCTCTTCAAAAATATAACAAAGAAAAGATATGTTAAAGAAAGGATATTTTGCACAACCCAAACAACATTTGTAACATAATTGCGAACATACATAGTATAGGATCTCAAGAAACTAACTAGCTCAACAATTGTTGTGCATATACATCTACAATTCCATCCACACTTTGCTCATAAAACTTTCCTTGAACAATTTTCTGTACCTTTTTTGTTGTACAATTGTACATTATATTGTTCAATATATTAACTATTATGCTCATGTGTGCAGGTTGAAGGTGTTTTGGTTGCAACGAATGCATACTCGACCCCCTTCAAGCTTGTATGTGCCAAATGCAACTCTCATTTTTCTTCCCCTGCTTTCATAAATGATGGCACAATTGATTGTCTACAATTCAATAAAAAATGTCCTTACATATATAGACATTTCCTCAATGCTTCCATCCGAACCATCAACAACACAATTGTACATTGTACAATTAGACAACCTCTATTACAAGATGTGCTTCTTGGGTTAGCAGAATTGCCATATGAAGTATACCTACAGAAAAAGGAAAACAATGTCTACATGCTACGCGACTTTCGGGTCCATAGCAAATTTACATTAAATGAAGACAATGCCATACAAAATATTGGTTGAACCAAAAAAAAATAATTCATATCAAGCATTGGTAGGAAACAAAACAATCTTATGTGTATCTGTCCATGCTACCCAATGAGGATATGAATATATTTTTGCAGTTCCATGAAAAATTGAACTAGAAGCGCATAAGGTTGTTTTGTCCAAGAATGAGAAGCATGAGGACAAACCTCATACAAAGTATCCAAATGTGAATAAATCAGGTCCATCCTTTGAACCGTCAAAATGAATTGCTCCTCTGAATGGAACCATTAGGCATTTGCAATAATATTGCAAATTTGGCATTGTTTAAACTCCATTAAGTTAAATGCTCGCACTCTTTACCAGAACTGGTAATGTTAGAACATTGTCAGGTCAACTTGATCTTGGTTCATAGTACTATCAGAAGCAAATGTTCATAGTGATCTTGCTTCATGGTAATATAGTAATCAGAAAATTTCTTGGTTCCCATTTGGGGATTTGGTTATAGATGGTGTACAATGCCCAATCTCCACTGGTATTGTCCTGTCTTATGTTTGGTAGACTTTTGTTCATGTGCTTTTGTGTTATAGTTCAAGGTTCTCATGGGCCCGGTTTTTGAATTATGGATGGATGATACATTCAGGATCTTAGCGGTTTTTCTATGATCTTAAAGAATATGCAAGACCTTTTTTTCCTTTTAATGTAAGCTCTGTGAAGAAAATGTAATATCTAGCTCATTTTAGCACTTTTACTTCATCAATGAAATTACCAAAATTCATCTTCAGAAATATTTTGAAATAAAAGGATATATGCTATGTGAAGTCCAATGGAACTATAAAATCAACCACAAAAAATTAAAATTAAAATTCATCGTTGTTATACTTACGGTGAAGTTGACAGTACAATAATTTTACTTGAACATCCCAAAATTGATTTTCCTGTAGTTTTTCGATGCTTCTCTTATGCAAACACATCCTAGAAAGTATAACCGTGACTCACTTTCTCTATTCCTTGATTGAAGATATTTTTCACCTGTTTAATGCACCTCATAGTTACTATTAAGACCATCAATGCAGCTTTGTTAACACCAATTACCGCTTCCGAAAATTTCCCTCCCCTTTCTTTTTTCCCTTTGCTTTCCCTTTCTGGTTACTTAGTCGTTTTTCAGAAAATGTCTAGGTGTGCGGGTTGGCGGATTCACATGTTCATATTTCCACTGATTCTTTTATATCATGAGTCCGACCAACCACTTCCCCCTTCCATATTCAACAACTTTTTGGATCGCGGGTTCTCGGGTAGGTGGGCTCAACATTGCATTTCCATTATTCCTCCCCTTGTAAACAACACTGAGACTTCCCCGATATACAAATTGACAACCAAATTCCCCTTTCTTTTTCTCGTTAACTTTCCCTTTCTATTTACTTAGTCATTTTTTCGAATATGTTTCATGCTTTTATATCATGAGTTCCACCGACCGCTTCCCCATTCCATACTTGGTCACTATTTCCATCGTCAGTTCCCGGCTAGGCTTGCTCAACATTGGACTTCCATTGTTCCACGAACTACAAACATCACCCAAAGTTCAGGGATATACAAATTGATCGCTGAAGTTCGTCATGATTCACTGTTCCATGTTACACATTTTGCAGTCAAAAGTTCAGAGACATACAATTTGACCATCGAGCCCTCACGTCTCATGAGTATAACTTGTGACCTTGTTTTGAAGCTCGACCAATCGCTTTCCATACTTGGCTATTTTTGGGAATCTCTTTCGTGGGTTGGCAGGTTCATGAAATGTCCAATGCTTAATCGCTCTTCACCATCCCCACCACCTTCACACTTGTTTCTAGATATGCAATTATTAAGCTTTAATGCTAATAGCTCATCTTGCAGGAACCGTTAAGATTGTCATTAATGTCCGAAAGGCTGGATGAGATTTGTCATTAATACAAATTAAACCAAGATTTGCAGAGGGTTGTACTATCCCTTTCGAGTGTTCATTTCAAGAATCATGGAATCTCTTTCGTGCATCATCCAGTTTGGCGGCTTCTTGAAATATCCAATCCTTAATCTCTCTTCGTTGTCATCGCCACCTTCACACTTTTTTCTAAGTATGCAATTAGTAATATTTAATGGTAATAACTCATTATGCAGGAACTGTAGAAATTGTCATTGATCAACAAAAGGCTAGAGGAGATCCCCCAATGATATGCATTAAACCAATATTTGTGGAGGGTTATATTATCCCTTCCGAATGTTCATTTCAAACATCATCTGGAGAAAACAGACATTGTCGTTAACTTATGGAAGCAGTTCAACAACAATTCTATCTAGATATAGTAAACACCTTCGGGCATGATGACTAGAAATTCTAGTGGTCCATGGCATATTATTATTACTCATCTTGTTTCGACCAGAAGCAAAGAAGGAGATGGTCCCTTGGTGCACCGAGAGATATATTTCAAGCCAAATGATTCCAAGGAAACCCCCCCCTCTCGTGTTGATGGCCGTCGCAGAGGTTGATGCGGTCGATTTCAAGCCGAAAGAAGATGATCTGATGGACGATGATACAACGATGGATGATGGTAATGCAGACGTTGTTCCCACTCCTATGCCAAAATTTAAAATCAACCATAATGGGGGGCACTTCCCATATCGGTGATGGTGTCCCTAACAAGACCAAAGGAAGGGGTTTCAGAAAAGAAGCCGACGTTGAACACAATAGCTGTTTTGCAGCTCGATATTTTGAGTCTCTTGGCTAGGATAGCGGTCTTCTCCCTCAGAGATGTATCCTTTCCTTTCATTTTTAGGGTTTTGGATGTTTCCCTAGTGCAGCCTGTGTCCCTGAAGTATTTGAATGTAATGGAATGGTCTCTTGGTGCACCGTGAGATATATTTCAAACCAAAGAATTATTCAATTGCGGGACCACTCTCCTATTCTCTGGATATACAATTAACATCTTAGGGGGTGAGGACTAGAACTCCCAGTGGTGCAATGCATATTCCTACTACTCATCCCCTTCTGCCCAGAAGGGAGTAATATGGACCTCTGGAATTTCTCATGCAGCCTGTGTCCTTGAATTATTTTCATATAAGGAGGTGGTGTCTTGGTACCCTTTCGCCCAGAATGAAGTAATTTGGACCTCTCGAATTTATCGTGCAGGATGTGTCTCTGAAGTCTTTGATTGTAAGGAGGTGGTATCTTGGTGTGTCCTCACTTTTAGTTTCGGGCACTTCTGCTTTCCCTACAACTTTTTTTCTCTTCTTCCTCACGAGAATCTTGTGATAATTATCAATTTTACCGCGAGGAGGGTTCTTATCTCCTCCTGCGTTTTAATAATTTTGGGTTTCTTTCTTACTGGGGTGGGTCATTGGAGCGATGTTGCGGGATGTGGTACTATTGGAAATGGTGGTCGGGGATTGGACACTCTTCTCACTGGGGCCTTTTCCCTATTATTTGTACAATTCAGTGGTTCTTTGCAATGTCTTTAGGTTGCCAACGTCATGAGCAGGAGTGTTGTTGACTTGTTTCAAGCCAAAGAATTATTTGACTATGGAACCACTCTCCTATTTCTTTGTCACCTCAGGTATTCCGCAAGATATTGAGATTGTGGTAGCCAACATTGACCTTTCAAGGAGAAGACTGCAAGGAGTTCCTAAAAAAGCATGATAATCAGTTTTGTTTGCATGTTCAAGAGCTTGTCGATGGCTCTTGCATGTTGTCGCACTAGATGAACAACAAAAAATTGTATGCATGTTTTTTTTTGTAACTCTTGTACATGTATTTATGACAAATATGTTCAATGCTTCAGTGCAAATAACTCAATCCAATGTCTATGGATAAATATATATTACCCACTATTTTTTTATAGATTTACTATTAAAAACATTTCCTTGGAATCTTGGTTGGTGCTTCTTTGCTGGATTTAACACTTCTCGTTTGCATGGTTCAATAGTCTCGTAATTCTTAAATATTGTATTGACTCAAGTAATTTGATCTAATATGGAGCTTTGAATAATTAAATGACAATGCATTGTGTCAATCACATGAGGCTTCTATGGAAACATAAATGAATTCCAAACAGTTTCAAACCAACATTCAATTCTATTCGTAATGCAGATAGAACATAACAACACTAATTCACGATGTGGGAGTTGGGGCCCCACCCAAGAATTTTCGTTTTCATCTCAACCTGGTTGAGCAAACAATCTCTTATTTCCCTTTCGCTTCCTTTATTCCTTTACTCCAAAAGGAAACATTTTATTATTTGTCCATCCCCTGGCCTCTATTTGAGCACTTTTACTTTATTAAGGAAATTACCAAATTTCTTTTTTGCAAATATTTTGAAAAAAAAATGATATATGCTAGCTGAAGTCAAATGGGACTATGAAATCAACCACAATATTAAAATGTAAGTTCGTCATTGTTATACTTACAATCAAGTTGACAATACAATAAGTTTATTTCTAGATATGCAATTATTAAGCTTTAATGCTAACAACTCATCATGCAAGAAGTTTAATACTTAAAATAATATTTCAAGGCATTAAACAATGTATCAAGAACACAATTACTCCCACAAGTTGCATCAAAAAAAAATCTTCAACAAAGCATTGGCTCACACTTTTTAATGGTACAAGCACAATAGAAAATGAGTAAGTGGATAAAATATTGGACTAGAAAATGATGATTTTGCAACAATGTGGCTTGTTTGAGACCAATTCCCACTTACAAAAATTTCCCTCCTCTTTTTCTATTTTCCCACTCTCTTTTATCCCCTTCTTTTCCCTCTTCTATACTCAACCAAATTTCCCTTTCTTTTTCCCTTCTACTTTCTCTTTCTGGTTACTTAGTCATTTTTCCTAAAATGTCTAAGTGTGCAGGTTAGCAGACTCACAGGTTCACATTTGCACTCATTCTTTTATATCACGATTCCGATCGACTGCTTCCCCATTCCATACCTAGCCACTTTTTCGATCGTGGATTCCCTGGCAGATGAGCTGAGAGCTCTAGATTGCACTTCCATTGTTCCATGACAAAAAAAGAAACACCTAGACTTCTGCGATATACAAATTGACTGTCGGATTCCCACATCATCCCCTCTTCTGTGTTACACATTTTTCACTCAAAATTTTTGAGACATACAATTTGACTATCAAGGCCTCACGGCTCCTAGGGAACCCTTGTCACCCTATTTTGAAGCATGTTTGATCGCTTTCCATACCTTCCCATTTCTTGGAATATCTTTCGCCAATCATCTGGTTGGCGAGTTCATGAAATATCCAATTACTAATCATTGTTTCATGTGCCCGCCACCTTTGCAATTCTTTCCAACTATGCAATAACTGAGGTTTAATGCTAACAAATCATCATGCAACAACCATAAATATTGTCATTAATGAGCAAAAGGATCAAGGAGACAATCACACTGACTATCCCTATACAACTTGTCCAGAAAGATGCAGAAAAGATCTTGCCAGGTAATGGGATATCTATTACAAATTTCAATATATTATCTCTTTTTTTCCCTCTTCTATACTTCACCAAATTCCCGTTTCATTTTCCCCTCTACTTTCTCTTTCTGGTTACTTAGTCGTTTTTCCAAAAATGTCTAATTGCATGGGTTGGCAGACTCACAGTTTTACATTTGCACTCATTCTTTTATATCGTGACTCCGATCGACCGCTTCCCCATTCCATACCTAGCCACTTTTTCGATTACAGATTCCTGGGAAGGTAGGCTGTAGATTGCACTTCCATTGTTTCATGACCTACAAATAAAACTCCGACTTCCACGATATACAAATTGACTGCCAAACTCCCACATCATACCCTCTTTCATGTTACACATTTTGCAATCAAAATTTATGTGGCATACAATTTGACTGTCGGGGCCTCACGTCTCCTGGGGAACCCTTGTCACCCTATTTTGAAGCCCGTCTGACCTCTTTCCATGCTTGGCCATTTATTGGAATCTCTTTAGTGGATCGTCGGGTTGGAGGGTTCATGAAATCTCCAATTCCTAATCGTTGTTTCATGTGCCCTCCACCTTCGCACTTCTTTCCAAATATGCAATAATTGAGGTTTAGTGCTAACAACTCACCATGCAACAACCGTAAATATTTTCATTAATGAGTAAAAGCCTCAAGGAGACAATCACACTGACTATCCCTACACAAATTGTCTAGAAACATGCAGAAAATATATTTTCAGGTAATGGGATATCTATTAAAAAATTTAATATATTAGCGAAAATGAGTCCGACTGATCATTTCCCTATTCCATACTTAGCCACACTGACTATATCCCTACACAACTTGTCTAGAAACATGCAGAAAATATCTTTCCAGGTAATGGGATATCTATTAAAAATTTCAATATATTAGCGAAAATGAGTCCGACCGATCATTTCCCTATATCATACTTAGCCACTTTTTCGATTGCGGGTTCTCAGACATGTAGGCTCAATATTACACTTCCATTGTTCCGCAACCTGCAAACAACACCCAGAGTTTCGCGATATACAAATTGACTGCTGGATTGCCCCATCATGCCCTCTTCCATTTTACGTGTTTTGCATTCAAAATTTATGAGACATACAATTTGACCATTGGGCCCTCACCTCTCCTGAGTATCCCTTGTAACCCTATTTTGAATCTCGTCCGACCGCTTTTCATACTTATCCATTCCTTAATTTCTCTTCCCTGTCCCTGCCACCTTCCCACTTGTTTCTAAATATGAATTAGTAAGCTTTAATGCTAACAACTCATCATGCAGGAACCGTAAAGATTGTCATTAATGAGAGAAAGCCTAGAGGAGATATCCCATTAATATGCATTAAACCAAGATTTGTGGAGGGTTATATTATCCCTTTCGAGTGTTCATTTCAAACATCATGAATGTCTTTCGCAGGTCGTCGGGTTGGCAGGTTCACGAAACCTCCAATCCTTAATTGTTCTTCGGCATACCCGCCACCTTCGCACTTCTATGTATGAAATTACTAAGCTTTAATGATAACATCTCATCATGCAACAACCGTAGAGATTGCCATTAATGAGTGAAAGGCTCGAGGAGATCTCCCATTCACACACATTGGACCAATATTTGCAGAGGGTTATATTATCCCCTCCAACTGTTCATTTCAAGCATCGTCTGGAGCAAACAGATGTTCTTGTAAACTTATGGGAGCATCTCGACAATAGTTCAATGGAGATACAATGAAAATCTTCGGGCGTGAATACCAAAACTTCCAGAGATACAGGGAATACTTTTACTACTCATCCCCTTCCTCCCATAATGAATTAATTTGGACCTCTGGAATTTCTCGTGCAGGTTGTGTCTTTGAAGTTTTTTACTATAAGGAGGTGGTCTCTTAGTGCACCGAGAGATATATTTCAGGCCAAATAATTATTCCACTATGGGACCACTCTCCTGTTTCTTTGTCACCTCGGGTCTTTCACAAGATGTTAAGATTGTCAAAGCCAACATTGAACTTCAGAGGAGAAGGCTACAAGAAGTTCCTAAAAAAGCATGATAATGGGTTGGACCTCTTGCCTGAGTTCATGGAAGACTTGATGATAGTTCCTGAAGATATCACAAGCTTATAGGTTAGTTCATTTAGAAATCCATTCCAGGAAATTGCCTGGTTGTTTACAAGAATAACAGGACAAGAATCCACAACAAGTATTTCCCGCATGATTCTTTATATTTTGTATTTCACAGTCAAGGAACAAGCCATTTTGATTGGGGGAAGCTAATTTCCATTGAAATCTGTTCCTAATTTTCACGATTCAAAGAGGAGAAGAAATTTTATATGTCATCCTACTTGGTTTTCGGGATAGCGCATTGTTGTTTGTTTCCAAAACTGTCTATGTCCAAGAAGGTAAACTATGAATTTGACCCAGTAACCTTCTGGTACCAGGCCTTGTGGAGGCACAATGACTCCCATTGTTTTTATGAGGTTTTTAATGAATTTGTCTCAGTTTTCAAAGATTTATTGTTAGGAAAGAATGCTCCCTGCATGTCTGACCAGGAAACCAAGTTTTTGGAAAGGAAGGGGACACTTGAACAAATGGAGAATTACAATCTGATAATGATTTTTGGCACCAAGGAAAATATTTCTTTCCTTCCATGTCACATTACGAACATAATGTTTGTTACAGAAAAAACAAGGCAATACAAATATTGGTTGCATTTATTCTATGTGAAGAGAAAAAAATAGTTCATTCCTTTGCCTTGGAAAGTTGGGGACTTCGTGTTCAGGAATGTCAACAAAATTGACGAATTCCCAGGCCATTTCAACAACTTGAACCTAATATATGTTGAAAGGCTAAGAGGGTTCGACCCTAATGGGATTTTTTTAGAACATTTACTAGCAGTTGGATTCACCAATTCTTTTATCCAGATATGCCTGAATGAAGACAAAGACAATGACGAAAACACTCCTGCTTATGATGTTGGTGACCTAGAGACATTACAAAGCACCACTGAATTGCACAAACAAGAGGGAAAATGCCCCAGTAAGAAGAGTGTTCAATCCTCGACTACCACTCCCAAGAGTACGACATCCCGGTGCATCACTACAATGAACCACCCCAGTAAGAAATCAACCCAGAATTCTTCAAACGGAGGAGGAGATAAGAACCCTCCTCGCAGTAAAATTGATAGTTCTCACAAGCTTCTCATGAGGAAGAAGACAAAAAATGTTGTAGGGCAAGTGACCGAGACCAAAATTGAAAGTTAAGACATGGAGCTTGAGACTAATCTGGATAACATATTCTGCAACATTGATTAGCCCGAGGATGGGATCCACCATAGTCTCCCAATGGAAATAGCTGAGACCAATTTTTTTTACGAAGATGAATCCTTCGTATTCCAGAGCGTTGTTTTTTATAGCGAGTCTAAAAGTTTAATTATTGAAAAGAGAGATGTAAGAAATAAGAAAGGGAAATCTCATTCAGAGATTAAAGCTAGGAACATGTGGTCGTCCCAAATCTCCTAAATTCACCGAGCAATCAGAGATGCTATTAATGATTCCGTTGGAGGAATTGAGGCCAAGAATTCCAGACTAAAGGACCGACTCAAGGAATTGGAGGAAGATTTTATTCCTAACCCATTTATTTCCAGTCCTTTAGCAATAACCATGTCTTCCACCCATACAACCAAGTTAAAAGGATACTCCATCCTCCTCGCTATGTGGAGAAGAATATCAAGGAAAGAATGGAGTTGATTACTCAGGCCTAGGATGTTGAAATATTGTGTAACTGCAAATAA
>ML786748.1:198955-216968 GCA_009831015.1 Picea engelmannii | reverse complement strand
GCCCTGACCTAATTATTTGGGAGTGCACAAATTGTATTTATAAGAGGCCTAACACCTCATTTGTAGACACACTCATCAATATCTCTCTATCAAGTGTGCAAGTATGAGAGTGATGCAGCTACAAGGAGAAGTGATGTGGCTATAAGGAAGAGTATCTCAGTAAAGGTGAAGGTTATCTTGGTGAAGGACTATCTTGGTGTAAGTGGTGTGCTACTCTGTTCTGGTTAGGGTTTCTAGTGGATCTTCTATTGGGTGAGATCTCTCCTGTGAGAGACACTGTACTTGGTTATTGAATCTATATTAAAGAAGTTTTGTTGGGTTTTCTTCCCCTTGAAGGTTTCCCAACATAAATGCTTGTGTACTCTGTGATTGTGTTTCTTTCAGTAAGATCCTTATTATGCTATTGTTATGATCAAGATTCATAATAATAGATTAAGAAATAAAATTTAACATGGTATCAGAGCTAAGCTGAAGAGAGTATCTTTCACAGAAAAAGAAAAACATCACTGTTGTCATACAAGAAAATTAGGGCTTTCTATTAAAGAGGAATTTCAGCCCAGATATCATATAGAAAGGTGAGTCCTAGCCTAAGGAACTCATTGGCACCTTCAGCGCACCTTTTCAGTGGATATAACTCTCGGAAAGTGAAACCCTAGTTTTCACTAGTACGAGAAGTACCAGAAAACCAAAAGTACCAAGAAACCAGAAGTACTAGAAAACCAGAAGCACCAGTCTAGAAAACCGTTGCTCCAGTTTCTTTCAAGGGTCAGAAATTGGAATTTTCAGAAACTGACTATATTAGCATACTCGCCTCAGTCCAACACATCTTTTGGTGAGTTCATTTTTTAGATCCAAGAAATTTTATTTTTTTATTATTTCTATAGCCCAGAGGGCTAGGGTTTCTACTGCAAGAAAGAATGGCTACCAGTATGAGGGTAGAAGATAAGATTGAAGGATATGGAAACTTCATATCTTGAAATTATAGGTTGCATATGATTCTAGACAAGAATGATCTCCTAGAACATGGTACAGTGGGTATACCGGAACCAGAAGAAAGATAAAAAATGGTGGAGTCCATGGAGCCTCCCCACACAAAAACAAAAGATAAGTATTCATGTTTATTTTTAGTATCTTGTTTACTTTAATACTTTATCATTACAAGTTATATTTTTGTGAAAATGTTAATTAACCTTGTTTTACTTCAGTGTGTATGAAGACTTATGAAGGAAGTATCAAAGAAGAGGATAAAGAAAGAGATAAAATATTTATATCAGGTATGATCACTCATGAGAGTGACAAAGGTATGTGTTTATCTATGATTGTAAGGAAAAATTTGGTAATTTCATAGCTAGAGTGAAAAAGAGTTCAAAAGTCTTATTCATGATCAGGGTTTCAGATGTGTACATGGTTGAACAAGTTTTACTTAAGAAAATATGTGTACTACTTTGATAGAAATCATGATATAGTCTTATTTGATTACTTCTTATTGCTATTGACTGATTGGCTAAGTGACATATCTCAAAAATCATGATGTAAGTAAGTTTACAGGTCAAGGAAGAAATAACTTATGCCTTGACTTGCAGAATTTAGATAGCATGAGAAGGACGTATGATATGGTGACAGTCAGTAAAGACCAGACAATATCCAGTATTTATATAGGAGCAGGAGGCTCCTAAAGATGCAAAACATAAATGTTCAAGATGAAGAGAAAGATGGATACTCAGATATAGTTGATGAGATGCAGGTAACTACAAGTTGTTTCAATACCGTTCTTATAGATGCAGAGGGAGGAGGTTGATCCAGTATGAAGATAGAAAGAAAGAAATGTTCGAACTCAAGAAGGCACCCAGGATATTACAGAAGAGAACTTCAAGGATGATGATTATCATATGTTACACAGTTAAAGAAGCTCTTAGTTTGGTGCAAGAGAGAGTGATGTCTCCGAGTTCGAAATGGAGGATCGTAATTTGGTACAGTTAGGAAAGAAGTGGTCTATGGAATAGTCTACTTAGTGGATGAGTACTGAGATATTTTGATCAAGATAAAATTTATCCAGTAGATAGATGGTGCCCAACAGATGGGTAGCATGGTATTATACCATGAAAATATTTTGTACCAAAAGAGATTTTTTTCATATCCCATATCTAGACCTTCATAGAGAAGGAAGAGACCTTCGTAGAAAAGTAATGAGAAATACCACAGGTAGATACCTTCATAGATAAGGATATAGAGAAGAGACCTTCGTAGAGAAGGAATATACCTTCGTAGAGAAGGGGAATGAGAAATTTTCCAAGGTTGGCCTCTGTCCAAGTGTTGAGTTTTGGATACTCTAGGGACATGTTAGAATACCCTCGTAGAGAGGGGTGTGACCACCCTCATAGAGAGGAGTGTGGATTTTTCTCCAAGGGGAAACAAGAATATACTCTCCTCTAGCCAAGGATTGAGTAGCCTAGAACACAAACCTTGACCATGTGGAATGGTTAGTTGGCTCTTGAGGTTTGTGTCGTGATCCTGCGTGGATCATGGAAAGGGAGTCTAGTATTTCCCAGGCTACCATATTAGCTTCTCTATTTCATGTGGGATGTTTCTATAGTGGGAAAACCCCCTATGGAATACAATAGGGTTCAACATGTAGGCAGATCTAACCATCTAAACTTCTCCTACTTTTCTAACTACCATGAATATACACTAGATTCATGCATGAAATACAAAGTAATAAGGATCATGTAACTGTACCTTTTACTCCACGTCTGGTGTCGATCCTCTTGTGCTTGATAGCTCTGCTGACTACAAGCCTCCTCCCAATGCTGGCCTGCATTCACAAGTAGATAAACAAGAACTAAAAACATGCATCTCATATATAAATCATGGTTTAGATGTTATAATAAAACATAAACCAAATGTGAACATTTGACACATCATATTTCGGGACAGGAAAAGTATTTCTTTTATTGATATCACAATGTTTACTTACAACAAGGTCAGTGACTGTTCCACGAACCTGGTATGGGCTCCTCTTCACCAAGCTCCAAGTGCACCTCTGCTTATCGTTCTCCTCTCAACCTTCTCTTTGGGAAATGGAATGGGCTTATAATGGAGGAAAAAGGGAAAAATGGGGAATGTTGATGCAATTATCTCAATGAGTTCGCAAATGCTTGGGGAAAGGAGGGGATGTGAAATGGGCAGAGTTTCATTGTTCTTATGCTTGTTGACGTAGATCCCTCACCTCAGGAGGGTTTGTTGACCTCCCGGTCTATGGATCTTCAACTCCTCTGAGCTGAAATGGCTCCTTGGTCCACACTGGAACCTTCAACACATGTAAACCACAGGTCCTTTTATGAACTCCACCTCTGCGAGCAAGTACTAGGTGAAAGCTCCTCTCACGCGACCACCGACGGTGACCACGAGCCTAACCCAAAAGGATTTTTTCATTTTGTGATTTCGTGACTTCTATTGTGAGTCACCTCGACTCCTCCAATTCTCGAACTCCGAAATAGGGCTTAACGATCCATAGCTCCTCCCTTTAACTCTTCGTTGATGTGACCTCCAACTACGACCTGGGGTCAAGCTCTTGGCGTGTTTCAGGACTTCGTGTATCGGGAAATCATGAAGTAGCTGTTTCCCCTTCTCCCGAAATGAGAATTCTCGATGACCACTATGCCAGATCGACGGTCCTGATTTCCCATGATCCGACACTCCAGATCCTCTCTTCGTGAATCGAAATTTCACGTTTCATGAGTCTGGAAGTGGACTCCCCTCTTCCTTCCGACTCCCTAATTTTTTACTTCTCCTTCTCATGGAAGGGATCAACGAATTTCACTCCTTCAGATCTGACGACTACTATCTCTCCTGATATTACGAGTGTTGAAAGGCTCTCACCCTTACCCTTCCCGCAGATCTATTGGATCCAACGGTCCACGGAAATCGATGTTCTTCCTTCAGGAATTCCAACTATTCGTCGAGATTATTGATTGTTTCTCATCAAATAACTTGGTGTCAACCCTTCTGAACTTGGTTCCACGAGGTGAATTTGAACCTCATCTCTCCTATGAACTTCTCCAAGTCTCTATCCTTCCTGAGCTTGATCCTTGCTGCAAACTCAAGGATTCTAAGGAATCAGGCACACACTCCTTGTGGCTTCCACAACAGCCTTTGGTTATTTTATAACTCCAACTCCGCACTCCTTGTGACGTAGTTCTTCAACCGGTCACTTGGGTTGGAAAAGTCTAAGACTCTCCTCAGCCTACACACACCTTGCACGAATTGGTGCTATACTTGAAATCCTACTGGTATAAGTTAACGTTATCTCTCCTGATATTTTATGAGGTAAAACTAAGAATCTTGTCGACGCACTCCTTGCGACCTTTCATTGGACTCCTTGCAGGAATTCTCAGGAAGAGAAACAATTGAAACTCATACTCTCCTTACAAACTTCATACATTCAACAGGAAATCACATACATATGGCATTGAAAGAAATGCATAACAGAGACTGAAAATAAACTGTAAACATACCATTCAATAGATGGATACAGGAACCATAAATACACTAGAAAATTGGATCAAAACATTCTTATATTAATTCAAATGCTTCTGTACATGGTTCAATAGAAACAACTATCTGCTCATACAACTTCTAGAGGCTTTGTTCTTCTCTACTCTCCTATGCTCTATTTCTCTACTACTCATACAATGAGAATGATAATACAATACATCTGCGAGGGAGTCTTCTTGATTTTTCCCTACTACAACCTTCAACTATCTTATCGAAATTAAAGACTACCATCTACTTTACATTTATTACATTAAATGTCCACAACCGACAGATGAGAGCGAACGCTCAAGATCTGTATTACAATCCCCAAAACATTAAAAGCAATTACATCCTTCCATCTATTACATTAACGTGTTTTCTTTCGAACTTTCAAAATGTCTTCAAAATGCGCGCTAGTGTATATCCAACTATCCTCCACTCACGCTTGCTGACGATGCTCCTGCATCATACTCCTCTGGCTAAAAAATTCATGGACTCCTGTCCATGAGCTTCTGCACCGTCTATCCATGTTTCTAGATATATTCTTCACTTTCCCAACTGGCATCCTCAATTGGGTGTCCTTTCCACTTTATAATATATTCAAGATATGTCTTCCTCTGGGTTTTCTCGATAACTCTTTGATCAATGATCTTTTCCATCTGCGGATTTTCAGCTACATGCATATGTTTGACCCACTGAATTTCCTTCTGATACTCTGCTTCATCTACTCTATAAGCATACAAATCTACTACGTTGAATATGGGTGATATGCTCACATCATTTGGCAATTCTATCTCATAAGCATTTGCCTCAAATTTCCGTAAGATCTTACATGGACCTATTTTCTTCATTTTCAACTTATTATATGTTCCCCTTGGGAACCTTTATTTTCTGAGATGTTCCAAAACTAAATCTCCCACTTTGAATTGAATTTCTCTTCTGTGATGAGCTACTCTACGCTTGTATTCCTGGTTGGAACTCTGCAACCGCTCTTTAATTTTACTGTGGAGCTCCTACATCTCTGTTGCAAAATATTCTTCTCCAACACTCTTGAACTGACTCTGCTCTAAGTCTCTCAACTTAGACACTCCCCTTGGCTTCATTCCATATAGTATCTGGAATGGGCTCTGTCTTGTTATCCTATTAGGTGATTCATTATATGAAAATTCTGCTTGTGGCAGAATCTGATCCCATTGAATGTGATGTTCAATTACTAAACTCCTAAATAAGTCCCCCAAACTTTGATTTACTATCTCAGTATGTCCATCTGTCTGAGGGTGATATGTTGAGCTAAAAGATAAATTCATCCCCAACTTCTTCCATAGTGTCCTCCATAAATGACCAACAAATTTAGTATCTATGTCTGAAACAATTCTCTTAGGTAATCCATGAAGTCGAACAACTTCTTTGAAAAACATATTTGCAATGTGTGTTACATCACTGGTTTTATGACATGGAATGAAAAGTTCCATTTTGGAAAATATATTGACTACCACAAATATGGAGTCACACCCTCTCTGCATCCTTGGAAGTCCCAACACAAAATCCATGCTTACCACATCCCACGGCCTCTCTGGTATTGGCAATGGTTGATATAACCCAATATTCTATCTTTTCCCTTTTGCGTGCTAGAAGATTCCACATATGTTGACAAATTTATGCACATATTTCCTCATTCCTGGCCAATAATACAAACTGATCAGTTACGCAAATGTTTTTTCATGGCCGAAATGTCCATCCAATCCCCCACTATGTTTTTCCTTCAAAAGGTTTTCTCTCATAAAACTCTTCGGGATACACAACTGATTTCCTTTGAATAGTGGTCCATCCTAGATTAAATATTAAATCCATTGGCTTCTATCTCTTAAAACGGTATTCTCACATGCTTCGTAAGCATCCTTGAAATCTGAATCATCTCTATACATTTCCTTAAGGCTATCAAAACCTAAGGTCTTCACTCGAAACTCCCGCAGAATCAAACATTTCCTGCTCAATGCATCAACAACCTTGTTAGCATTTCCTGAAATGTGCTTTATAAAAAAAGTAAATTTATGCATAAACTCAACCCATTTTGCATGTTTCTGGGTCACTTTCTCTTGTCTGGTTATAAAATGTAAGGCATGATTATCTCTATAAAAAATGGATTTTTTGGAACCAGGTAGTGCCTCCATTTGTTCAGTTCCTATATGACTGCATAAAACTCTTTATCATAAGTGGAGTAATTTATTTTGGCCTCATTTAGTTTCTCACTGAAGTATTCAACTGGTCTATTGTCTTGACTTAAGACTACTCCAATCACAAATCCACTTGCATCACCTCTCACTTGAAATGTTTTACTAAAATCTGGCAGAACCAGAATTGGCTTTTCAGTTATCTTCTCTTTCAACAACTTGAAACTTTTCTCCGCTTCTTCTGTCCAATGAAAATATTTATGTCTTTTCTTGGTTGTGTCCATCATCAATGCACAAATCCCACTAAACTTTCTAATGAACTTCCTGTAAAAACTGGCTAGTCCATGGAAGCATCTGACTTCAAAGATATTCCTTGGCGATGACCTTTCTTTGATTTATTTTACCTTCTCCGGATCCATCTTCAACTCATTCGAAGAGATCACAAAGCCCAAGTAAATAATCTCGATCTTCAGGAAAGATGACTTCTTCAGATTTATCAACAACTTCTCTTGCTGCAACCTCCACATCATTGAAGTTAAATGCCTCAAATGCTCTTCTTCAGTCTTACTGAAGATCAATATATCATCAAGATATACAATTATGAACATTCCAATGAAATCCTTCAAGACTTCATTAATCAATATCTTAAAAGTACTTGGCGCATTCATCAAGCCAAATGGAATGACAAGACATTCATATAGTCCTTCATTCGTCTTGAATGTTTTTCTTCCATTCATCACCTTCCCTCATTCTAATTTGATGATATCTTCTTTTCAAATCAATTTTTGAAAAAAGCTTTTCCCGACTCAAGCAATCCATCATGTCATCCATCCTGGGTAAAGGAAATCTATTCCTGATGGTGATTTTGTTTATAGCCCTCGAGTCTGTACACATTCTCCATCCGCCATCCTTCTTCGGACTTAACACTGTTGGTACAACACATGGATTCAAGCTTTCTCTAATCAACCATTTATCCATCAAATCCTATACTTGCTTCTTGACTTCTTCATTCTCCTATGGTATCAGTCACTACACTACTTTTTTTGGCAAACTAGCTCCTAGTATAAGGTCAATGTGATGGATTATACTCCTGATGGGCGGCAATGAACAAGGCAATTCGTTCACTACTATATCAACAAAATTCTTCACCAGTTCCTGAATTTCCTCAGGTAGATCATCTACCGAAGTACTGGTCAAGATGACTCTAGGTTTCCTAACCAAATCAAACTGCATTTCTTGATCTTTCTTGACTTCATCCAGAAGTTCCTTCCCACTCATGAGAAGTATATTATTGTTTTCTTCTGCTTTCGCCTTCTTGTCTTCAATTGGCAACAACATATGAGTCCTACCATTCTTTTCCAAGGTGTAAGTGTTATTTCTTTCGTCATGAATAAAATTTATGTCATATTTCCAAGGACTCCCCAACAAAAGGTGACAGACATCCATGGGAATTACGTCACATAAAATCTCATCTCTATAACCCCCTATCTTAAATTCAACTAAACATTGTTTAGTGACTGTTACCTGATGTCCTTTTTACAACCACAAAACTTTATACGGGCTTGGATGTGCAACTGTCTCCAATTCCAGCTTCTCCACCATCTCCGTGGATACTAATTTATGCATGCTTCCACTGTCAAATATCACCTTGCATACCCTATGTTTGATTTTGCAAGCAGTCCTAAAAAAAATGTTCCTCTAGATTGGATTCTCCATCTCTTTCTTTGGCTTCAAGAGAATATTCCTCATCACCAAGGATCTTCCACCTTCTGCATATTTTGCCTCAACATTTCACCTTTTCTCTTCTAAAATGTGAGCTTCACCTCCTCCATCCATTTTTGTATCAGGGAATTCCCAAGACTTGTGTCCTATATTCCCACAGACAAAACACTTTACTTTGCCTCCTTTGCCTCTTCCTCTTCCTCTTTCTCTAGGAAAAGTGTTCCTGTCGGCATATTGTCTTCCTTGTGAACTTCCTGTTGAAAATTCAACAAGAAACATGTGTCTAATTTACTTTTCCCTTAATTAAATTAGACAATAAATATTAATCTATTATCTCATTCATAACCGAGTGATTTGGAATTGTAACAGAATTACAAGTGTAGTTAAGTGAGTTAAGCTTAGTTGTACTAGTGAGAGTTCAGTGAATTAATTATTCATTAATTCACAATCAGTGAACTCACATGCAACCGAAGATTCGCCACGGTTAACTACATGCATGTCAGTTCCAATGGACATCCAGTTGAGATAACAGGTGAAAGGGACAGTTGGCTATCAATTGTGATTTGTTCACACATGCATTGGATATGCTTATGAGCATGTGCAAACTAGGCAATTGTATTCATTCGATTCATTGTGAGAATTTAAATTGCAGAGATTGTGCAAAGGAGGTAGGTTGTTTGGACATGGAAATTGGCGCATGTATTTGCTGATTTGTGTATGACAGTGTGAGATGATTGTATTGTAATGAGAGCTCTTGGATTAGAGTTTTGTATGAGATTGTTTCATGATTCATGATATACATAATATATGATAGTGAGGTTTTTAGCTTTACACTTTCCTGGTAAAACTTCTGTGTTGTGTGTTATTGATATTTCACTTTGTGCATTGTGGTTGTGATCGTGGTTTAATTGCTTCCGCAATAATAATAGTAGAAGCGATTCTGTATTTAACAAGTGGCGGAAATTTTTAGATCAGGAGAATCGCAGGAATACATTAATTTGTATCGAAATTTATACATGGTATCAGAGCCACGGAGGCCACGGAGCTACGGAAGTGAGGTGTGAACAAAATCGTGTTCTCATAGGTCCCGTCTCTAGCTGGGTGCAAACCCTAGTACTGAAAACTTTTGGTGTTTTGAGGAACATAAATTCTCGCACCCTAGAAAAAGGTAGGGTGCGAACTTCATTGTCATTCTCGCAGGCTATAGTGGAGAAGGGTGCGAACTTCCCTCACCCTAACAGTGCAGCAGGGTGCGAACTTCTTGAGCATTCTCGCAGGCTACAGTGGAGAAAGGTGTGAACATCCTAGGCAAGTTCTCAGGCTACACACATGCAGGGTGTGAACTTCCCTCAGGTTGCTCTCAGGTGGGGTGTGAACCTCCCAAGGCAAGAGGAAAGTGTAGGAGTTGAGTTTTGGGTTGGATAACATTCGATTTTGCAAGATTTTCTTGGTGCGACACTTGATTCAAGATCGAAAATGTCTTTCAATAGCTTGAGGTTGGAGTATGCACTCGAGGGAAGCTCTAACTACATTGCTTGGAAGGACAGGATGGAAGCAGTGCTCGAAGACAATGGCTTGAAGGGTTACATTGACACAGATGTTCCTAAGCCAGATGCGATAGAGACTGCAAATATTGATGCATGGAAAAAGAAAGTAGCGAAGGCGAGGAGGATTCTGTTGGAGGGAGTACAAGACCAAATTGTCTCAAGTCTCCATGGGAAAACCACACCATATGCAATGTGGAAGGTTTTGACATATCTGTTCCAAAACAGTAGCGACCATAGGAATTTGGTGCTCAAAGATAAACTTAGGAAGATCAAGATGGAGAAAGGCGACACCATTCCAAAATATCTCACGAAGTTTGTCCAATGTCAGGATGAGCTTGGAAGTGTGAGAATAACAATCGTTTTTGATGATTTGGTGAGCTTGGCGCTCCTAGGTCTTCCTAAGAGTTGGCATAGTTATCAAGACTCTGTCAATGGAAGGGAAAAATTGTCGGATTGGGAATGACTATGGTCGGATCTAGTGCAAGAGGAGTTTAGGCAGAACACCAGAGATGGATCTTCATCAAAGAGTGATGATGAAGAGGATTGTGCTTTGACTGCCAAGGCAAGTAAAGGGAAAGGGAAGAAATTCCATCCAAAATCCGAGTCTAAAGTCAAAAAGCTGGATTTGTCCAAAGCGAAGTGTTTTCACTATCACGAACATGGGCATCTTGCTACTAATTGTCCACAGAAGAACAAGAATAATATGGTTGCTAGATCTACAACTGGTGAGGCTCTTGTCTCACAATTTGAGCTTGAGTTTTCTTTGATCGCATGCATGGCTTCAAGTGCATTGGGATCTGTGTGGTATTTGGATAGTGGAACTTCCTTCCACATGACGAGAGATAAAGAGTCTTTCATTGACTTGGAGGAGAAAGATCTTAGAATGCATATAGAGATGGGCGACGACAGATGATACAGTGCAAATGGTATTGGTACCATTACCTTTCAGAGGGAGTAAGGTAAACCATTTCAATTGAAAAATGTTATGCATGTACCAGGTCTGAGGAAAAACTTGGTCTCAGTTGCAATGTTGGAGGACAGAGGCTATGATGTTGTTTTTAGTAGTGGTAAATCCTACCTATGACACAAAGCAGCGGGTCAAGTCAAGAAGATACGGATTCGAGTTAATAATCTCTACATGCTGGAGGTAGATGGATGCAATGCCATGATAGGCAAGGAAGAAAAAGTGGTGAGCCGGTATGAGGGTGAATTATGGCACAGGAGATTGGGCCATCTTCATCATGGAGCCTTGAATATCATGCAGCAAATATCTACTGGACTTCCAAGGGGAACACTTGTTCAGTCAGATCAGTGCAAGGGGTGCACCCTGGGGAAGTATGTAAAGTACACCTTTCATGAAAAGGAGAACCGTGCTTTGGTGATCCTGGAGAGAATTCACATGGATGTGTGTGGACCATTCTCAATTGCTTCAACAACAAAACACAGGTATTATGTTATTTTTGTTGATGACTTTTCTTGTAAATGCTAGATATTCTTCATGCAGAAGAAGGATCAAACATTCTCAAAGTTCTGTGAGTTTAAAGCATTGGTGGAGAAAGAGTTGCGGAAGCAAGTGAAGGCTCTAAGGAGTGATAATGGTGGAGAATACATCTCTAATGAATTCAAATACTTCTACAGTAGAGAAGGAATTCGAAGAGAACTCATAGTGCCTCATAACCCACAACAAAATGGTGTCGCGGAGAGAAAGAACAGAACAATCATGGGTGCAACACAAGCGATGTTGCATGATCAGGGCCTACCATTGCATTTGTGGGTAGAAGCATTAAATACTGTAGTTTATGTGCAGAACCGTTGTCCTCATAGAGTACTTGGCATGAGTACACCTGAAGAAGCTTTTACTGGTAATAAACCTGATGTTTCTCATTTTAAAATTTTTGGTTCATCTGTTTATGTGCATGTGACCAAGGATTCCAGGAAAAAGCTGGAATCAACTGCTGAAGTTGGGATATTTGTGGGGTACACAGAAACACCCCATAATTATCATGTGTATTTTTCGAATAGTAAGATGAATATTATGCGACAGGATATAAAATTTGATGAGGGGAAATCCATGTGGTTGTCGCTTGAGAGGGATCTAGACTTGCATGCAGAAGAGGAACTGTTGGTTCCCAAGGATGAGTCTCAAGATGTGGATCAGCCACATGAGGAGGTTCATGGAGTGGAGGAAACCACTCAAACAGAGCCATCCATCAAAAATCACAGAAAGTGCACCACAGAAGCTGATAGATTGAGACTAGATGTTGCACAGAATATAGGAGCCCCTATTTCATAGCGTAGACAGAGACAGTCTCCTGATCGATTTGCTGGATACATGGCTCTCATGAGCAAATGTATTGTGACTGAACCATCTTCCTTTCCGGAAGCAGTGTAGGACCCCACTTGGGTTGATGCTATGGTAGAGGAGTATGACTCCATTGTCAAAAACAGTGTATCAGAAATTGTCCCAAGACTGATTGATAAATCAGTGGTAGGTTCGAGATGGATCTACAAGGTAAAGCAAGATGCTGATTGGAGTGTCGAGAAATAAAAGGCCAGGTTTGTGGCCTGGGGCTTCTCACAGATCGAGGGGATAGATTATGGTGATACCTTTGCACCTGTCGCAAGGTACTCTTCCATAAGATCCATCCTTGCACTCTCAGCACAGATGGGCTGGCACATTCATCAGATGGATGTAAAAAATTAATTCCTCAAGGGGATCATTGAGGAAGAAGTGTACATTGAACAACCAAAATGTTTTGAGATATTTGACAGAGAGTCACATGTGTGCAGACTCAAGAGAGCATTGTATGGGCTGAAGAAAGAACCTTGTGCTTGGTACACTCGGATAGATAGCTATTTCACCGGATTGGGCTTCACCAAAAGTGAAGCGGATGCAAACTTATACCAAATTGTGGTGGAGGGTAAGCTTTTAATCATTGTTCTTTATGTTGATGATTTAATACTGACTGGTGATGAGCATTTGATAAAATCATGCAAGGAGGACCTTGCAAAGGAGTTTGAGATGAAGGATTTTGGCCTTCTTCATTATTTCCTTGGATTGGAAATATGGCAGCGAGATGGTGAACTTTTTGTGTCTCAAGGAAAGTATGCAAGGGAGATACTGTGTAAGTTTCACATGGAGGGCTGCAAACCCATGGATACTACTCTTCCAGGAAACTGGAGGAAAGAGGATGCTACTTCTGGAGAGGTAGTGGATGCTATTGTCTATCGACAGTTAGTGGGTTTGCTAATGTATTTAGTGAACACGAGACCGAACATTTTCTATGCGGTTAACCAGCTAAGTCAAGCGATGGTTAAGCCTACCAAACTCTTTTGGAAGGTGGGTAAGCATGTCCTGAGATATCTGAAGGGCACATATGAGTATGGATTATGGTACAAACAGATGGATGAGGTGAATTTGCATGGCTTCATGGATGCAGATTGGGCAGGCATCCCAACGGACAAAAGGAGCACATCAGGAGGGATCTTTAGTATCGGATCTACAGCTGTTTCTTGGTACAGTAGGAAACAAAGATCTGTGGCACTTAGTTGCAGAAGAGAAATACATGGCAGCAAGCCAAGCTGCATGTGAGGCTATCTGGATGAGAAATATATTGGTTGGTTTGTTTGGTTCTCGTTTAGATCTGACAGTGATTTATTGTGATAATCAGAGTTGCATTAAACTCTCAATTAATCCTGTGTTTCATGACAGATCTAAGTATATAGATATCCGGTATCATCATCTCAGAGATTATGTGTAGTGGAAGATCATGTTGCTTCAATACATTCATATGGAAGATCAAGATGCGGACATTCTGATGAAGGTGCTCACCAGGAGAAAATTCGAATATCATAGAGACAGGATTGGGGTGAAGGATAATCCCTTTCTTGTTGAGAGGGAGTGTTGAAAAGTCAACAAGAAACTTGTGTCTAATTTACTTTTCCCTTAATTAAATTAGACAATAAATATTAATCTATTATCTCATTCATAACTAAGTGATTTGGAATTGTAACAGAATTACAAATGTAGTTAAGTGAGTTAAGCTTAGTTGTACTAGTGAGCGTTCAGTGAATTAATTATTTATTAATTCACAATCAGTGAACTCACATGCAACTGAAGATTCGCCACGGTTAACTACATGCATGTCAGTTCCAATGGACATCCAGTTGAGATAACAGGTGAAAGGGACAATTGGCTATTAGTTGTGATTTGTTCACACATGCATTGGATATTCTTATGAGCATGTGAAAACTAGGCAATTGTATTCATTCGATTCATTGTGAGAATTCAGATTGCAGAGATTGTGTAGAGGAGGCAGGTTGTTTGGACACGGAAATTGGTGCATGTGTTTGCTGATTTGTGTATGACAGTGTGAGACGAATGTATTGTACCGAGAGCTCTTGGATTAGAGTTTTATATGAGATTGTTTCATGATTCATGATATACATAATATATGATAGTGGGGTTTTTAGCTTTATGCTTTCCCGGTAAAACTTCTGTGTTGTGTGTTATTGATATTTCACTTTGTGCATTGTGGTTGTGATCATGGTTTAATTGCTTCCGCAATAATAATAGTAGAAGCGGTTTTGTATTTAACAAGTGGCAGAAATTGGTAGATCAAGAGAATTGCAGGAATACATTAATTTGTATCGAAATTTCTACACTTCATCCCCTTTCTGGGTGGTTACGAGGCTTATTTTCTTCATCCCTAGGCTTCTGTACTCTGTCCTGGGCAATTTCTTTGCCTCTTCTCTGACTTCTACCTCTCCCCCTTTGACCTTTCTTTCGAGCCAATTTCTCTTCTGCCTTTAGAGAAACCTGATAAGCATCTTCCACATTTCCGATTGCCACCATGCTCATCTCATCCTGAATCTCATATCTTAGGCCATTCATATATCTGGCGACCTTTTCATCATCACTCTCATGATGACCAGCTCTGATGTTAAGTTTGTAGAATTCCTCAGTGTATTCCTTCACTGTCATCCCTTTTTGTCTCAAATTCTTCATTCTTCGAAACAGATTGATTTGATAATCTCTAAGTATGAACTTGGCTTTCATCTTGGCTACCATCATGTCCCATCTTTTAGTTCTTTGTTTGCCTTTGCAACGTCTATTAGCCTACAGTTCATCCCACCACACTACTGCATTTCCTTTCATTCTAGTGACAACGTGCTTAACTTTCTTATCTTCTTCAACATCCTCATAATTGAAGTATTTGTCTAGATCTCTAAACCAATCTAGTAGATCCTCAACGTTCAAGTTTCCTTCATACATCGGGATGTCCAACTTCGCTCTGGCTCCTATTCTTGCAACAAATTTAAATAAACGTTCTTCTGTAGCATCTTCGACTACAACTTCTTCTGCTCCTTCTTCTTTCTTGCTTTCAACCTCACTAATATCTCCAGTATCAGGTGTTCATCTCTGTGTTGTCTCCATAGCATCTAATCAATCATGAAGTTCTCTCATTTCCCTCTCCATGGATGGATCGGGTAAATTTCTTTCTGGATTTCTCCTTGGTGGCATTGTTTCAAATTCCACCACACAGAATTTAAATCACAACTATCCTTTGTCTTCTCTCTATAGAAAACAATAGTTGTAAGCTCTGATACCACCTGACACAGATCCCCCACCTCAGCAGGTTCTGTTGACCTCCCAATCTATGGATATTCAACTCCTCTGAGCCGAAATGGCTCCTTGGTCCACACTGGAACCTTCAACACATGTAAACCACGGGTCCTTTTACGAACTCCACCTATGCGAGAAATCACTAGGCACAAGCTCCTCCCATGCGACCACCGGCAGTGACCACAAGCCTAGCCCAAAAGGCTTTTCACATTTCGTAATTTCAGGACTTCTATTGCGAGTTACCCTGAATCCTCCAATTCCTGAACTCTGAAATAGGGCTTAACAATCCCTAGACCCTCCCTTTAACTCTTTGTTGATGTGACCTTCGGCTGTGACCTAGGGTCCGACTCTTGGCATGTATCAGGAACTCACGAAGTAGCTCTTTCCCCTTCTCGCGAAATGCGAACTCGTGATGACCACTATGCCAAATCGAGGTTCCTTGTTTCCCATGATCCGATGCTCCAGATCCTCTCTTTGTGAATCAGAATTTCGCATTTCGCAAGTTTGGAAGTGGCCTCTCCTCTTCCTTCTGACTCCCAACTTTTTGATTTCTCCTTATCACGGAAGGGATCAATGACTTGCACTCCTTCATATATGACGACTACTATCTCTCCCGAGCTTGCGAGTGTTGAAAGACTCTCACCCTTACCCTTCCCAAAGATCTACTGGATCCAATGACCCATGAAAATTGGTGTTCTCCCTTTAGGAATTTCAACCGTCCATCGAGATTCTCGATGATTTATCATCAAATAACTTGGCGTCAACCCTTCTGAACTTGGTTCCGTGAGGTGACTTCAAACCTCGTCTCTGCTCTGAACTTCTCCAAGTCTCTATCCTTCCTAAGCTTGATCCTTGCTGCAAACTCAAGGATTCTAAGGAATCCTGCGCACAGTCCTTACAACTTCCATAACAACCTTTGGTTATTTGATAACTCCAAATCTGCACTCCTTGTGACAGATTTCTTCAACCGCTCACTTGGGTTGGAAATGTCTAAGACTCTCCTCAACCCGTGCACACCTTTCACGACTTGGTGCTATACTTTCATTCCTACTGGTATAGGTTAACGTTATCTATCTTGATCTTTTCTGACGTAAAACTCAAAATCTTGTCGATGCACTCCTTGCAGCCTTTCACTGCACTCCTTGCAGGAATTCTCAGGAAGAGAAACAATTTAAACTCACACTCTCCTTACAAACTGCATACATTCAATAGGAAATCACATACATATGGCATTGAAACAAATGCATAACAGAGACTGAAAATAAACTATAAACATACCATTCAATAGACGCATACAGGAACCATAAATACACCAGACAATTGGATCAAAGCATTATTATAATAATTCAAATGCTTCCGTACATGGTTCAATAACAACAACTATCTGCTCCTACATCACTTGTATTAGGAATGATACCCCAACACCTCCTTTTATATGACAAAAGGATGGTTATTCGGTTGGGTGATGGGCTATAGACGGTGGGACATTTGGGAAACTACCCAATATCCCGTAATATCAACGAATTCCTTGCAACTTTTGAATTTTTGCAACGTTTACAAGTATACGCGGAATGTAATGGTGCAGCTAGCGTATGTATGCGGGCTGTAATGGTGCAGAAAGCATGTGTACATGGGAAGTAGTGGTGCAGGGCACACACATCTTCAAAAATAGTGTTTTTAAGAAGAGAAACTCAGTAATGGCTTGGAAAAAATAGCAAGTAAGAGGGCCAAAATCCAGGTATGCGTATGTGGAGCAATTTAGGGTTATAATGGATGACTAGGATTGAAGCTACGGTAGTAGTCCTCCCAAGTGGATGGGTGAGATAGATGACTACAAGAGAAGGGAGAACATAAAAGGAATGGAAAAACTCATAGAATATGTTCTGTGTGAAGATAAGATATCTTCTGTGTGAATATAAGATATCTTCTGTGTGAAGATAAGATATCTTCTGTGTGAATATAAGATATCTTCTGTGTGAAGATAAGAAAGAGTATATTCTACATGAATATAAAAGAAAGAAAGACTATCTTCTATGAAAAGATAAATAGAACATAACTTTTTTAATATGGATTCATGGAGAACCAGTCAGTGATCGTGATGCCAGATGACCAAGTGGATTATATTGATGCCTCTTGTTGCCCAGTTGATGATGTTTCCCATTTGATAATGTTATCCAGTTGATGTTGTTTCCCAATTGATGATGTTATCCAATTGATGCTGCTATCCAGTTTATGATGATTATCTAGTTGATGATATCTCCCAAGATGATATTGTTCAGTTAATGATGACATACAGTGACCTGTCAAAATATAAAGAATATCCTTCTTGTTAAGAGGGAGTGTTGAAATATTTTGTAATTGAAAATAATATACTTATCCCCTTTTGTGGATAAAGCAAAAGATAATATGTATAT
>ML786748.1:166173-181984 GCA_009831015.1 Picea engelmannii | reverse complement strand
GGGGGAGAGAGAGGGAGAGATAGACAGAGAGATGGGGAGAATGAGATAAAGGGAGGTTGGAGAGAGAGAGGTTGGGGGGAAGAGATAATTGTTGGGTATGTGTTTTATTCTTTTTACAAGTATCTTTAGTTTTTGCTATGTTTTGTCGGGTGCGTTGGGGGGTGATATCCCCCCTGTGCGGGGTTTGAGGGTATTGCCCTTGAGAAATTGTTTTTTTGCTCGAGAAATGTGTTACATTTTTGCCTCGTTTTTTGTGTCACCTTGATTTTTTTGTCCATTGTTGGGTGGTTTTTTGGTACATGGTTTTTTCCAATGGTTTTCTATTTCCGATTAAGGAATTAGGGTTGTTGACTAATCCACATCATTGGGTTGGGGTTTTGGATGTTGTTGGCTCCTATATGTATATTGTATTCTAAACAATGTATCACTATGAATGAATATAGAATATGTTGGTTTTCCCGGTTTGGGTTTCCAGGGGAAAAGTCTCGATGTAATGTGTGTATTTGTCATTGTATCTTTTCTGTTCTTTTATTGAAAATATATTTGAAGTAAAATATTGTACAAGGTTAAAATATACATTTGGTATTAGAGCTTTGTTGGCTTCAAGGGGATGCCTTTGTGGTCAAGGGTTTGGCTTGGGACTGTGATAAGACTTGTTACAGTGGGAGATCTATGGTATTGATTTTTCAAGTGAAAAGAAATGGTGAGTAGTTCGAAAATGGAGATTGAGAAGTTTAATGGGAAAATTTTGAGTTGTCAAAGCTCAATATGGAAGATCTATTGGTGGATAGAGATCAATGGATAGTGATGAATCTAGGTACTGCACCTACAGGAAATTTAGTAGATGACTGGAAAAAGTTGGATCAGAAGGCGAAGAGAAAAAATTGACTGTGTCTCTCATATTCAATATTACTGAATGTGGTAGAGGAAGCTACAACCAAATATTTATGGGAGAACTTGGGGAACTTGTATCAATCTAAGTCCCTAGTAAATAAACTATTCTTGAGAAAGAAGTTGTATACCCTAAGGATTAGAGATGGAGACTTGATGAAAAAACATTTGAACGCCTTAAATACTATTGTAAGTTAGTTAGTATATGTTGAGATTAAAATTTTAGATGAAGATAAGTGTATCAGTTTATTGTGCTCTTTACCAAACTTGTGGTATAGTCTGGTTGTGGCCATAGGTAGTAATAAAACTACCTTGAAGTTTGATGAAGTGGTCTCATCCTTGTTGTTGGAGGAGATGAGATGAAATAACACGGAAGTACATATCACAAATGAATTATTTGCAAGAGGATGCTCCCAGGAAAGAAATATATCTAATTCCTCAAGTGGGAGATCTAAATCTAAGGGAGGATCTAAGTATCCCAAATTTTTTGTAAAGGTATGCTAGAGATGTGGAAAATAAGGGAACTACAAGAATCAATGTAGATCCAAAGTCGAGAAAAAGAAGGGATCTGAAGAATCTCCTTCTACAGAAGAAAATACCTCCAAGGAAGAAGGAGGGTATGTGTAGTTGGCTTCTTCAAGCACACATGTAGATCATAAGTCATGGTTGGTTGAATAAGGTGCATCCTTTCATATAACTCCCCATAGGTAGTGGTTATGTGAATATGAAAGGTATGATGGAGGTAATGTTTTCCTAGGTGATGACTCGACAAACAAAATCATAGGTCGAGGAAAATTCAAGTTGAGGCTCATATATGAAAGGATTAGAACACTACCTAGTATTATGCACATCCCAAGATTGGACAAAAAATTGATTTCTGTAAGAAAAATGGACGATGCAGGGGTAAACAAAATATTTGAAAAGGAAACCTGCAGGATGGTTTGAGGACAAATGGTTTTTATGAAGGGAGTTCGGTTTGGAACTCTGTATAAGCTGCAAGGAAAAACTATTAGTGATGAGTGTAACAGTTCCATTGTTCCTGATATTGGAGTTGAAGAAGAAAGAACTCCTACAATATATGGAGAAAAGGTTATGATGTGGCATTAAAGACTAGGGCATATTAGAGAGAAGGGTCTTTGACTACTACACGGTAAAGGTATGGTTGAAGGTATGTCTAACTGCTCTCTAGATTTTGATTTCTTTGAATATTGTGTATATGGGAAGCATAATCGAGTAAGATTCCCCTCTGGTGCATCGAGGGTAGAAGGAATTTTACAGCTACTTCATAATGATGTGTTTGGATCTGTGTCAGTTCCATCATTGGGAAAATATGTGTACTATGTCTCATTTATAGATGACTTCTCGAGGAATACTTGGATATATTTCCTCAACAATAAATATGAAGTCTTTGATATATTTAAAGAGTTTAAGTCTCTTGTTGAGAATCAAACATAGAAAAGAATTAAGGTGTTGAGGACAGATAATGGCAGAGAGTTCTGCGGGAATGAATTTGAAGAATTCTATAAGAAGTGAAATATAGAAAGGCAGAAGACTACTCCATATACACCACAATAGAATGCAGTTGTAGAAAGGATGAATAGGAAAGTGATGAAAAAATAAAGGTGCATGCTCAGTTGTGCCAGGTTAGGGAAACAATTTTGGGTAGAGGAAGTGGGCATTGCATGTTACTTGGCCAACAAATCACCCTCATTAACGCGAGATGACAAGACTCCACAAGAGGTATGGTATGGTAAGAAACCTTCTCTCACACATGTCAGGGTATTTGGCTATGAGGCCTATGTTCATGTTCCAAAGGAAAACATGAGTAATATAGATAAGAAGGATGGAAAGTGTATCTTTATTAGGTATAAATATGGTCTCAAAGGTTATAAGCTTTGGAACCCAAAAAATAAGAAGGTTGTGTATAGCCGAGATGTGTTATTTAGAGAAATGAAGGATGTTGTTAAACATGAATTCCTACCAAGTAAGGAAGAACCAGATAAAATAGAGCTCGATTTAAAGGATGATTAATCAGATTCTACAGAAGAACATGAATCAGAAGAAAACAATACTTATACTCCAATATTGAGGAGATTAGTTCGAGAAAGAAGGCTACCAGAAAGGTATACTCCATTTGATTTATTTTCAAATTTTGTTATGTCTATTACTGATGATGATCCTAGGGCTATCGGGGAGGCAGTGGATTCAAAAGATGGAAATCTCTGGAGAATGGCCATGGATGAAGAAATGGAAACCTTGGATAAGAATGAGGCTTTGGATCTAGTAGAGTTCTTGACTGGAATAAATCCCATTGGCAACAAATGGGTATTTAAAAATAAGTTGAATGCAGAAGGAAAAGTGGAGAAATACAAAGCTCTGTTAGTAGCATAAGGTTATTCCTGGGTTGAGGGAATTGATTTTGGTGAGATTTTTTCTCCTATTGCCAAGTTAACTTCTATAATATTTATGTTATCTATTGCTGCTGCATTTGATTTTGAAGTAGAATAGATGGATGTGAAGACAACATTCCTACATGGGACTTGATACTTATATGATGCGACTTGGCTTCACAAGAAGCAAAGAGGATCACTGTGTGTATTTTGAATTAATTGGTGATCATTTGATTTATTTGGTTTTGTATGTGGATGACATGTTGCTAATAGGAACCAACAAGGAGATTATCCAGGATGTGAAAACTCAGTTGTCCTCTAAATTTGACATGAAGGATCTTGGTGCTTCAAATTTAATTTTGGGCGTGGAAATTAAGAGAGATCGGAAAAAGAGGAAACTTTGGTTAAATCAAAGAACATATGTCAAGACAATATTGCAGAGGTTTAATATGCATGAATGTAAACCGGTCAAGGTCCCGATTACTGTTGGTGTAAAGTTATCCATGGATCAATGTCCCAAGACACAGGAAGAGGAGGAGGACATGTCTCATGTTCCATATACGAGTGCAGTTGGAAATTTGATATATGTAATGGTTTGTACTAGATCGAACATTGCACATGTAGTGGGATTTTTGAGTAGGTATATGTCAAAACCAAGGAAGGAGCATTGGACAACAGTAAAAATGGTTTTCAGGTATCTGCATGGCACTTCTAGCTATGGATTGTGCTACCAAGGAAGACCAAGATTAGATAAAGTGTTTAACATACATGGATTTGTGGTTGCAGAATGGGCTGGAGATATGGATTGAAGGAGATCTGCAAGCGGGTATGTGTTTAACTTGTTTGGAGGAGAAATTAGTTGGATGAGAAAAAGACAGGTTGTAGTGGCACTTTCAATTATAGAAGCTGAATACATGGAAACCATTCATGCAAGTAAGGAAGTAGTATGGTTACAAATATTGTGTTCAGGTATTGGGTTGGTACAACACGCTGTAAGGATAGATTGTGATAGTCAGAGTGTAATTTTTCTAGCGAGGAACTCGACTTATCATTCAAAGACAAATCATATTGATATTCAATATCACTTTGTGAGAGACATGGTTGAAGGAAATAAAGTGTTTTTGATGAAGGTGGACACTTTGAAGAATGTTTACAATTCATTAACAAAATCTGTGCGTACTGAGAAGTTCTCTTGGTTTAGAGGATCCATGGGCATTGCTACCCTGGAGTGTTGCCTATGTAACCCTGTCACTTTATGTATGCACAGAAAACAACAAGTGAGAGAATATTGGGTATGTTTTATATTATTTATATGACTAGCTCTAGTGTTTGCTACATTGCGTTGGGTGCACAGGGGTTCGGGTATAGCGCCCCCGAGAATTTTTTTCCTCGAGAAATGTGTCACATTTTTGCCTCATTTTTCATGTCTCCTTGATTTTTGTGTCCATTGTTGGGAAGTTTTTTGGCACATGATTTTTTTCGATGGTTTTCTATTTCTGGTAAAGGAATTAGGTTTGTTGGCTAATCCAGGTCATTAGGTTATGGTTTTGGATTCTGTTGGCTCCTATATGTATATTTTATTGTAAACAATGTATCTCTATGAATGAATATATAATATGTTGCTTTTCCCAGTTTGGGTTTCCAGGGGAAAAATCTCTGTGTAATGTGCGTATTTTCCATTGTATCTTTTATGTTCTTTTATTGAAAATATATTTGCAGTAAAATATTGTACAAGGTTAAAATCTACAAGAATGGGGGAAGAGAGAAGGGGGGAAGGAAGGGAAAAAGGAGGGAGAGTGAGTGTAGCAATGGTGGGAGTGAGGGAGGGAGGGAGAGGGAGAGAGAGAAAGAGAGGGAGGGTAAGGGAGGAGGGGAATAATGGGGGAGATACAGAGGGAAATAGGTGGAGAGGGGAAAATGGGTGAGAGAAAGAGGGAGGGGGCGGATAGAAAGCGAGTGAGAGAGAGAGAGAGGAAAAAATAGAGGGAGTGATGTAGAGAGGGGTCGAGTGAGAGAGGGGGATAGATGTTAAATTTGGCAGCATCAACAGTCATTCTCCAATGAGAGGCCATATGGGCCACCTTGAGGCTAGCCAAGAAGATTTGGAGAATCAACCAGTCTTGTGAGCTATTGAAAAAATCTAGGGGGAACGTACAACCTATGTGAGTCAAACCAAAAGTTAGGAGGAACGAGATGCTATGTGAGTCTAATGAAAAAATTAGGGGGAACGTACAACCTCTGTGAGCATAGACAATCTAGTGCAAAATTCAGGAGGAATGTACAAGCTCTGTGAGCATAGACAGACTAGTGGAAAATTCAGGGGGAACATATAACCTCTGTGAGCCTAGTCAAACCTTGTGAGCCATGAGCAAAAGTGAAGGCATCTAGAAAAAGTTAGGTTGAATATAAAATTCCTATGGGCTAGAAACAAATGATATTCCTAATATTGCAAATGATATAAATGTATTGATCTAGTGTGTTGGCATGTGTAACATTATCCACCATGAAGATAAATTTGAATTTCCTTGTAAAGAGTCTAGTTGTGACTGAAGTCTGAAGTCTAGTTCTATTTTAGAACTAAAGTGTAATGGTGAGTTGTAACTAAAGTCTCAAGTCTAGTTCTATTTTAGAACTAACATGTAATGCTGAGTTGTAATTGCAGTCTTAATTCTAGTTCTATTTTTGAACTAAAGTGTAATGTGTAGTTGTAACTGAAGTCTTAAGTCTAGTTTTATTTTTGAACTAAAGTGTAATGTTGAGTTGTAACTCAAGTCTTAAGTCTAGTTCTATTTTTGAACTAAATTTTAATGTTGAGTTGTAACTGAAGTCTTAATTCTAGTTCTATTTTTGAACTAAAGTGTAATGTTGAGTTGTAACTGAAGTCTCAAGTCTAGTTCTATTTTCGAACTAAAGTATAATGTTGAGTTGTAACTGAGGTCTCAAGTCTAGTTCTATTTTCAAACTAAAGCATACCAAACTCAAGTCTAGTTCTAAGTTTGAACCAAAGTATGAAGCTGATTTATGATTAACTCATTGTTGGTACAGGGGCAGACCCAGAGTTCAATGCTCAAGAGCGCACCAACAAAGCCCTAACTACCGGCCCTTTCGGCAACACCTGTGAAGCAGATGAAGTCTCACTCGAGGTAGAGGCAGGGGTGGTTGCAGGACTCAAGTGTCTGCAACCTTAGCTGGGACACAAATATGTGATTATATTTCTTACAACGCACTTAGCATTAGTTATTTCCTAACATACATTCATTAATACACTTCGCAGAAAGAACAGAGCACCACAGTAATTACTCAAATCTAGCACTTAGCAACAATAAACAGGTTATACTTAATAGATTAAGCACTTAGCATCTTATGTATCATATCTAGCATGCATTCATATCTCATATGAACAAAGCATCAATAAATATATCTAAACATATCAGAGCACTTAGCAAGAGAGAGATAAGCACATCAACACAATACACAGAATTACCGTGGTTCACCCCCACCCTGGGGCTACATCCACAAAGTCTTCTTTATATTATATTGGTCAAGCAGTTACAGCACAGAGCTTCAATGACCCTTAATTCACACAGGACAGAGGATTTGCATAGCTCGCTAGATCCCTCTTGCTTGCACTCAACACAAAGCCTTCTAGAGTCTCTCACAGAGACTTGCACTCAACTCCACAAGTCTTACACAAAATGCACAGAGCCTTATGATGCTTGACCACACAGATCCTGATACTAACATTAAGCCTTCAAGATCCTACCCCGCATAGGACAAGAGATCTGCGTAGCACACTAGATCATCTTTCCCCGGGTAGATCCAAGCACTAATCCTTCTCACACTCTGTGCACTCAGCACTTATTACAACATGCACAGATCTCTTACAGTCACACAGACTTCTGATCACATAGATCCAACTTATGCACTAATCCATTGACTAGACAGGGCCTCTTTTCTTACATGGCCTAGACCTCTATTTATACATAGAAAACGGCCTAAACAAGGGCTGACATCCCTTTCCCGTTACAATATTCCCAAAAAACACAAAAAGGTTCCACAAAGGTGGCGAGATATCATGATCTCTGCTTCGCTATGCACTTAGTATTTGATAGCTATTCGAAGTACCAAACGATCAACTATGACCAAGTATTCCTCAAAACTTAGTCAAGGGCCAACAGGCCCCCAACACTTACCTGTGACTCATCCCCAGTCACTCTTCTCTGGGTAACTCTGCCTCGAAGGCCTCGAGCTTTACTCGAGCTGCTTCGACCTGTTTCTTTGCTACTGCTTCTTACTCGACAAACTCTTGAATGAGTGCATTACTAACTGGTCCTTCTAAGTGCTGCTCTGTTGTGTTCACGACTTGTTCCAGGTCTGTCCCTTGGCTCTCAATCTCTAAGAATAGTTGACATGCCCTATCCTGCAAAGGTTGAAGTTGATGCGTCACTTCCATGACCTTTCTCTGGATCATATTAATCTACTGCTGCACGATGCGTTGTTCGTGGGACCTCTTCATTTTCTTTATGGTTGGTAGGGCCTTCAGCTGTACCTGTAAATTCTCGGCTTGGTACTTCACCTCCTGGAGCTGTGACTCCAATTTATGTAATTCAGGGTTCTCAGATAGGTTCTCATGTATTTACGCACTTCTACTACTTAATTGCTTACATTCTTCAGTGAGTGCCTTAATCCTTTCTACTATACTTCGGGCATTCACTTCTCATTGGTCACATTCTTCTTGTGGAGTACTCGGTATAGCTTGGAGCTCTAGTTCTACTACTCTTTGTTGCAGTTGTTGAATGACTTCAACAAGCTTCTTTACTTGGCATTTTATGGGTTCTTTTGCCTTCTGTTCTAAGCTAGTCACAGAGTGAAATGCTCTGCTGACTACTTCTTTGATCCCGATTTTCTTCGCGAGAAGTTGCTCCTTCTCCTTTTGGATCTTTGCACATTCTTTATCAAAATTCTCTTGGATGGCCTTCTTCTCTTGCTGTGCAGCTTGGTGTTGCTCTATGATTTCCTCGTGTGCGTGCTTTAGGGCCTGGGTGGCCTGCGCTATTACTTCTTTTGCTTTTTGAAGGCATACTTCAACTAGGTCGGTAATCCTGCAAAGTTGAACTGACTCGTCTCCTGCTTCGGGTGTTCCTTTTGGCATAGGTGCAGTGGAGATTGTGCAGTTAGACTGGAGGGATCGCTGTACTCTTTGGAGTTCGACTTCGATTCTGTCGTACATCGTTTGTTGCTTGGCCTCCTTCTTTTCTGTGATCTATTCTATAGCTTCATTCAAATTCGCAAGGAGAAATCTGAAGTCATCTGGATTGAGTGTGGTCTTCATCTTGGTCATGGTCACTTTGGATTTCTTCTTAATGGAAGACTTCGAAGGTGACCCTTTTATTTTCTTTAGAACTTCGACTTCATCTTCTAGTTATTGTTCAAATTCTTCTAGGTCTTCGTCGTTACCTTTTTCATTTGGTGTGATGGAAGCTATCCTTACAGAGCGGCTATCCACATCTTGAACCTCTTCAGTTTTCTTCATCTGCTTTGTCTTATTTGTCTTCTTTGTCTTACTGGGCCCAGGTGTGTCTTGGGTAGCTTATGGGCTGCTAGTATCTGAAATATCCATTGGATCTGCTGCAACGAGGAGGTCTGCTGACCATTCCTTGGTGATCTCTTCAAGGTCTTCTTCTGTCAATTTATATTAGGACTGCAACTGTTCCTGGTGGTCATCAATGCATGGAGTTAGGTATATGAAGTGGAGGTCCACGCTGAACTTCATTAAGGGTCTGAATTTGTGGAGTGTGTTCGCAGTAATGCGAGGTGTGGCTTGTATCGCGGTCTTCAACTAGATGTAGTATTTGTGAAAGAGGGTATTCAACTACCATTTCCTGTTCATATCTGTCGTGTACCATAATGTACTAAAATTCGCAGCCAATGGTTCAAATGGTAGGGTTTTAGGAAAAATGACATCCTCCGGCATCTCCCATGCTATGAAGGCGATCAGGATGAGAAGCCAATTGAAGTGGAACTCATATCCTTGGTCTTGTGCTTCTTTGCAATCCAATTTGAGTTGATCCGCTAAGTACTTCGACCAGTTCATTTGGACTCCTTCTACGCATTTTCCTGCGAGATCAACTACAAACCCATATACTTGTGTCGGTATGTTCTTGAAGACTAACTTTCCTGTGATCATCTGACAGGTGAGGCGCACTGCGCCACTGTCAATAGAGGTTACCTTGTAACCTCATGCACCTTTTTCAACATTTCCATAGGCCTCTTTAATCTTCTGTGAAAGAGCGTGATCCACGATCTTTCCAGGGTAATATTCTTGCGGGTCAGGGCCCTGCATGCTCAACCCAGTGATCTGATTGATCAGCGTTGGATCAATCTCTATACACCAGTTCAACCAGAGATATACTCCATGGTAGCTCGCTAGTAGCAATTTTACACAAGCGTTCACCTCCTGGTGCCTGCCAAAGTGTCGAATCTTCATTACATTAAGTAAGGTGGACTACGCTTCATCATCCATTGCTGAGGGATGATCTTGGTATTCTTCCCCTTTGTCATCATCAGATACTTGTGTGGGGCAAGAATACTGTAGGCTTTCGGGTCACCAAGGTTGAAGTCGCAAAACTTCAATGCTGATAGCTTGGTCTACTCAGTGTGAACTGCGTTCACACCATTCAGTAGGTACGCAATGATCATAGGATAGTCGTAATCTTGGGGCACACTGTCATGGTTGATTTCACCTTTCAGAAGAGGTATGTAAGAGGGAAAGATGCTCGGGATCAGTTTGGTGTTCGCGATGTCATATCTATGTTTAGTACGTTTCTCGCCAATCTGTCGGGATGGTCCAACTTGAGTAGTGTATGTAGAAGTTGCTACTCCTCTTGACGACGAGGCTTGGACTCTAGTGGAAATTCCTCTTTTCGACATAACTGTTTCGGTTCTTAAGCTAGCGAGTACTTCTCTCACCGATTCTTCTACTGCGTTAAGCTCGTTGGACATGTAAGCTCAGGATCACTTTCTCCGGTTGTCAATGGGATGAAGGTACCGTAATCGAGTAGAGAGCAAGGTGGGGTAGTCACTATTCCACAATGTGGGTATTCTGTGAGCTCAAGTTCTCAATTGGCAAAAGTGTCTTCCGGGCATGGCACAATGAAATAAGTAAGTAAAGCTGTAACAGACTGCGTGCAACGGATAGCAGGGTCCATTAACTCTTGATATGTCCATTATGGCATAGTCTAACAGTCAGGTAATAGGTCATAAATTTCCTCTGAGCTGTTCCGTCCATCAAGGGAACGGGTATATCGTCTTCTAACAGTTATATTACTTCGAAATGGCAAAGTGCCATATGTCGTTGTTCTGTTATCCCGACGAAGCTCAAATTCTGCATTTTTTCCTTCTGTGGGGTTTCTTCTGGAATGTTCTATAATTTCTCCAACTTCGCTTTCTTCTTCATGAGTTTTCTAGCCTTCGTCCCAGTGAGCTTCGTCCCGGTCATCCTTTTTTCATTCTGATTCTTTTCTTCTCTTGGCATGGTAACTTAGCAATGCTAAGATTATTTCTTCAGATCCATGGGTATTACTTGTCCAACATATTTTTCGGTCCTCTGTGGTTCTTCTAGCATTCTGTCAACTTCGTCATCCAAGTTCCTGGGGTCAAGAAACCTTGATCTATTCTCCCGTTCTTCAATCAACTGCACGATCCTTCTAGTCATGAAGTCTCTTAACTCTTGTCTCTGTTGTTCTAGGTCCTTTTCTACTTCCTGTTTTCTATATTGATCTTTCTCAATCCAAGGTTTACCAAGTAACATAGTAAACGAGGCGCTTTCCTCCATGAACTTAACAATCTCAAAATCTTCTTCTATCGAAGCTCCATGAGCATTCATAGATATCTGAGTGAGATTTTTACATAGGTTTACCAGCTTTCCTCTGAATAACCCTATTCCTCCTAATGAAGGGGTCATGTCAGGTCTTCCTATAGCTTTCCAGGTTCCTTTTGTCATAATGTTCACTGGTGTTTCTTCATCCAAAATACAGTCAATGTTGAAGTCTCCTATTCTCACTTCGATCTGTTCTTTCTTCTTGAAGATTTCTAATAAGCTGAGGTCTCTGTGATCATTAAGGGTTTCTTTCATTTTCATCAATACTTTCTATGATTTTTTATGGGGTTCCTCTATAATCTGAGTCTCTTTATCTCCTACTTTCTCTATATTCAACTTTTCAAGTCTAGCAATCATTCTAGGGCAATCCAGTACTTCATGGTCCATAGCCTTACAACAAAGACAACTGGGTCTTCACCCAGGGCATTCCTTAGCAAGATGTCCGAGCCTTCTGCAATTGTAGCAAAGAGTTAATCCTCTCTTTCTGTTCAATGATCCCCAACTTTTCATGTGCTGTGTGCTAGGATCATAATGGTTAGCTTGCAAAAATTTCTTTCTAGGATCCTACATCCATTGGTTAGTCCCAAAATTATTTCTATGCGGTATAACATATCTATCACTATACTTATCATATCTATTCATATCAAAATTTCTTTCATCTATTAATTCCCTAGTTTTGAAGCTAGGATAGAATCTATCAAACACACCTAGATCCATGCTTTAGAAAAAAAAAATCACTTATCTTACTTCTACAGAGCACAAAGCTTCCAGATCTAATACTTTTAACTATTCTTACCTTTATCAAAGCTCATAGCTTATATATATTACCTCTTTCTTCGCAGACCTGACTTCTTTTTCTTCATATCCAACCTCTCTTCTTCAGATCTGATCTTTTTTTCTTGTCACAAATATTCACAGGTCAAACAGATCATTGCGCACTAGGACAACAAATCTACACACAGAGCTTATTTCACACAAAGCTTCTTCTTCTTCAGTTACCAACAATCACAGTTCCAGGTCCCGACAACGGAACCATTTGTTGGCATAGGGGCAGACCCAGGGTTCAATGCTCAAGAGCGCACCAACAAAGCCCTAACTACTGGCGCTTTCGACAACACCTGCGAAGCAGATTCTCACCCGAGGTAGAGGTAGGGGTGGTTGCAGGACTCAGGTGTTTGCAACCTTAGCTGGGATATAGATATGTGATCATCTTGCTTACAACGCACTTAGCGTCCGTTGTTTCCTAACATACATTCATTAATACACTTCGCAGAAAGCACATAGCACTGCACTAATTACTCAGATCTAGCACTTAGCAACGATAAATAGGTTATACTCAATATATTAAGAACTTGTCATCTTACGTATCATAACTAGCATGAATTCATATCTCATAAGCACAAAACATTAATAAATCTATCTAAACATATCATAGAACTTAGCAAGAGAGAGACAAGCATATCAACACAATACATAGAGTTACCATGGTTCACTCCCACCCCGAGGCTACGTCCACAAAGTCTTCTTTATATTATCTTGGTCAAGCAGTTATAGCACGGAGCTTCAATGACCCTTACTTCACATGGGACAGAGGATCTACGCAGCTCGCTAGAACCCTCTTGCTTGCACTCATCACAAAGCCTTCTACATTCTCTTTTAGAGACTTGCCCTCAGCTCTGCAAGTATTACACAAAATGCACAGAGCCTTACAATACTTGATCACACATATTCCACTACTAGCACTAAGCCTTCAAGATCCTACACTGCATAGGACAAGATATCTGTGAAGCTCACTAGATCCTCTTTCCCTGGGTAGATCCAAGCACTAAGCCTTCTCACACTCTGTGCACTCAACACTTATTACAGCATGCACAAAGCTCTTACAGTCACATAGACTTCTAATCACATAGATCCAACTTATGCACTAAACCATTGAATAGACAGGGCCTCTTTTCTTACATGGCCTAGACCTCTATTTATACATAGAAACACCCAAAAGGGTTCCACAAAAGGTGGTGAGATCCCATGATCTCCACTTTGTTATGCACTCCATCTTCGACAGGCAGTCGAAGTACCAAATGGTCAACTATGACCAAGTATTCCTCAAAACTTGGTCGAGGGCCAACACTCATGGAAACAGATTACTATTTCGAGTCTCTCCTCTTCTCCTCTTCAGCCTATATAAGTAGAGGTCGACCCCTCTCTTCAACACAGTTTTGATATGCAGGTTAAGGGTGAAGAAATAGAGGAACATATCGGTGATAAAGAGGTAGCATAACAAAGCAACATATCAATGTTGTATATCAATAATAGAGGTAGCATATCAAAGGTTTATTTCAACAAGGTATTTTAGGTCTTTGTTAGGTCATAGTCATCTTGGCAAGCTCTTTAAGAGAAGAACATTCATGGTGGATATTTTTATGTGATGTTACATTATTAATGCAATAAATGAATATCGTTTGCTGGGGTTTTTATCCCTGTACAGGGTTTTCCCAGGGTATATATGTTGTTGATGTGCATGCTTACTCATCTACATAGTTATTGCTATTCAATTATGATTTGGTATTGCTGAAGTGTATTAAGATGGAATCAAAGTGTTGAAGAAAATAAAAGAATTAATCCGCATAAGAAATCAAGATCATAATTTAACATGGTATCAAATCTTAGGGTGTGTTAAACGTGTTGAAGTGTAGCAACATGTACACATAGATCCAATATAGCTTGATTAAGTTTCCAATGTGAGGTCCATGGCATCCTCCATTTCAGTTAGGGTCGAGGATAGGCTCGAAGGAGATGCCAACTTCAATGTGTGGAAGCTCCGAATAACAAATATCTTGCAGGAGCATGATCTTGAGAAGTATGTGACCACAGTGGTGGAGGAACCCACGAATAATGAAGGAAGAGAGGCCTTCAGGAAGAGTCAAGAAAAGGCCAAGTGAATCATCTTTGATTTAGTAAAAAATAGTATAATTCCTGCAATGACTTCATTAATGACTGCCAAGGACTGTATGGATACCTTGGTGAATTTGTATGAGAAACAAGCTCCAATTCAGAAGAGGACACTTAAGCACAAGATTAAGTATTTGAAGATGGAGAAAGGTGAATCAGTGGCATCATTTTGTTCCAGGATGGCCCAGATCAAAGATAATATTTTGTTCACAGGGGTGACAATGGACGATGAAGATTTAGTGCATACCATTTTTGACAGTCTTCATTCTTCATGGGAGACCTTCTTATCTAGTGTAAGTGGGAGAGAGATTCAGCCCACGTTTGAGAGGTTATGGCATGATTGCCTCTAGGAGGAGAGTCACACAACTACCAGGAGTGAACCAATGAAAGAATAACACTCAACTTTAGCATCAAGATTCAAGGGAAAGAAGAAAGGCACTTTCCAGAAAGGCTCTCAGAGGAAGCCAAACACCAAAGGTACATTCAAAGGAAAAAATATTGATACATCTAAGATTAAATGATTTAGTTGTAATAAGTTGGGTCATTTTGCTAAAGATTGTTGGTTTAGAAAGAAATATCCAAGGAAAGGGAAACATCATGCCTCAACTGTTGAGGATGATGAATCCAAAATAAATTAGAAAATTCCTTCTAATGAGAAAGAAAATACAAAAGAATAATATTTGGTTTCTACCTTATCCAGTTCAATTTTCACGGGGCCGAAAACTTGGTTAGTAGACAGTGGTGCGTCAAAGCACATGACAGGGTACAAGGATACCCTCTCAGATTTCGAGACAAAATCTTTTGTAGAGCATGTTGAGCTTGGGGATGAAAAATGTTACAAGATAGAGGGAGTAGGCTCTATCTCCTTCAGATTGGAATCTGGGGCTAGACTTCATATTGATGAAGCATTATATGTTTTAGGGCTCAAGAAAAATCTACTATCAGTTGCAACCCTTGAGGACAAGGGATATTGGGTGATCTTCAAGGTCAGGAAGGCACTACTATGGTCTAAAGGTAGCCACTTAAGTACAACAGAACCCATTGGAACTTGTAGTGGAGGATTGTACGTCATGTCAGGATAGTCATTTCAGGCATTGGCTCATGATGCGACTAGCTCCAGTGAGTTGTGGCACACAAGACTTGGACATTTTCATTACAAATATCTTCCAGATATACAGAACATGGTATGTGGCATGCCCTCTATTTCTCTTAGTAAAAATGAAATTTGTAAGGGATGAATGCTAGGTAAAAATGTAAAGAAGGAATTTCTGTTGGAAGATTGATTGTTGTCATTGATGTCAACCCTATTCATGAGTTTTGGAATACAAGATTGATAAAGGTATTTGGACATGAAGGAAAATGCACATGCATATACAACACCCATGAATGGATAGTATACATCATGCTGTTTCCAGTGGTATGTGGCACGTCACATGGATCCTCATGGTTGAGGAGAAATGAATTTTTGAAGATGACAAAGTGAATTGAGAAAGGAAGTACATGTAGGCCTTGAAAATAATTAAAGAAAATAATTACAAAATAAGAAAGTGTCAGGTCGACCCTAATGTTACAAGGAAGTGACATAAATGGTATAAATAAATATCATTATACATTCATTTGATACAAGTCGAATTTCAGAGGGAAGAAGAAGTAAAAGAAGGCCGGATTTCAAGGGAGGATGAAGTCTTTTGGTGATGTGTTC
>ML786748.1:150471-161547 GCA_009831015.1 Picea engelmannii | reverse complement strand
GAAACAATGAGATGGTAAGTGGGGGGGGAAATAATGAAAGAGATAGGGAGAGAGAGGTCAGAGAGAGAGAGAGATATATATTTCTTATTAATGGGAACACATGCGTGTTCCTATTCCTGATAAAATGCACACACATCTTAGGAATGTGAAAATTCTTTAGGAATGTGGACCCACTTTAGGAACACATGTGTTTTCCTAAAGTGTGCGCATGTTATTTCCATTTCAAAGTTTTTTGGGCGAGAGTGACAACTCTAGCATATGTGTTTTCTGAGTTTGTTGCATCAGATTTAGGTTCAGGATGACAATAATAATGGCTTTGTTTGTGCTGGTTTTCCATTCCCTTTTATCCATTTACCATTATAGATTGACCCCGGTTCATAACCAAGAATCTTCCAACCAAAATCCCTTAAATACTATTGACCCCTCTAGTCACCCAGAAGGAAACGCAGTACACAAAGTGTACTGCAAAGTCTCACCCGATATAGCTCTATTGGTGGATGCAAGACTCAGGTGTTTGCAACCTGAGACTAGGAGAGATATGTGCTTGTACGTTGCAACCCTTATTTAGTCCATTTAACATTGTCTTATAACATTTATTCTACGCATGCATGTAAAATACCAGATCTACTTAATCACTTCATTCATTCAATATTCCATAGCTAATCAAAAACCAATACACATTCATTCAATCCCATAACACAGTGTTACCTTGGTTCACCCCCTCCTGGGCTACGTCCACAAAGATTTGGATCTTGGTATTTTGTTATGGTTTATAAAGATATCACGCTGCACATGTTTAGTTTCTTGGATCTCACTCTCCTCAGCAGGCTTCTCAATCTCTGTGAGGCTGACTAGATCGCACTAGGCTCCTTAGGCTACGATCTAACCCTCGGGGCCGATTCAGTCATTCCCTCCTTAGCTTACCAACTAAATGATTCATACCATTATTATAACTCTTTTCCTCTACGTATCCCCATCTGTGTCCTCTCTATTATCCTCTCTCTCTTCTTCTCTCTTCTTCTCTCTTCTATCCTGTTATCTCTCCTATGTACTAATTATTTATATTTTCATCTCACCAACAATTACAATGTAGTAAAAAAACCCTAACCCTAGCCTCGTTAGGTATTCCATGCATGCGTGAGTGTTTATTTTCCTTCCATCTGTCTGTTTCCTCTTTCATGTCTTTCTTCCCAAAATAGCCTTTCTTTCGGATTCGACCTGCTTCCAACATGCCTCCAACATCAACATGTGGCTCATCTTGAGCCTCCTAACCCTATTTTTTGTCGTCGATCTCTCTTGCGATTTCTTGTTACCTCTCTGTGAGCTTTGTTTCTTGTTTTTGGGCCTGCGCAATCTTCTCCTTGAGTGCGTCTAATACATGCACTGCAATCTTGTCGTTGACCATCCCTATGCACTCTACCTGGGTTTGTGCCATATTTGTTTTTGCTTCTTCCGCTTGTTCAATGACCTCTACTGCCCGCTCCTGGAGTGGTTCCATTTGAGCCAGGTGCTCCTTTTTATGTCTCTGTGCAACTATGAGTTTTTCCTACAGTTTCTTCATATCTTGCGCTCCTTTGATGCACTCCATGATTGGCATTGTCTTCTGCCTCTTCTTGAGATCATGGATAGCTGTGCTTATTCTTTCTTCTTCCTGGTCCCACTGCTCGACTTGTTGATCCTATTCTAGATTTTTTTACAGTTTTACTACTTTCTCAAACAAGTCGGTCGCCACTTGGACTTGTCGCTCTATCTCCTTTATCTGTGTTGTTGTCCTACTTCCTCTGCTCCTTTACCTCTGATCGAGTGGTAGGTATGAGCTACTCCCGGAGGTGATCGATCTCCTATTTGTATTGATCGATGGTTTGCACGATCTGATCAATATTCTGTGTCACTATGAGTTCGACCATCTGCGTAGTCTTTGGGATTTTCTCATAGGCTACGACCAATTTCTGCTCCATCCTATCCACATGGTATTTATCATATTTGGTCTCGAGATTTGCTTGCTCGGGTACCAATTACAACTCGTCCTGATTGTCCTTTTCCTGTAGCAATTCTGCTACATCTGTGAGTGCGCGAGACTATACCTCCTGTGTGACACTGACTTGTTGTTTATACAAGGCCTTGGTTGGTATCCGCATCAATACCAACTGTATTTGAGCCAAGTCCTTTAGGGGTGTCTTCCCCATGATTTATTCCATGCACAACATGTTGGGTGTGACGTGAAATGTCGAGCTCGGTTGTGTTGTCATCTGGATCCTATCATGCTCACTTGATCCAACTTCGCATCCTATCTTTGATGATGATGGGACCATTCCTATGTTGTTGTCAGCCGCTTGTGCTTCTCCGAGTTGCTTGAGGAGCTTTTGCATGTAGGCCATCTCTTCCTAAATCTACTCCCTTTGGCACAAACCATTATCGAAATCAACGACTGTGAAATCCTGGACCATTTGGGCCACCATGTCCGCATCATCGTCAGTGATCGTGTATTCTAGGCGTGTTTTGTGTGCCTTTGCCTTCTTGCACGCACCCCCCATCTGGAAGACTGGGCTCTTAGTCTGGCCTTGCTCCTATGGAGTATCACTTGATGTGGTTCCCTTTGTTGTCTCAACCTGTTTCTGTTGTACCTGTGGTGCCTGTGTGTTGTTCTTCTTCCTCGTCTGGGTCCCTGTCTTGGATGTCCCCCCTTTTTTTTGTTGTGCCTTGTTCTGACCTTTCCTTGGTTTCTTGGGCACTCTTATCTCTTTGACATGTGTTTGTTCTTGTCTTACCTCCTCCTCCTCTATTTTTGCGGGTATTTCTCAATTGAGGACTTGAATCCTCCAGTCATCATCCCAATCCTTAATGGCCATCTCTATGTCTGCCTCCTTGATGAAGTAACATAGTTGTACTTATTGATTGTCTGGATATTTCCATGCCTGGATCCACATTGCATGTCTAGTGGATATGAATTTGGCTATGCCTTGATATTGTGCGATTGCTTCTGGTGTCACCCTCCAAGTGTTGGTGATGTTGTCTTGTAGGTCGCTGATATATCCTTCAAATATGGTCGCATTCTACTTTATTTTCTTGGGGTCTGAAGTAGACCCTTGCGATAAGTATCGTGCCCCATGGAAGGGATTGGGTCTAGTGGAAAAAAATGAATACTTCATCTCCTTCCATCCTATCAAGGATATCAGGATGAGTAGCCATGAATAATGAAATTTTGTCCCTAGATCCTGTGTGTCCTTGCATTTGTCTAGGAATAGATTCAACAAATAAGGGGTCCAGCTGAGAGTGGTGCCCTCTACACATTGTGCTGCAACTGCGACAACCTCGACCGATATTTCCTCCTTGAGGCATTTATTGAGTAATTTGCATGCCATAATTTTTGTGGCCATTCTTGTCGTAGTGTCACTAATACACTTGATGATGATTCCGCGCTACCCCTTTCGGTACCATATTTATTTTTCAATTCCTCGACCAATCATTTTTCCTTCGTTTTGTTCTCAAGGAACTGCCCGGGATCCTCACCCCATGATGGAAGCCCTATGATGTATGCAATAATCTCTACGTTTATTGAGACGAGATGTTCTAGCCACAGATATCCACCATGGGTGACTGCCATCAACTTTTTGATGCAGTTGTTTGCATACTAGCCCATCCCAAAGTGTGGGATGTCTAATAGGCCTAGAATCTCATTTTTGGCTAGTCTCGCTTCCCACTGGACTGGTTGATTAATTGGTTTGCCAAATGGACCTATACCCAGAGTCTATAGATAGACTTGCTTGGAGAACTCTGGGAACTTGTCCATGTCTATCACGTCATGGTCTGAGTACCTCAATTTCTCCATGTGGCCTAACATATTTTCTTTTATACATACCCCTTCTGGAATGCACGACAAGAAAATGGTTGTGGTGGCTCTCCTGTGTGGTGACCTTGGTACTGCCTACTTGCCCTTCCACTGTGGTGGATGACTTTAGGTTCCAACCTCCATTGTTCGCTCTTCTGCATACTCATCTGGTCGACCGATGACATCTTCCGCTATTCCCTACTGTGGCTATTATGGCATGCTTGTCTATGACCTTTCTAGCATGACTGTTTCTGCTTGGTTTGGGGTCATCCCATTGGCTCTCAGGGCTTCTTAAGGGTTTTTAGGGTGCAATTCGTTTTCTGCGTCCTCAACCTGTTGGCCCTATCCCTCTTCCGACACATCAATGTCCATGCCCACTGGTGTTGTCTGCTAGGTTTCCTCCACGATGAGTGTGGGGCTTCTTGGTGTCATATCAGGTGATGGGATGTAGTCTACGTTGACGACTTCTGGAGGCTGAGGTGGTTGTTGTTCACTTCCTTGTGGTTGTGTTGGTGCTCTTGTGTTGCTTCAAGGTTGTTTGGTAGTCTGGCTCAGATCTCCTTGTTTGGGTGGTGCCATGGTGGTAAGGATGTTGTTCACTGAGCTTAGTGGCCTATGAATCCTCTGCAACCTTAACTATCTGCTTCGTATGCTCTATCGCTCTATGCCTTTCCTAATTTCATAATAAACTTTCCACTCCCGCATGTTTTCTTTGTATCAGAGTCGTGTGAATATTGTTGGAGACATTAACACAATGCGTTTTAATTGAACCGCTGCTTCCCGCATACTTGCAATTGATTTCCCTTACTGTCGCCAGTTGGTGTGACTAATGCGGTGTCCCGTCAGTCAATTTTTTTATTTAAGTTTGATAGTCGTCATCCATTGGCGCTTCTTTTACCGTATCTGTCTTTCCCACTATTTTTTATTTGTAGTGACCATTGGCCTTGTATCTGTCGGGATAGAATTTTTTGAGTGTGCCCGCTCATTCTCTTTTCAACGCACTATACCTCTATTTTTATCTTTTGATGTCCGACATGACCCGACAATTTTTTTTTTTATATGCTAAGGGGTCGACTGTCCCTATACAGCTTCATTCGACTCCCATTGACCATCCCTTTGAGTTCTGTTCCTCCTAAATCCTTCAACTATACAGATCCCCCATATGTAATAGTTTTTACTTTGTATGGTCCTAACCAATGCATTCTGAGTTTTCCTGGATGCTGAAGGGATTTACTGTCATACATCAAAACTAAGTCTGCTTCCTTGGAATTTTTCCTCTTGATATGTCTGTCATGCCAAGATTTGTCCCTTTCTTTCTGGAATTCTTGGTGAAACCCTACTAGAATCCTATATTCCTCCATGATTATCAGTTGATTTAGGTTATCCTGTATTGTGCCTCATTCTGTCATGTTCGTAATCGTTGCTACGTACAAACTGGGTACCAAAAATTCCAGTGGCATCACTGCTTCTTTTCCATATACCAATCTAAATGGTGTTTGTCCTGTCAATTTTTCGTATGTGGTCCTGTATACCCATAATACTGTTGGTATCTTTAGGTCCCAATCATCCCTATTAACGTTACAGATCTTTGTCTTGTTAAAGGATTCCACTGTTACATTTGCTTGAGGATGATATGGTGTACTCTTTTGATGATGAACTTCAAATTCCTCAGTCATAGCCTTAATAGTACCGTTAATGAAGTGATTTCCTTAGTCACTCATCAAAATCCTGGGGAAACCAAATCTAGTGATCACTTCTTCGAACAGGAAGTCTGATGTTGTATTTGTGCTACAATATTTGACTAGTGCTGCTTCCGCCCATCTTCTTAGGTATTCCGTCATGGTGATAATGTACCTCACTCCTGACCTTTTTTCTAGTGGGTTAATTGTTCCCAAACAATCTATTTCCCATTTGTCAAATACCTATAAAGTTACCTATGGTTGCAGGGGCATCTTGTCCCTTTTATTCGATTTACCAACCCTCTGACATACATTGCATTTCTGGTAGTAATCGTTTGAGTCTATATGAACATTTGACCACCATAGTCCTACACGCAATACCTCTTGTGCGGTAGCTTTGCCTGCATAATTTCCTCCTGCTATTCCCTCATGGGCTTCTGCTAAAATCCTCGGTCTTTCATGTTCTAGTACACATCTTCTCAAGATGATATATGCACCCATTTTGTATAAGTGTGCTGCAATTAGTTGCTAATCTATAGCCTTGACTACCAAAATCTTCTTCTGCGTGATGTTATATTCTTGTGGCATAGTCCTTGTACTAAAGTACTGGATAATGTCTGCGAAGTATTCATCGACAATCTGGATGGAAAATAAATGTGTGTCCAGAAAGTTATCCTCTAGATTTGTAGGTTCCTCACCATTCGTGATCCTTGACAGGTGATCAAGTCCTGCATTCAACTTTCCTGGCTTGACTATTACTTCGAAGTCAAACTCTTGGAACAACAATAACCATCTGCAAATTATCCCCCCCCAACACTGGCTTGTTGACTAGGTATTTGAGTGTTGAATGGTCTGTGAACATCTTGAAATGTTTTCCGAGTAAATAATGTTTGAACTTCAGAAGTGTGTAGACCATGGATAGGCCTTCTCTCTCTATAGTGTTGTAGTTCCACTCTGATTCTGACATTTTTCTGCTAGCAAATGCTATAGGATGATCCAATTATCCTACTCATGGCTGCACTAGAATAGATCCAAATGCTATGGTTGATGCATATACATGTACATGGAATGTCTTCTCCTAGTATGGGAATACTAGTATTGGTGCGATTACCATCTTCTCTTTCAACATATCCAGACCATGTTGACAATCCTCATTCCACTCGAACTTTTTGTTTTTCCTTAGCAATTTCTCCATTGGCGCAGTGATCTGTGCGCACCCTTTTATAAATTTCCTGTATCATCCTGTGTGTCCCAATGTCTCTCTCAATTGACAGGCTGTCTTGGGTGGTGATAGGTTAAAAATTACTGCAATTTTGGTAGGATCTACTAGCAAACCTTGCTTGCATACTATATGGCCCAATAGTATCCCAAAATTTGTTCTGAAGAATCACTTCTTGATGTTTAACGATATATGGCACTTTCTGCATCCTTCTAACATTATTCATAAGACCTCTACATGGTATTTCAACAGACTATAGACTGTCCAATTGTCCAGGTATACCTCTAGAAACTAGTGGATAAATTATTTAAATGAAGCTATGACTAATTGATTCGTATTTTATGAGCAGAACAAAATGAATACAAATTATTAACATGTGCTTAGCACAAAATAACATAGATACAGTAAAACTAGTTTTCTATTCAATAAGGAAATAAGCTGAAACTGTAAAATGCAGTGAAAACAAGCTTGCTGGAATGGTGGCGGCTTATCTCTGAGAAGAGATGTGATGGCCACGCTCATTCGAAAGAAGATGATTGCAATGAGGCTGTGAAGGAATTTTTACAATAAACAGGAATGCCAAAAACCCTAGACATACAAAAACCTAATCCTAGGAGATGAAGTGCCAAAAGTCATGTGGGCCCCGTTTTGGTAAGTTAGTACATCAACTTCCCAGGGTCGTAACGTTTTCATATGATCTCCGTTTTAGGCGTATGATAGCCCGTTGGAAATGTATCCTCGAGGAGATTCATTTTGGGGGATCAATCATTCCTTTAGCCATCATTGAGAAGGTCGATCCTGAAAAACCTTCATTTAGGTCCTCAAAATGGCCCCACAAGTTCAAACTGCTAAAAATAGTAAATTTCCAAAATTGTCAGAAAACTATTTTGAGCCGGTTGGAAGAGGTGGGTGGATACCGATATCCAAATGGATCAATCCTCCCTCCTTAGGACCTAATGCGTAGTAACCTCTTACATTGGTACCATTCCTTGATTGTTTCTTTTTGTGCGCGCCACCATCTCGCAAAGGTCGCCTTGAGTGCTATATCCAGTGATAAGAGTCTCCAATTTTCTAACACTTCATCTTCGTAGTGTGTCAAGAATTATTCTAGATCGTTCACCCCATGGAAACTAGGTATTTCCCTTATCTCCGTACCTACCCATCTTATTGCACGGTCTATTCTTGCGCATATTCTTGTGGAAACTTTGTGTAGCCTCTGTTTCCAATTCTCTAAACCCATATCTAAGTCTCATCCACATGAGGTGATGCTCCGCTAATTGAGTATCCATATGTAATTTGGTTTACGTAATCCTCATCTTGCGCAGTTGTTCTGTACAACTAGCTAATTTCCTCCAGGTCCAAGCAAGTTGACCCTACGACCCTTTCCCCTTCTGATGGGTCTAATGGCACAATGACCCTGTATTCTCCTGACTCGAAGGTAATTTTCCACGTCTTTAAGTTGATTATGGACTAGTTATCAAAATCCCAATCCAATTCGAGCAATTTTGGATAAGGTGTTGTTCCATCCACTATATTTATTACTTCTAAGTCAGCTTTAGTGTGCACTCCATCTAGGTCTATTGTCACTCCTTTTAGTCTCCCAATTGGTAGAACTCTATGTTGATTTTCCAGTTTCAGCTGAACCGGTGAATATCCTAATGTGGGCTCTCCCATACATTGTCATGTCTTCTTGGGTAATACATTGACCTTGGATCCTATGTCCAGTATGATATCTCCCATGTTAAAATCTCCAATGTTGGCGTTCATCCTGAGCTCCCTACTTGTTCTCCTCCTTGTATGTAGGTGATTTAATATTTTGTGTTCTATATTTTCTTCTGTTTCTACACTACATCTTTCTAGCATATTTTGTAATACTTTGACAGAGGATGGATCATTTAGTAATTTTACACATGATTGCAAAAATCCTTTGATCGTACTTACTTGTCCCAGGGGATGCATTTCTTTGGTGTGATCCAACGATGGAGACATCTCGTACTCTGGTACTTACTTACTATGCTGCGTGGTTGATGTCAACGCGATGTCTGTCTTAAAAAATTCTTGTCTATCTTGCTTGAATATCTCCTTTTCCTTCTGCGTGTCAAACTGTTTCCTTGGTTTGATATTCTTCTTCACCCATTGGTGTTGTACTGGCTCCTGTCGTACTGCTTTGTTTCCTGTTTTAGCTCCTTCGCATGTAACTATGTTGATGTTTCTTCCTTCATCCCTCACTTCTATTGAAATCCATTGAACATTCTGATTGTTCTTATTCCTCTTTTCCTGGATCTTCCCTAATAGCGTAGGACATTCTTCCGTGTCATGATCTGGTGGAAGTGGACATTATCTTGCATAGTGTCCTAGTTGTTGACAATTTTGACATAACAATGGTCCTATACCTCTTCCAAAGCCTCCCCTTTCTCTTCCTATTCCTCTGTAGCCATCATGATCCCCTCACGTCGCGTTATACTGAGGCGTCTAGTTATACTGCATGATATTGTAGTGTGGCTGCACAATATTATATGGTTGTTACATAGTATTATATTGTTGTTGCACAGTGTTGTATGGGGTTGGTACTTAGTTAAAATGAGGTATGTCTTGCCCGAGCATCATTTCTTCCTACACCTTGTATGCATATGATGTCCTCTCTCTCATCAACTCCATGTTTCTATAGTCTTTGTCATCATGGCCTACTGACTTGCAAAAGTTTCAATACGAGCTCTTTGGGAATTTATGGTATGTCTACATCATTGGGAAGTGATATGGATCATGGCCTTGTTTCGTATAGATCTCGTATCAGAGTCCTTCTATTGGCAATGTATTTGGCATTCCTACTTCCATGTATTGCACGAATGTTGGTAATTCTTTCTTATGGTGTCCTTCTGTCCTACATGTGGTACACCAAATGGCTTCTCTTTTGGCTATACTTTTGTTTTGGTTCAGCTGGAACGTTAATTTCTTCATATCTTCCTTCAACGCCTCAATGGATCACTTTGTCTTCTGATATTGGTTTCTTTCCAGTTGCAAGGCTGCCTGCAGAGCCTTTGCCTGCATCTGAAACTTTTTTTGTCGCAGTGGATATTTCAAGTGTGGTAATAGTGAAATGATGAACAGGTGCCTATATTGCATATATGTCATGACATATTTCAACTTTCCTTTCAGTCGTTTGAATCTATGGTCAACCTCCCATACAAATTCTCCTAGTTTCTGTCTAATATTGTTAAGCCCTAATATTGGCTCATTACCCCTTAATTGGGGCATATTATTAGTAATGTTATTTTATTTATGTTGGATTTAGGCCATTAGTTGTAATTATACGTCCTAGTCTCCTATATATACCAAGGAGACATTTTCATTTTGAATCATCTTGTACTTGAACATTTAAGTGGGGTAAAATGAGGTTGCCCCCTCGAAAAGGCCTTTTATCTGAAATTATCTCTTTTTCAAGGAGTTGAGTACTTTTTCTGAGGTTTTTCTATGCTATATTGATATTTGGTTCTTAACATATGGTATCAGAGCTCAAGGTCTTGGGGTTTCGCTGCTACATCTGAGACACCTTGGAATTTTTGATATAACTTTTTTTATACAACGTTTCAGAAGGAACGGCTTGGAGGATATTTAGTAGGTGGATCAAGGTACGTTGGGTTAAAAATAAATCTCTTGAAGCCTCATAATTTCGGAGATACAACCTGTACAAGATAGGGTTATGGAATCATCCTGAAATGAGTCATTGTTGAATTTTTGCTATAAAACATTTTCTGTAACATTTCAAACCCTGAACACCTGAGGATATTTATAGAAATTAGTAAGGTATCTTTGGTAAAAGGTTCAACTTCTGGGTCATCTTAAATTTGTATATACACCCCATGTAAGATAGGGTATCTGACTAGTCCTATTGACTAGTCTAAAGAAGGTGTTCTAGGTAAAACAATCATAACTTCTTCCTAGAGTATCCAAATTGAGTGGTACTAGTTTCATTGGAATGTGGACAGTCTTTAGTAATTTTTGTGCAAGTTTTATAATTTTATATCAATTATTTTGTGCGGGGCATGCTATACAAGTGAGATCTCCTGGAAAGGCCAAAAATCAACAAGTTGTGGGGAAGTTACTGTAAATTCCACTTGGCACATCCAATTTTGATCAGACCTGTGGCATTGCAGAGAAGAAATATCAGAGAACTAAATAAAAGAAAGTTTCATACCCATAAGGAATGAAACTTGGGAGATACAACAGAAGAAATATTTTCTAGTAGAACCACCTCAAAATCAAGGTTCAAAAGTGATACTTGGCCAACATGCCACCCAAAAAGGGAACTTCTACACCAAATAAGCCTCTAGACAATCCTACTTGGACTC
>ML786748.1:57080-146302 GCA_009831015.1 Picea engelmannii | reverse complement strand
ATCTTGTACTTGAACATTTAAGTGGGGTAAAAGGAGTTTGCCCCCTCGAAGAGGCTTATTATCTGAAATTATCTCTTTTTCAAGGCGTTGAGTACTTTTTCTGAGGTTTTTCTATGCTATATTGATATTTGGTTCTTAACAAATATCTATCATCTCGTTCATGTATTGATCCTCTGAACTAGGCTTCTAGAACTCATTTATCTACAACTTATTGATATCTCTAATTGTTCTAGTTGTCCCTGATAGACTGTTTGCAGCTAGACTCATATACCAATCCAGTGCGCAATCCCTTAGTGTGATATCTAACTGTGCAAGTTTAGTAACCTCGTCTGTGATATGTTTCTCTTCCCAGATATTTTCATAGATAAACATGTGCTTCTATAGGTCCTTTGATGCTTCTCCTTTAAATTATGGTAACCTGATGGTGGGATCATGTCCTGCCATCCTGAATGCTGAAATACTACCTCCGCGCGGTGTAGATACTTGACTAATGCTTCCTGAACTGGCTCCCCCAGTTTTTGTTCCTTGTGTATATGTACTTCCTGTTGTCTTCCTTCTCCCAAAATTTGGTTGTCTAAATGGTGGTGTTCTTCTTGGTGTGTTAGTCGCACACGCGATTCTGGGTTCCACACTGACACTGATATGGATATGAGTGTTTCCTTCTACTGCCTCTCTTGGACCTCTTGTCTTCCTCTCATATTTCACTCGCAGGATTTCCTTAATCTGATCCACGTCCAGGAGATCCTCTACCTCCTCTTCATCACTTTCCAAGCCTTCCCTTGCGGCTATGGCTCTTTTTTTGGTGTTCACCTTGTATTGGTAGGGTACTCCACCAGGCGTCCTTCCAGTTGTCACCATGATCCGCTTGATATTTTCATCGTCCATCATAATTGGGTTCAAGGCCTCCTCCTTCTTTCCTTTATCCCCTTCTCCTTTTCCTGTCAGTGCTTCCCCCCTTCCCCATGCACGCAGGGAAGTTTAGTTGTCTCACTCCATTATCATTACACCCTTGTTATATAGCAATATTTTAATGGAAGTATATAATGATCTGAGATACCTTCCTCGAGGTCCATTCAAGAATTCATGGTCAGCTTCATTGTACGACTTTGTTGTGTCTACTACACACTCTATGATAAATCTGGCAATAATGTTGTCTAACCAAAAATCTACTGCGTGCGTGAATTTATTATCAATACGTTGTAGTTGCATGATTTATTCGAAATTCCACTCTAGCTATCTGATCCGATTCATATGACACTTGTATTTCAATATTTTGATCCACTCCTGCAATATGTGTGGGAAATACGTGCTTGTCTAGATACTTGTGCGGTGTTAACTTCAGGTTTTTGTTATCTTTCTACGCAACATCTAGCTCCTTTGTCTTCAACCAGCTTTCGATCTCTGCCTTTGTGGGATTCCATGGTCTCAACATCCCCTTTTAGCTTCAGATTCTCTCACCTTCTTGTTGTTTGATCCGATATTCATTTGACACATATTCCACAGATCTCATGTGCTCAATCCCATTGCCTTCCAATCAGTCGACAACATAACCATTTTTTGGTTTTCCATTCCCTTTTTATCCATTTACCATTACAGATTGACCCCAGTTCATAACCAAGAAGATTTCCAACAAAATCCCTTAAAGACTATCAACCCCTCTGGTCATCCAGAAGGAAACATAGTACACAAATTTTATTGTGCAGTCTCACCCGAGATAGCTCTATGGATGGCTGCAATACTCAGGTGTTTGCAACCTGAGACTGAGCAAGATATGTGCTTGTACATTGCAAACTTTATTTATTCCATTTAACATACCGTTATAACATTTATTCTACGCATGCATGTAAAATACCATATCTACTTAATCACTTCATTCATTCAACATTCATCAGCTAATTAGACACCAAGAAACATTAACTCAATCCAAAAAAATAGTGTTACCATGGTTCACCCCCTCCTGGGCTACATCCAAAAACATCTGTCTCTCAGGCTTTTATTATGGTTTAGAAAGATTTCATGCCACACATGTTTACATTCTTGGATCTCACTCTCCTCAGCAGGCTCCTCGATCCCTGTGAGGCTGACTAGATCGCACCAAGCTCCTCATCCTACAATCTAAACCTCGTGATTGAGTCGCTCATTCCCTCCTTATATTACCAGCTTAATGATTCATACCATGATTACAACTCTTTTCCTATACGTCTCCCTGTGTGTGTCCTCTCTATTAGCCTCTCTCTCTTCTTCTCTCTTCCGTCTTGCTATCTCTCCTAAGTACTACTTATTTATATTTTCTCCTCACCAACCATTTTAATGTATTACAAAAAAACTAAAAGTATATTCGTTAGGTCTTCCATGCATGCGTGCATGCTTCTTTTCCTTCCAGTTGTCTCTTTCCTCTTGCATGCCTTTCTTCCCATAAAAAACATTTCTTTTTTATTCGACCTGCTTCCAACAGTCTGCAAATACATAAACACCTCCATTTTTATGAATACCTCTTTATATCTCTATTTTTGACATTATTTTTCTATAGGCTACACAAATCGAATGTTTATGAAACTACAAGCATAGATAGATTTGGCTATGTAGATTCCAAATATAAAATAAAAAAAAAACAATATTGTTTACTTTTTTAAATCTATTTTTGTCTTGACATATATTAAAATCCTAAAATACATACCTCTTTTATTTCTGCAATAAATTGTTGTCATATTAACCATTTTTCAAATGAGTTATACATCGCCCTAGAAGAGATCGATATCTACAATCTAAAAATATATATAGTTTGATAATTTTAAAACCCACATAGCCTGCATGAATGAAAGATGTTGTAATTTCAAGGATATATTGACTTTCATAATTTAAAATAAAATATAAAATCAATATCTTAAATTTTGAAAAAATACACTACACTAGAACAATGGATTTTCTAGAATTATACAAATTTTTGGAAGGAAACTCGATTGTTAAGGCACTCAACACTTACATGAACAGGGACACATACCTTATATTTTTCTGGAAAAATAACATACCAATGTTAGAAAAATTCCACATAGTTATTGACAATTTCTATGAACAAAAGTTGTATATTCGGAAAGGTAATTCAATTTCCTAAGTTTCATCTTCTTACACCATATTCATATTTATTGTAAAAGTACCTTGAATAATCCCTCCAAGTTAACAAATTGTTGTTTTTCCATGTTTTCATTGCCACTAACACATAATGAGAGACCATCATTAGCTTGCACTCACCCTTATGAATTTATGGTGTCCACACTTTATATGTTTCCCATGATGATTTGTTGTTGTGTATTTCAAATTGAATAGGGTTTTTGAGGAAATTAGATTCAAGTTAGGGCTAAAACAATTTTTGGTGTAGATTTGTGACATTTTGTGAGGTGAAAATATTTATTGCCACACAAAGTTCCAAGAAATCTTGATTCAATGTGAATTGATTTTTGGAATGTAATATTTGATTCAATGTGAATGGAATTTTGGAATGTAATCTATGAATTTTCAAGAAATATAAGTGTTGCACAACTATTTAAAAAGATAAGTGTTTTATCTATTGTATGTGTTACATTTATGAGTTAAATTGTTGTGCATCCACTCTATGTTTCAAAATGATTTATATGTTGTTGTATTGAGTTATTTAAAATACATTCATATCATTTTTATCATGTTTTAGATGCATTTAATTAATTGTATCAAACAATAGTTGAATCTGGTTGTAATTCGTATCTTGTAAGATATAGGAAATTAGTTAGCGATTTTTTTTTTGTTTTATGTGTTTTCTGTGTAGTAATGTTCCTTAGTTTAGTTTGGAGTTGTTACAAATTGGTATCAAATATTATGTTTCAACACTGGACTTGTATGGGACAAGAATAAGTGCGAATTTGGAAAAAAATGATGTTACAAACTTTGTTCTATGAAACATTTGGGGAAAAACTAAGAAATTAGAGTGAAATCACCAAATTCGTGAGCAAATTTTAGTTGTAAATGCATTAGAGCGATCGAAGATATGATTTGAGATGTCAATCCATGGAGTTACAAATTTAAATTTCAACTGGAAGGTTTCAATTCATGTTTTAATGGACTTTGTAGAGTTGGGAGAAGTTTGATGGATTGACGGTCTATATCACATTTGGTCTCAAAATCGATGGCCCAAATTCATCCTTGATTGAATTGAAAACTTATAAAAAAATTTAAGTTTGGAAAGTCTCGAAAATAAACGATCAAGATTCATCAGTATAGTTGGGAAATGTTTTGTGTCTCAATGGTCCAGATCATTCAGGATGGAATATCAATGATCTAGATTCATTTGGGATTTGGTCAAAAATTTCTAAGTGTTGGAGCTTCCAAAATAATTCGTCGATGGCCGATGATTGGATCGACGAGTTTGGAGAAGAGTTTTGATTGACCAAAAGGAATCATTGATCGATGATGGTTGATTATCAAGCATCGACGAGAATTGTCTAAAGGTTTCATGTGTCCAAAATAAATCATCAATAATTGATGGTTGATGATCTGAGGTCGACAAAATTAGCAAAGTGTTTAGTTCACCCAGGAAAAGTTGTTGATTGTTGATGAAGGAAGGATGAGTATGACATGTCATTCCATGTCAACCAAGTTGACACCTCAATATGATGTGTCACATCTTGTTATCATCTATATGTTGTGCCACATCGACATAGTTTCTACATCAAACGAGAGATGGTTGATAGCCAGTGGTCAGAGTTCAATGGAATTTTTGGTTGTTAAGGGAATTGTCCAATGGCTGATTGTCGATGATAGAGGTCCTACGAGTTTTACGGGAAATATTGGTTTCCAAAGACAAATTATTGATGTCTAATGATCAAGATTTGGGGAAATTAGTGAACAAGTTGGTTTACAAAAGGAAATCTTTGATCGCCAATTGTCGATGGAGCTTAGATCAACGGTCCAGATTGCTTCGAGCTGGTGATCAACGATGGAGATTCATCCGTGAGCTCGGGGAAGTTTTAGCGGATCAATGGTTTAGATTTATTTCAATTTTGATATCAACGGTGTGGATTGAAGGATTGTTATAATAGTAAAATAATCAATTTTCTACAAAATTTTCTAGATTTTGAAGGTCATAATCTTCCAGGGAATTTTGAAGGGGTGAAACAAAATTTTTAGTAGTTCTTATTTTGACTAATTTAAGTGTCGTAAGAACCACATATAGTCTTTGCATCTTATGTAAAATAAATTGGATATATCTTTCCAACTAGTTATTCCAGATGTAAATCAGAGCTTGTATCAGAAAGTTACAGTTGAAAGTGTAGAGGGTATATGTTTGGCACCATTTTACTTCTAGAGGGAATAACACCTTACTCAAAAGTATATTTGAGGCATAATAGAAGTCTATGTAAATATTATGAACCATGGAAGACATCGATATAGCCAAATTGGGAATATGGGTATGTGAAAATGTGCAGGAAGAGAAGGAAGACACCTATAACAAATAGGGACAAAATGGGAAAATAATCTAAAATTCCCTGAACCATAAATTTCAGCTCGGATCTCATATTTGAGGAAAAAAATGGTCCTTGGAAAGGTATTGAGGAGGAGAAGACATATATCCACCCATAATTTTGAATTGGTCACTAAAATTGCGTCAAAAAGTTATGGTTCAAAGAAATTTAGACTATTTTCCCATTTTATCCTTATTTCCTACAAGTGTCTTCTTTCTCTTCCTGCACATTTTCACATACCCATATTCCCAATATAGATCCATGGATATCTTCCATGGTATATATCCACCCATAATTTTGGATTGGGCACTAATTTTTTTTTCCAGAAAGTATTAAAGTAAATTCTGCAGTAGTAAGTGAGTGGAAATTGCAGCTTGTGAATGTTTTAACTTTTCACTCCTAACTCAGAATGAGACATGAGTATAGCTATTGGAGAGATGTTTCAAAGAGGAATGCATCTAAGGAATCATATTTTTAATTGGTGCATTTTTTCTTCATAAATTGATATGAAGAGTACTTGTATTCTAATTAATGAAATGTTTTATAGTATGCATGTTCTAACAATAATTATTACATACACATTTCTTATAGAATTAAATACAAGAAATCAACTTTGGTTCTTATATGAATACTGGACTTATGGAATATGCTCGGGGATATTATAGCCATGGGGAGGAGGTTTTAGGTCTTCATGTCTGCATGGGAAATGTTGAGATAGAGTCTAATGGAAGGAGAGACAAGCATGTTCCTGTAACTATGAGAAGTCTGCAGAGAGAAGTACAAAGCTATAGGGAAGATAATGGAAGGATTATGAAGGCTCAGGAAGAGATACTTCAGAGTTTGAATATGTTTGATAGGAAAATTAAAAAATAATCTTACACCAAGAAAGTAGATAGTGCTATAAAAGTGACAACATATAAATCACAAAGAAGAAGGGATGGTCATGGGAATGCTAGGTAGTCATGAAGCATGAGTAAGAACCATCATTCTCCAAGGAAATCCACTAGAAGAACTGATGCAAGTTTAGAGCCAGGGAGAAACCCAAGTGTGTCTACTATCTAGAGCCAGAGGAGAAGGCCTAAGGAAGACATATTTCAAGGTGAACTTAGGAAAATTAAGCCACCAAATTTCAATGGTGAGCACAGGAAAGGAGAAGAGGTCGAGGCCTGGTTGTTGGAAATGAAGAAATATTTCTAGTTGCATGATTACCCCTCAAGGGTAGAATCTAGGATTGAAACCTACCAATTGAAAGTAAAGGTATCCATATGGTGGGATTAGTTTAAGAAAGCCATGCACCTTGATGATAGAAGGATCTGATGGAAGCATTTCAAAGGACATTTCCAAGAGAAATATTTTTCTGAGCATTATTATGGAAGGCATATGAAAGAGTTATTTGAACTCAAGTTGGGAAGCATGAGAATGTGTTAGCAACATTTCTTGTCTTCGGTATTGGGATACATAGGTTTGCAGGTTGCACGAGAAGCGCCCAAGAAAAACACACAGAAGAGGTCCTTTTCAGACTTAAAATCAAGCAAGCGGGCATTTCGTTCTTCAGCGGAAAGGATTCAACGACAGAGTAGAACAACGATCGATGGGAAATTGCAGATTAACCAGGTCTCGTCAAGCATAGTTCTTAAAGTTTTAAGGAATTCAACGGATAAAATCCTTTGGGAGGCACTTGCGAAGTTACGAGGGTCGTTGATCGCAAGAAGTTCGAGCGCAGCGCTATTTCTCGAGCTTGGGGATTGTGAGTTCAGAGGGAAAACTATGTCTTTTGGTTGTGCGAGATCGTGAGTTACGAAAAGTGTCCGGAGGAAGTCAACCGGTGCTGACCATCGCATCTTGGGACTTCACGAAGGGAGGATGCCAAAGTATGATACTCTACTCACGAGGTCACGAGTAGCGAGAGGTGCTAGTATGTGGACCCTAGCCAACGGTCACATGAGGAGTGCGCCGACCAGAAGGGGGGGGCGACCCATATCGCCATCTCGGGAAGCAGGAGTTGAAGAAAAGGAGCCAAGGGTCTCCAACTCGCGAAATGCGAAATGAAAATCACTTTTAAAGGCGGGCCCACAGTATTGCCGAGGTGAGCTCAGCCGTTCATCTGCAAGAGACACCTGGCGCGTGATAAAGTTGCCTCGGCGTTTCGCCCATCACGATTTCAAAGAACAAAGAACAACCTCGTTACGTCGCGATGCACGAGGTGCCGAGAACATCCAGGGACCGGGCCTACAACAGCATAAGAAGGATTCTGAACCATCAGATCCAAAGGGTGCGTGGCGCCAGATTAAAGCCGCCTCGGCGTTTCGCTCATTGCAATGTCAAGGAGCAGGAGTTAACCCCTTCCGATCGCGAACGCTGAAAGCGCTTTGGGAATAAGCGCGCAGTCACAGCCCATGGTCACTTGGGAAAGAAAGAAGCCATGTTGAAAAGGGCCAAAGGCGTCGAATCCAGCTGCCGAAAGGATCGTCTCGGTCTCCAGGTACCATCTGAAGCGATACCACTCCTGGCCTTCACTTGAAGTTAATGTGGCAAGAGGGGGTGGGTGAAACCTCTTCTCGTGCATTAAGTGTAAGGTATGGAAGGTCTAGCAAGCGGTCTGCTCGAGAGGGTCCTGTGTACAAAGTTCTTCAAGGAAGCCACAACGAGTCCTCGACAGGTCAAAAGAGGTCTACATACGCTAAATCAACATTTATTAGCTCAGCTGCTCCCCCCCTGCAGGAGCCATGCGCAGTTAAGGAAACATCTAGCGAAGGACTTCTGTCCGGAGATTGATTGAAGAGACAATACACCTTGGATGGAGAGCGCGCCTCTGTTGGGCAAATCCGCCCAAGTATATGTATTCAGTTTTTGGTATTTTGAAGGTATCGATGGTAGAGCGAAGCTCTCGATTGTAAAGTTTTAACGGACTCTAGTTCTCTGGTTATGCATCTGTATGTGAAATTTCTTGTTTTATGACAGACAGTCTTTCTTACTACACCTAGTTTTTGTCCATACTAAGAGAGTTCGTGATCGACTGATTCACACAAATTATGGAAATTATGTTGTGATAGAGCATTTATTGTGACACTATTGTTCTCTCTGGTTTTCTGCGTTTGAGCATAAGAATATATCGTGTTTAAATGTCTTCTTCCACAGTCTGTTAGGAACCTGTTGTTTATAACATACCTTTTCATCTCTCTGATACAAGTCTCCCCCCTACTCACCCTTACTACAACTCACTGTCTGAAGTTATCTAAGACCTCACTTGCCCATGCATGCCTAGTCTAGTTTTGGAGTTGGAACCACGTCGTTTGAGTGAACCTCCATTTGATCAACCCATTAAACAAATAGTGACATAAAATGATGGGTGTCGGGCTCTGCTCCTGCTGCAATCCAGTGGTGACTTCCGTCGCTAGCATTTCTGGCACTGTTGCCAGGGACGAAGTTGAAGATTTTCCCTAGGTAGAACGACAACAATCAGCTGATTCTGAAGGTGCATCAGATATCAGAACTGTTGAGATTGCTATTGTGCACCTAGCGACTCCACTGGGGAGAAACTGCTCTATTAATTATGGCTTTCAGAGGTATACATACGCGGTCTCATCCACAGCTGCCTCTAGCTACACCTGAATCTGATCCAGAAGCGGTGCTCAGGAAAGGAAAGGCCCCCGAAGAATAATTTTCCATCTTCGAATCAGGTAGGCCGCCATCCCCTTTCGTAAGAACTCCGTTTTCTCCTCCTCGGATTCTTGACCGGCCTCCTTCCAAGGTTTCCCGTTTCCTAAACTTCGGGAGTGTTCCTGCTGAATTTTCCCCTTCTGGTCTGGTACCGGAGGGGCGAGACCTTGTCACCCCCTGTCCCCCGAAACTGTACCTTGGCATTGGGCCGGGACCACTGAAGATCTTCCCTCTCCTATCTTTACTACTCCTGTGCAAAGAAGAGCACCTGCCAGCTTGAGCTTGTTATCCTCTTCCTTAAATCCCCTCTTGGTTCCCACTCCACTTTAGAACTCATTCCCAGTAGCCCCTTTGTGAACTCCTTCTCCTACGATTTCTCCTCCATCTAATATTCCTATGGCTGGTATCAATCCCCCTCTGAATAGAATGGTTGCCATAGTCGCTTCCAGATATGCCCCACTAGTCCTACCTCATCCTATGAATCCTCTCCCTGTTGGAGATTACTTGAAGTATATGCCCAAGTTCACTGGGGAAGGGGACATAACCGCAGAAGAGCACCTGGCTGCTTTTTATAGTTATGCAGACAACCTGAACATTGAAAATGAAGATGTCTGGATGAGAGTGTTTGTCTAGAGCCTGGATGGCGAGGTGAGGAAATGGTTTAGAGGATTGGCTCCAGGATCTATTGCTGGGATTGAAGCCCTGGATAGTGCTTTCCTGAGGCAGTGGGGAGATAGGAAGGATTTCATGTACTACATGACAGAGTTCGGGTCTTTAAAGAAGATGGATGGAGAGTTTGTCTCCGACTTCTCCAAAATATTTAATAAGATGTATAACAAAATCCCTGCTGAGATAAAGCCTTTAGAAGCCTCAGCCAAGATTTCTTATGCTAGTGCGTTTGGCCCCGATTTCTGTCTATTTTTTAGAGAAAGAAGAGCCACCGCCTTAGCTCAAATGCAAGACGTGGCCATAGAAGTGGAATCCAATGTATTAGCAGCTGATAGACTGAGGAACAAGGCCGACGCAGAAAGAAGAAAGGGAAGGTCAGAAGCCTCAACTTCTGGCCCATTGGAGCCCCACCCTCAAGTGGATGAACTGACCAAGATGGTGAAGTCTCTGTTTTCTTAGATGGAGAGAATGAAAGTCGAGGGTAGAAAAGCATACAAGGGCCCTCAGAGTGTCAAAAACAAAGGAGGTTTTAGGAGACCAAACAATTTTACTCCCCCGAATGTGCAAAGAGAGAGGGGAAGAGAATGTGCAAAGAGAGAGGGGAAGAGACAGAGAAGACCAGAAAATTCAGGCCCCTTTCCAAAACAATTTTGTGGTCGAGGAGGAACAAGAAGGAACATGGGAGCTTGACCCTGAAATCCATTGCTTCGGGGACTCTCCTCCCTTTCCTCATCTCACTCAATCAGCATATGAGGAATATCTCATGGACAACCAGCTCAATGAGTTAAGCAAAGAAGACAAGGCTAGCGGCGGCTGAGGCAGATACAACCTGAGGTCAGATAAAAAGACAACAACACCTGATATCCCTGAGCATTCCACCAGAACAGAGAAACCTGCTAATAAAGTAGCAGATGCTTACAGAGGTAAGAAGACCCAACTCCCCTCTCCTATTGCTTAGAGTTATGTTCCCGAAATAAGAGAGATTCCAAAGATTACATCTTATTTCAATTTTGAGCATGAAATTCAAAAGATCAGGATCCCTGTGCCCCTCACTGAGCTAATTAAACATGGAGAATTTAAGAAACACTTCTCTGAAATTTTATAGTCTGAAGCCTCATGCCTTCCCACAGACTCCATAAACCTCCAAGACAAAAAGCCAGCAGTTTTCCTAGGATCCATGGTAGAAGATAGAGATGATTCATCCCCTCCCTTCTACACATCCCTGAACATACATGATAAAGTGCTGCACAATTGCCTTATGGATTCAGGGGCCTCTCATAACCTCATGCCCAAAACTGTCATGGAAGAGTTAGGACTGGAAGTCACCCAAGCCTATCACGACCTTTATTCTTTTGACTCCAGGAGAGTCCAATGTCTCAGAGTTATTAAGGACCTGGTTGTGACCTTGTTTCAACTGCCTATGAAAAGTGTGGTCATGGATATCGTAGTAGCTGATGTCCCCCCCAAGTTCGGTATGCTATTGTCAAGATCTTGGATAAAAAGACTGGGGGGAACCTTGCAGATGGATCTCACATATGCCACTATTCCAGTGTTTGGAGGAGAGCATAGAAGACTATACAGGGAAGCCCAACTGGCCTATATAATCAGTGATGAAGCCAACCCTACCAATCATCCCATCTTTGCCTTGGACACTGATTTAGGTTCCAGTTTGCTGCAACTCACCCACGCTCCCGAGCCTCCTCTTGAACTCAGAAAGCAACCCACCTCTCCTCATGAACTTCCTCCTTCCATCACCCCTGTTTGGAAAATGTTTTTTGATGGAGCCTGTTCCAGGGAAGGCGCTGGTGCTGGGGTGTTTTTTGTGTCACCTACCCAGGAAACTGTATATCGATCATACAAATTGGAATTTGAAACCACCAACAATGTGGCAGAGTACGAAGCTCTTGTTCTGGGACTAAGAGCTGCGAGGGAAATGGGAATTCAGGAGGTAGCCATGTTTGGATATGCAGAGTTGGTGGTCCAACAGGTCAGAAACGCTTATCAGGCTAAGCACCCTCGACTCAGAAATTACAGAAATGAAGTATGGGACCTCATCGACAATTTCTTCTCAGCCTTCAACATCTCTTTTATTCCAAGGGAGGACAATGCTATAGCCGATTCTTTAGCTATTTCGGCTAGCCAGTTCGAGGTCCCTCAACCGTCTATGGACAAATATGATATTGAGATAAAATATAGGCCCTCTGTACCGGACAATGTCAAGCACTGGAAGGTATTCGAAGACGATATGGAAATCGAAAAATTTCTCCAATCGGTTGATGAGTTTTCTGCATTGCACATTGATCAGGATCCTGACCCGGAAGGTGACCCTCACCCTGAGGTGTTTTTAAATAAAATTGCTAACCACCAAATTATTCAGCTGCCGAGAAATCACATTCTGAGAGGACTAGTCCCTTTAGAAAGATTGTTCGATAGGAATGATGTGGTAGTGAAGAGTAGAGTTCCAAATGAATATGCCGACACAGCCGAGTGCAACATTAGCACGCCAGAGGAGCCTAAGTTTGTCAAGCTGTCAAGGAGTTTGACCACAGAACAGAGGGCCGAATATGCTGAGTTGCTGAAAGAATTTGCTGATGTGTTCGCATGGACTTACGAAGACCTCAAGACATATGACACGTCCGTCATTGAACACAAGATCCCACTGAAGGAAGAGGCTAAGCCATTTAGGCAGAAGCTAAGACAAATAAATCCTATGTTGATGCCTGTTATGGAGAAAGAGGTAAAGAAGTTGTTGGACGCCCAGATCATCGTCCCCCTGAGATATTCCGAATGTGTGGCCAATTTGGTTCTGGTAAGGAAGAAAAGTGGAGAGATCAGACTTTGCGTCGACTTCAGGAACCTGAACAGGAGCTCAAAGAAAGAAAAATTTGTGGTGATATATCTGGATTACATAACAGTCTTCTCAAGGTCCGACAAAGAGCACTGTTGTCACCTGAGGAGAGTCTTTGTTTGCTATGGAGGAAGGGAAGCTACTAGGCCATATAGTATCAGTAGACGGAGTGAGGATTGATCCTAGTAGAGTGGAGGCGATTCGGGCCTTGTGACTTCCCAGATCTAGAAAGGAGGTTCAGGCCTTTCTGGGGAATATTAATTTTCTGAGGAGATTCGTTTCGAATTTTGCTGAGCTGGTGAAACACATCACAACCATTCTTAAGAACGGAAATGAAGTGAAATGGACCGCTGAACCCAGGGAATCTCTTGGCCAAATAAAAAGAGCATTGACTGAGGCACCTGTGCTGATCAGTCCTGACTATTCCAAAGACTTCTTAATTTTCTCTTTCGCCTCATGCAATACAGTAGCGGTGGTCTTGTTACAGAGAAATGAGGAAGGGAGAGAGCAGCCTATCGCCTTTTTCAACAGGGCATTAAGAGATGCAGAGGTTAGGTATGAAATCATGGAGAAACAGGCCTATGCTTTAGTGAAAGCTCTCAAGGATTTCAGAGTCTATGTCTTGCACTCAAAGGTGACCGCTTATGTTCCTTCGACCTCTATGAAGGAAATCTTGGTACAGCCTAACATGGACGGGAGGAGAAGTAAATGGATAGCCAAGATCCTGGAGTTTGACTTAGAAATAAGGCCTACCAAATTGATCAAAGGTCAAGGCTTAGCCAAGATGCTGGCTGAAGCCAATTGCCAAGCTTTGGGAGTAAATTCCATGAACGAATTCTCAGGAATTCGGAGGGGTCAGCTGTCGGAAATAGACCCTCAAGGAGAGCCCCCATTGGCTCGATGTCCTTGGTATAATAATATCATATATTTTCTGCAGGAGTTGTGGCCCCCAGATGGCCTACAAAGAAATGAAGCAAGAGCTCTGAATCTCAGGGCAGTCATGTACTTCCTTATTGATCAAATTTTATACTGGAAAGACCCCCTGGGGATGCTTTTAAAATGTATGAATCCACAAGAGGCCGACATGACCATGGTTGAATTTCACAGCAGCCTGTGTGGATTGCACCATTCCTGGAAGACTACAACCCACAAAATTCTCAGAGCTGGGTACTACTGGCCCACCTTATTCGCTGATGTCCATAGAGGAGTTAGAGCATGTATTACATGCCAAAGATTTTCAGGAAAGCAACAACTCAAGTCTCTGCCTTTACATCCCATAGTGGTTTCAGGACCTTTCCAACAATGGGGCCTGGATTTTATTGGAGAAATACACCCTGCTTCCAGTGGGCAACACAGATGGATCCTGACTGCCATAGATTTGTTTACTAAGTGGATCGAAGCCATCCCCACCAAGAGTGCTTCCCACAAGGTAATCATTGGGTTCCTGGAAGACCTCATCACAAGATTCGGCTGCCCAAGGAATATCGTTACAGATAATGCAACCTCATTCAAGGCTAAACCTCTGGTTAGGTTCTGTGAACAATTCGGAATCAAGCTGATTCACTCCACTCCGTACTATCCCCAGGTAAATGGTGTGGCAGAATCCTCCAATAAAAGTCTCATAATGATCATCAAAAGATTATTGGAGGATAACAGAAGGGCTTGGAATTCAAAGCTGAAATTCGCTTTGTGGGTTGATCGGGTGACTACAAAAAGATCTATAGGCACCTCCCCTTTCCAAATGATATACGGAGCAGAAGCTGTCTTCCCTTCTCAAGTGACCATTCCCGTAGAAAAATTCTTCGAGGATTATCGCGAAGAGCCCAATGATATGACCCGAAGAATTTATCAGCTGGTAGAAGTCCAACAGGCCAGAGAGCAGGTAATGATCAAAATTCAGGACCATCAACGGAGGATCAAGCAGGTCCTTGATAAGAAGGCCAAGAAGGAAGAGTTCCAAATAGGAGACTTGATACTGAAATGGGATGCTCCTAAGCAAGACAAGGGAAAGCACGACAAATTTGAAGCCCTATGGATTGGGCCTTTCAGAATCTCTGAAGTCTTCTCAAATAACACATATCGGCTACAAGATTTGGAAGGCGAAGAAGTTTTCAGCAGCCCAGTAAATGGGCATTTTCCTAAAAAATGTTTTGTCTGAGCCTTCAGTGGCTCCTATGTTATGTAAATATTCTCATTTCTGTTCTTTTCTTTTACTTTATTGTTTCGGCTTAGTAAAGTGACTCCATAACCCATCAGCAAGGCACTGGAACTGCAAAATGATTCCTTAGAGCATCACAGGGACGACTCTATCCCCCATGGAGCCTAATGTTAGCAACATTTCTTGTCTTCGGTATCGGGATACACAGGTATACAGGTTGCACGAGAAGCACCCAAGCCCAACACATAGAAGAGGTCATTTTCGGACTTAAAATCAAGCGAGTGGGCATTTCGTTCTTCAGCGGAAAGGATTAAGTGACAGAGCAGAACAACGATCGATGGGAAATTGCAGATTAACCAGGTCTCGTGAAGCATAGTGCTTAAAGTTTTAAGGAATTCAACGGACAGAATCCTTCGGGAGGCACTCGTGAATTTACGAGGGTCGTTGATTGCAAGTAGTTCGAGCGCAATGCTATTTCTCGAGCTCGGGGAGCGTGAGTTCGGAGGGCAGACTATGTCTTTTGGTTGTGCGAGATCGCGAGTTATGAAAAGTGTCTGGAGGAAGTCAACGGTGCTGACCATCGCGTCTTGAGACTTCGCGAAGGGAGGATGCCAAAGTCTGATACTCTACTCGCGAGGTCACGAGTAGCAAGAGGTGCTAGTACGTGGACCTTAGCCAACGGTCACATGAGGAGTGCACTGACCAGAAGGGGGGGCCAACCCATATCGCCGTCTCGGGAAGTGGGAGTTGAAGAAAAGGAGCCAAGGGTCTCCAACTCGCGAAACGCGAAATGAAAAGCACTTTTAAAGGTGGGCCCACAGTATTGCCGAGGTGAGCTCAGCCGTTCATCTACAAGAGACACATGGCGCGTGATAAAGCCGCCTCGGCGTTTCGCCCATCGCGATTTCAAAGAACAAAGAACAACCTCGTTACGTCGCGATGCGCGAGGTGCCGAGAACATCCAGGGCCTGGGCCCACAGCAGCATAAGAAGGATTCCGAACCGTCAGATCCAAAGGGTGCGTGGCGCCATATTAAATCCGCCTCGGTGTTTCTCTCATCGCAATGTCAAGGAGCAGGAGTTAACCCCTTCCGATCGCGAATGTCGAAAGTGCTTTGGGAATAAGCGCACAGTCACAGCCTGTGGTCACTTGGGAAAGAAAGAAGTCGTGCTGAAAAGGGCCAAAGGCGCCGAATCCAGCCGCCGAAAGGAACGTCTCGATCTCGAGGTACCATCTGAAGCGATACCACTCCTGGCCTTCGCTTGAAGTTAATGTGGCAAGAGGGGGTGGGTGAAACCTCTCCTCATGCATTAAGTGTAAGGTATGGAAGGTCTGGCAAGCGGTCTTCTTGAGAGGGTCCTGTGTACCCAGTTCTTCAAGGAAGCCATGCCAAGTCCTCGACAGGTCAGAAGAGGTCTGCATACGCTAAATCAACATTTACTGGCTCAGCTACTCCCCCCCTGCAGGAGCCATGCGCAGTTAAGGAAACGTCTAGCAAAGGACTTTTGCCCGTAGATTGATTGAAGAGACGCTACGCCTTGGAGGGCGAGCGTGCCTCTGTTGGGAAAATCCACCCAAGTATATGTATTCAGTTTTTGGTATTTTGAAGGTATCGATGGTAGAGCGAAGCTCCCGATTGTAAAGTTTTAATGTACTCTAGTTCTCTGGTTATGCATCTGTATGTGAAATTTCTTGTTTTATGACAGACAGTATTTCTTACTACACCTAGTTTTCGTCCATACTAAGATAGTTCGTGATCGACTGATTCGCACGAATTATGGAAATTATGTTGTGATAGAGGATTTATTGTGACACTATTGTTCTCTCTGGTTTTCTGCGTTTGAGCGTAAGAAGATCTCACGTTTAAATGTCTTCTTCCACAGTCTGTTAGGAACCTGCTGTTTATAACAGACCTTTGCATCTCTCTGATACAAGTCTTCCCCCTACTCACCCTTAATACAACTCATTGTCTGAAGTTATCTAAGACCTCACTTGCCCATGCATGCCTAGTCTAGTTTTGGAGTTGGAACCACGTCATTTGAGTGAACCTCCATTTGATCAACCCATTAAACAAATCGTGACATAAACTGATGGGCGTCGGGCTCTGCTCCTGCTGCAATCCAGGGGTGACTTCTGTCGCTAACACAATGGATGGATATGAGAAGAGATTATTTGAATTATTGAAGTTTGTTGACTTCATAAAGGATGAGAAGGTAAAAATACAAAGGTTTATGAGTGGGTTACCTTCTTTCTACAATGACAATATATAATATGATAACCCCTGAGACTTTGGAGGAATCAATAAGGAGAGAAAAGTATCTTTATGAGTGGAGAAAAGGAAGGTCGATTTTCCAAAAAACTTGGAATGAAAAGATGAAGGGTAAAAGAGACCAAAGGTATAAAGGTTTTAAGCCACCCTTTTTCAAGAGAATCTCCCAAGCAAATTAGTAAGGTCATTCAACCAAAAATGAGCACAAGACTATAGATTCATTTGGGAAAAGGTCAAGGAAACAACCTGTACAATGTTGGGGATGTGAGGAAATCACTTATATAGGGACTAACCTCATAAAGGATAAAAATTAAGTATTATACAAAACTTTCAGGATGCCGAGAAAAAAAAATACATGGGAGGAAACATGCCAAGGATTTATGCAGCCTTGGAAAACAAGCAGGGAGAATATCAATCCCCCATGATTGAAGTGGAAGGTAAGATTGATAGCCATACCATAACAATGTTAATTGATTCTAGAGCTAGCCATAGTTACATAAACTCTAAATAAACTCTAACATTGTTGAAATATTTCAGTTGTAAAGGAGTAAGCATAACAAATCTTGGTTAGTTCAATTAATGACAGGGGATAAGAGGAAGAGTAATGAGCTAGTTAAAGATTGTCCAATAGACATGAATGGACCTAGCATAAAGGTATATGTGAAAATCATACCATTGGATTCATATGATTATCTAGGTGGCATGGATTGGTTGGAAAAACACCATGCTATCCTAGAAGGTTACAACAAGAAAATGACATGTCTTGATGAAGAAGGAAGCAAGGCAAGGTTTGAGGCATTCTAAGAGCTGTAGTGTTTACCAAAATTTAAGCTATGCAGTTGAAAAAGAGTTTCAAGAAGAGATGTCATATTTTTGTAGCCCATATGGAAGAGACACCTAGAGATAAGGTGGAAATAATTGAAGACCATACGATATTGAGGGATTTCGAGGATGTTTTTAAAGAAATTCTAGGACTACCACCAAAGAGAGACATTGATTTCTATATTGATTTGGTGCCAAGAGAAACCCCAACGTCCAAGAAATCATACATAATGGGCACACCAAATTTGAAATATTTGCATTTTCAACTTGAAGAGATGTCAAATAAGGGATATATACGCCCAAGTGTGTCACCTTGGGGAGCCCTAGTTCCTTTTGCGAAGAAGAAATATGCAACATCAAGGTTGTGCATTAATTTTAGGAAACTAAATAAAGTCACCATAAAGAACAAATATCCTTTACCAAGGATCCATGAATTATTTGATTAGATGAAATGTGCAAGAATATTTTCCAACATTGACTTGAGATCAGGATATCATAAAGTGAGGATAAAGGAAGAGGACGTCAACAAGACAACATTTATGATGGGATACATGCATTACAAATTCATAGTAATTCTATTCGGGCTATCAAATGCATCGACGATTTTCATGTATCTTATGAATCGAGTGTTCCAAGAATACCTAGACAAGTTCATAATTGTGTTCCTAGATGATATACTCATTTACTCAAAAATAGAAGAGGAACATGAGCATCATTTAAGAATGGTGTTGCGAGTTTTAAGAGAGCATAAATTTTATTCTAAGGTAAGTAAGTGCATCTCTTATCAAAAGAAGATTCATTACTTGGTTCATATTATTTCAACCGATGTGATAACAGTTGATCCCAAGAATATATAGTCCATTAGAGGATGGATAGTGCTAATAAATGTCACAGAGTTCATATTATTCAAGGGTCTTGTTAGTTATTACTGAAGATTCATAATAGGATTCTCAAAGATTGTGACACCAAGAACTTCTTTGAAAAATAAGGGAGTGAAATTTGAATGGAATCCCAAGTGTGAAGAGAGCTTTTAGTAGCTAAAAGACATATTAACAAGTGCATCAATCTTGAATATTTCATATTTGAATGAATATTTTGTTGTGTGCACTGGTGCATGCAAGGAGGGGCTCATTGGAGTCCTAAAAACAAAGATCATGTGGTTCTATGAGTACAAAAACTTAAAAGAGAATGAGAGGAATTATGCTACACATGAATTAACATTAGCAATCATTATTCATGCATTAAAAATGTGGAGAAATTACCTCATGGGAAGGAAATTTGAGAGAAGTAAAGACCATTGTGGTTTGTGTAATATGCCATATCTAAAACGTATGTAGAACATAAATAAAATGCTAGAAATGGCAGATGAACAACAATATAACTAGAAAAACACCACAATAATACTAAAATGATAATAGAATAACACCAGAATGAGCACTTCGATTATTGACAGAAATTTCCACTTGCCTCTTGGAGGGAGAAACCTCCAGTTGAGTAGAGCTCTATTACAATAATATCCAATCTAGGGTTCTCATACCCTCGACTCCTATTTATACTAAATATGTCTATTAAGAGAATCATCTAGAGGAAGATCCTTCTAGAAGCAGAGGCTTCTATTAGGTATTCTTACATTCGACTTATTCTACTTTATTGCAAGGCCGTATTAATATTGACCTTTATTACATCAGAATACATTGTTCTACCTATGTGTGGGGTTAGGTCCCTAACATGTCCTCCCCCTTAAAAACAACCTTGTCCTCAAGGCTTGAGATGTGGAAATTGTTGCAGAATGATAGTTGGTTCCCAAGTGGCATTTGCTGGAGTTGTATCTTTCCACTGGAATAATACTTCCTTGATGGTTCACTGATGTAGGAGACTCTCACACTAGTCCAAAACGCTTGTGGTTGTAGACAAATGGAGCCTTATTCATCCAACTCTGGAAGGTTTGTTTAAGTTTGGAACTTAGTTCCAATCACCTTCTTTAAGCAAGAAACATGAAAAATAGGATGTAGCTTAGAATGACTGGGCAAATCTAATTGATAGGCCACCTGTCCCACATTCTTGATAACTTTATAGGGACCACAAAATTTTGGTGCCAACTTCTGATAATGGTCGACCTTGAGGTAAGTTTGCTTGTAAGGTTTCATTCGAATAAACACCTGATCCCGTTCTGCAAAATGATGTTCAGAGAGACCTTGATCTTCTTGTTGCTTCATGCAATTCTGGGCCATGACCAATTTCTCTTTGAGGGTATGGAGAATAGCCTCTCAAACTATAAGCGTTTGGTCAACTGCCTGGACCTTCGAGACACCTGGTAAATATGAGAGAACCGATGGTGGATTTTGTCCATATACCTCTTCAAAAGGAGTCATGCGGGTAGTTGTATGGTATGAAGTGTTGTACCACAATTCAGCTAGGGGTAACCATTGAGCCCACTGATTTTTCTTTTTCGATGCAAAACACCTCAAATATGTTTCCAAACACTTGTTGACAAGTTCAGTTTGACCATCCGTCTGGGGATGATAAGCTATTTTGAGATGCAATTGGGTTCGTTGTAGCTTGAATAGTTCTTGCCAAAAATTCCTAGTGAAAGTTGGGCCACGATTAGAAACAATAGAATGTGGCATGCCATGAAGATTGAAGACCTGATCCATGAAAATTTGAGCCACTGTGGATGTTGTAAACGGGTGTTGAAGAGCATATAAATGAGCATACTTGGAAAGGAGATCAACTACCACCATGATGACTGATTTATTCCCCGATTTAGGTAAGCCTGTAATAAAATCCATAGAGATATCCCTCCAAATAGCAGGTGGAATCGGAAGCGGTTGTAGTGTGCCAGGAAATTTGACTATTTCTCTCTTGTTGCGTTGACACACATCACATTAAGTCACAAAATTATGAATGTCTTATTTCATACCATCCTAGAAAAAAGAACATTTGACCCTGTCATAGGTTTTGGTAAACTCAGAGTGCCCAGCTGTGGGGGTAGCATGAAGCTCAGAAAGCACTGTAGATTTAAGTTTTGACTGTTTACTTAAATACAAATGACCTTTGTATCGAAGCTCATCATGGAGCCAAGAGTACCCTGGGGAAACTGGAGAATTGGTCTGCAATTGTTGTATTAGATGCAAACTTTTGGGATCATGTAGCCATTCTTGGAGAACGGCTTGGAGCCAATATAGTACAATGAAGGAGAGAGAAAAAATGGAGCCTTCATCTTCATATTTTTGGGAAAGTGCATCCACAACCATATTTTTTTTCCTTTCTTGTAAATGATCTCATAATCATATCCAAATATCTTAGTCACCCATTTTTGTTTCTCTGGGGAGGAAATGCATTGTTCCTGAAAATAATTGAGGCTTTGATGATCTGTCTTAATTTTGAAGAGTTTCCCCAATAGATAAGGGCGCCACAAATCAACGGCATACAAAATAGCCAACATTTCCTTTTCATATATTGATTTTCATAAATTTTGTTCAGACAGTTGTTTGCTAGTAAAGGCCAAAGGCCAACCCTCTTGCATAAGGAAAATGCCAATACCTTTCCTTGAAGTATCACATTCTAGGACAAATGTCTTTGTGAAATCAGGAAGGGCCAGAACTGGAGTGGTGCACATGGCCATATTCAAGGTTTGAAAAGCCTGAGAAACTTATGGAGTCCAAGTGAAAGAATTCTTTTTAAGGAGTGCGGTGAGAGGTACCACAATCTTTCCATAATTCTTAGCAAACTTGTGATAATAACCTGTTAAGCCCAGAAATCCTCACAAGATTTTGAGAGTCTTTGGGTGAGGCCAGTCTTGCATAGCTTCAATCATTTTAGGATCCACCCTGACGTCGTTCTTTCCAACAAGATGACCCAAGTACTGGACTTCTGAGGCGCAAAAAGAACATTTAGATTGTTTCAGGAAAGTTGGTGCTGAGAGAGTAAATGGAGATGGTTTGTCCAGGTTTTTCTATAGATGAGGATATCATCAAAGAAAACTAAGACAAAATGATGGAGGAAAGGGTGAAAGACATGATTCATGAGTCTTTGGAAGGTGGAGGGGGCATTACACAAGCCAAAGGACATGACCAAAAACTCATAGTCGCCCTCATGAGTTCTAAAGGAAGTATTAGGAATGTTTGCCTCTTTTATATGGATCTGGTGGTGGCCAGAACGAAGATCAAGTTTAGTAAAGAACTAGGTGCCACTCAATTCATCCAAGAGGTCATCAATGAAAGGAATGAGAATTTTGTCTTTAATGGTGAGTTTGTTGAGGGTGCGGAAGTTAGGAAACATGCACGAAGAATCTTATTTCTTCAGGACCATGACCACAAGAGAAGAGTAGGGTCTCGTACTAGGGTGGATAATGTCTGCATTAAGCAGTGCTTGAACCATTTTCTCAATTTCATTTTTTGGGGAAAAGGGGTGTTGATAGGGACAAATATTGGGAGGAAGGATTCCTAGTATAAGGGGAATGGAATGATCACGAACACCATGGGAAGGCAGGAGTCCCTAGGGAGTGGAAAATACCAACTAATGTTTAGAGATGATGGAGTGGAGGTCTTGTAGCACAGAGGGTGTCTCAATTGCCTGTATGACATGGATTTGGGAAATAACACCAGAATGACCTTTGTTGAGTATCTTTTCCATGCGATGGGAACTAATGATCTCAGGTGAACCAATGGTGATTCCTTGGAACTTATATTTTTGGCTCTCTTGGTCGAATTACATGGTTAATTATTTGAAATCCATGAGAATGGGACCCAAAGTCCTTAGCCAGTCTGCACCCAACACAATGTCACAACCTCCCATGTCGATAGCAAACATATGATATTTCAGGTGGCAACCACCAATTTGGAGACACATTTTCACAACGCCCTCCACATTTCATGGAGCCGCCATTGGCAATCATGATTTGGAAATTATTGACTGCATGGATATAGCAATGAGTTTCTTGGGCAATGCGGTGATGAGTAAAATTATGGGTGGTTCCACTATCAACAAGGATGATGAGCTTTCTATGATTGATGTAACCAATTAGCTTGATGGTTTGGGGAGCAGAGAAGCCAGTGAGATCATTTAGGGAAATGACTGGTTCTACCTAAGGAGGGTCTCAGGGAGGAGTTATGTTTGTGGGTTCAGGTGACTCAGACACAAGGGGAGTTTCAACATCCTCTTTTGAAACATCCTCCGAGATGGTCATAAAAATATTTTGTTCCTTACACTTGTGGCCCGAAAAATATTTGTCATCACAATTATAACAAAGGCCTTTCAGTTGGCATTCGTCTATTTTGGCCCTGGTCAATTTTTGGATCTTTAAGGGAGTGGAAGGAGGAGTGGGATTTACTGGTTTAGTGTGAGGAATAAAGGAGGGTTTCTGGTTTTGAGAAGATACAACCTATTGTTATTCCTTATCTCGTTTAGTAGCCTCCACCCAAATATGAGGCCGAGCCATGTGGACATGGGCACGAATATGATCCTTGAGGCCATTGATAAAACATTCTCAGAAAAAAACATCAGACATGCCCTCTGTATGAAAATCTAGTCGCTCAAAAGAGGCTATAAAGTCTTCCACTGTGCCAGATTGTTTCAATTTTGTCAAATGGCCTAAATGGTTGGTGTCAGTGTCAAAGTGTTCATAAAGCTCTATCACAAAGTGTGTCCAAGCAACATATCCATGACGAGAAGTTTTTCTCCATTGCCACCATTGCCAACGTTCTTGATCTAGATGGAGAAAACCATACCAGAGTTTGGCCAAGTCACTTGTAATGTTGTACAAAGAGAAATAATGTTCCATTTGAGTTACCCAACCAGTGGGATCATAGCCATCAAATTTGGTCACATCCACCTACGGAAGGCGTAGGTCACGCTGAAAGTGATGGGGATGCAAATTATGGGAATGAGAGGAAGTTTCAGCTTCGATATGCAAAGGTGGGTCAGATAAAGGGGTATCTGCAGGGATATGTATTTTGCTGCAGATCATCGAAACAACAGATTCAAGCTCGGTAGTCATGTCTTGTTTGAGTTCCTCGATTGAGGCAATGATATTGGAGGACTGGATGTTTGTATTGATTGTGGAAATATTGACACTGAGATGTTTCACTTCTTGTTGGGTCTCTGTGAAATTATATTGCAAGGTATTGAAGTGAGCTTCCAAGTCTTGGCTATGGGTATGGGCCATGATGACGAGGGAACCAAAAAGGGGCTGGTGGGGTCAATGTTTTTTTTATGAAAAATTATAGATATGAATGTGAAAAGGGTGAAGAGATAAAACCAATGGAATAGGTCTCAAATAATGGTGCAAAACTTTCCAGACTTTATTTTATTTTATTTTTTTTTATTTTTTGGTTTTACACCTACGAAGTTATACTCCTATCTGAAGAATACTGCAGTGATGAAATTCCCAAATGCTTAACTAGGAAGAAATGTGTTGGAAACTCGAACACAGTTGTGCGACAATAGATCTTGTCTGTTTTATTTTTGTTTTCGTCCCCAAGGGTTAGGTATTCAAGGGTTCTACAGACAAGGGTTTTCCCTGTGTCATAGCTCTCTGATATACGTGTGGGGTCCAACATTAGTACTCGACCCAATATCTCAAGGCACTAACTAAGGAGGCTAGACCGTGCCCTTAGCCGTACTACCAGACTACCAAGGTACTAGAGAGTATATTCCCGAGTGTTGTTCTCAGTGACACTATAGCGATCAGATGACAAATCGATTTATGTAAAGAGGGCTTTAGGAAATCTAGGCCGATCCGTATACAGGTTTTGTCTAATGCGCTACCACTCGAAGGGGTACGAGAAAGGGTTACAAAGGTGGCCAAAATATGTGCGCTTAAGAACAACTTGTATTTCCTGCATGTATGAATCCCTCAACTGCGGGTTTATGCATGTAAGGACAGATCTCTGTAGCTTAAAGATGCCAGAATATGTCTCTACCTTGAAAAAAAAAATTAACCCACAATTTCCTGCGGAGGAAAGTGCTCGGATACCACTTATAATATGCCAAATCTAAAAAGTATGCAGAACAGAAATAAAATGCTAGAAATGGCAGATGAAAAGCAATATAACTAGAATAACACCACAATAATACTAAAATGATAACAAAATAACACTAGAATGAGCACTTCGATTACTGAGAGCAATGTTCACTTGCCTCTTTGAGGGGGCAAGGTCCAGTCGAGCATATCTCTATTACAATAATATCCAAGCTAGGGTTCTCATACCCTCGACTCCTATTTATACTAAATATGTCTATCAAGAGAATCATCTAGAGGAAGATCCTTCTAGAAGCACAAGCTTCTATTAGGTCTTCTTACATTTGACTTATTCTACTTTATTGTAAGGCCTTATTAATATTGACCTTAATTACATCATAATACATTGTTCTACCTATACCTATGTGCAGGGTTAGGTCCCTAACAGTCTGAAACATTTTTTTGGAAAACAAACATTAAATGTCAGATAAACTAGATGGTTGGAATTCCATTGTAATAATTTGATCTTTCAGATCAATATTGTACATTCTAATGGCTGCAATATGCATCTTATGTTCTCTCCTCCTGAGTGCATCATCCACTTTGAGATTAAGCACACCAATGAAAAAAATAATCAAGTGGATGATACACTCAGTAGGAGAGAACATAAGATGCATATTGCATCCATTATCATGTACAATATTGATCTGAAAGATAAAATTATTGCAACAACAAATTCAGCTCAACATTATTTGCCAGTAAAAGAAACATTACAACAAGGAATTTTATAACAAAAATTTAAATATTGTGAGCTGCAAGAGGATGGAATACTCACGTATAGAGGAAAAATATATGTGCCAAGTTATAGTGAGCTAAAAAATACAGTGTCGAGGGAAATGCACAATGTGTCGTATATTGGGCACCCAGGATACCAGGATATCACATTTAGGGTTGGAATCAAATTTAAAAATCCCATCAAATTTGATGGTTTATACGACTACAAAGACCACTCTACCTATTTTAAGGAATAAAGTTGATGATTGCATGGAATTTTTAACCATATTTGATGGGAGAATTGTCATGTGATGGGTAATTTGATCATCAAATTCCATCCCTGGTCAAAATGAATTTTATTACTAAGCTTCCCAATATAGTGAAGCAATATGATTCCATCATGGTGGTGGTGTATAAATTAACTAAGGAAACACATTTTATTCCTATGAAGACTACACACAAGGAAACAAATATTGTATAAATCTACATGAAAGAAGTTGTTAGGCTACATGGGGTGCCTAAGGTGCTAGCTTCAGATAGAGATCCAAAATTTATATCCAATTTTTGGAAAGGTTTATTCAAAGGCTTTTGGACAAATCTAAAACTTAGTACAACATATCACCTAGATTCAGGTGGGAAAATAGAGAGGACTAGTAAAATAATTGAAGACATGCTTAGAATGTATGTGATGGACCAACAATAAAAGTGGGAATATTTTATTCATTTAGTTTAATTCTCTTACAATAATGGGTATCAAGCCTCATTAAAAATGAGTCCATTTGAAGCATTGTATGGTAGAAAGTGAAACACACCGGTGAGATAGGTTAATCCAACAAACATAGCAGTTATTTGGCTATATTTGTTGAAGGAAATGGAAGAGAAAATGGAAAAGATGAAGCAAAATTTAAAGGTTTCCCAGGATAGGTAGAAAATTTATGCAGATACGAATAGAGTCTTTAGAGATTCTAAACTGAGCATGCATGTGTTCTTAAAAGTGAAGGTGAAAACAAGTTCACTATGAATAGGAATTTTCCCAAAGTTGGCATTAATATATTGTTGAACTTTTGAAATATTAGAAAAGATAAGGCCAATTGCGTACATGCTAGCATTCCTTACATCCATGAGAGTGTATAATGTATTCCATGTGTCATTATTAAATAAATATGTGTCTAACACTGACACCATAATTGATTGAACTGTGATCCAAAAGGAACACAAAGGGGATTTCTAGGTGGAGCCAATACACATCCTGGACTGGAAATCCAAAGTTCTCAGGAACAAAGTCATAGGGCTGGTAAAGGTTCAATGGACATGCTACGACCTTGAATATGCAACATGGGATAAAGAAGAAGACATGTGGGAACAATACCCAAACGTTTTGACAAGTTATGTAGACAATAAAAAAGTTTTTAGAGATTTTAAATTGGGTGAACATGTGTTCTTAAAAGTGAAGGAGAAAATACGTTTCCTAAGATTAGGAAATTTCCCAAAGTTTGAAGCAAGATATTATGGACCTTTTGAAATATTAAAAAAGATAGGGCCAATTACATACATGATAGAATTTCCTGCATCCATGAGAGTGCATAACACATTTCATGTGTTGTTATTAAATAAATATGTGTATAACCATAACCACATAATTGGTTGGAGCATGATCTAGGTGGAACACGAAGGGGATTTCCAGGTGGAACTAGTACACAACCTGGACTGAAAATTCAAAGTGATCAGGAATAAATCCATAAGGTTGGTAAAGATTCAATGGAATTTATATGTTCACGAATATGCAACATGTGAGCACAAAGAAGACATGCGGGAGGAACACCTGCAAATTTTTGACAACTTTGAAGAAAACATAGTATAAGAATGCAAGACTCCATTTTGAGTAGCTAGAGTTATGGAACTTCATCTCAAAGTCCTGGCCAACCTACGTTGGGGGGCTCTGACAAACAAATGGTATATCCCAATGGATTGAGTATAGTGAAGGGGGTACATCCCTTGGGTCAACTGGTTGAGAGGAACAAGAATTGTTTGTTAGAACTACTACAGGACTTGTAAAATTGCAGAATTTTATTTCTTAGTATTATGGTGTAAATTTGTGCATGTATATCGACATAGTGTGCATTGAAGAGGGCACAAAATTGTAGGGGAGTGTGAATGTAATGTCCCCACTATAATCCCCCAATTCAATTAATGTTTAATGTAGATATAATGTGTAGCCATGACCAAGTGATGTATATGTGAATTGTATTTTTGAATTTTAATAATAAAATCTGATGCTCACTGATAAGGGATATGGATAGAGATAGGGCCTGAATTAATCCACGAGAGAGGGAAGCTTCTAAGATAATGTATAATATGGGTCTAAGGGAGAATTACCCATGTCGATTAATTCAACTCACATTCTTGAATCTTATTATCATTATGCATTAAACTTCTATTTTCTGATTGACTGTCCCCAAAGCCAATCATTGAATGCAAGAGGGTGGGTATGATAAGTCACATCCCATAGTTATTGGGAGCATGGGGGTTGAGTACAATCATATTGGGGAAGTGTGTGAGTCAATTAGGCAAGCCAAAGGAGAGAAAATTCATATGGAAAGTTACAATAGTTTTAGGGAGTCCATGTTTTTGCATGAACAACAAACAAAGAGAAGAAAATAAGAGATTGGAGTTGGAGCAATCATGGAGGATGAATTTTGGAGTGTATTTGGAGTAGAAAATTGAAGAGACAACTTTTCATGCCTTAAAATTGAAATCCTATGTGAGTTGCACCATAACAACAAGTGTTTGTTATTGGTGTTGGTAGTTTCCCAGTAGTGAGTTCCCTTGAGTTTCCTAGCAGAGAGATTCTTGGTTACATATGTGATAGAGACTCTGATAAATGAATGGGATACTTGAGGGATTGAGAGTAGTGAAGGGATACATTCCTTGGGTTGGGTAGGTTGAGAGAAAAAGAGCTGGTGGAAAATTGGGATAATTGTAGTAGAATACTAGTGGGTTGTGGGGTTTTCGAGCTATGAGTGGACTGTGAGAGACCACCCTTTTTTATGGATTGGTAGCCCTCACTCGGAGGTGAGTTGTTTTTGAGATTTGATACAACAAGTCTATGGTTGGGTGGAACGTCCATTCCAAGAAGTTGGGTACACAACTATTTTAAAAGATAAGTGTTTTATTTGTTGTATGTGTTATTATTATGAGTTAAATCATCGTACATCCACTATGTGTTTTAAAAGGATTTATATGTTGCTATGTTGGTTTATTTAAATTGCATTCATGTTGTTTTTAACATGTTTTAGATGCATTTAATTAACGGTATCAAACGATAGTTAAATATGGTTGTAATTCGTAGCTAGTAAGCTATAGGAAATTAGTTAGCATATTTTTTTTTGTTTTATGTGCTTACACATAGTAATGATCCTTAGTTCCACTAGGAGTCATTACAAATTGGTATCAATTTTTCTGGTTCAACATTAGACCCGTATGGCCCAACAACTAGTGCTAATGTGGGGAATTTGTTGCTACATACTTTTTTCTGTGTTACATTTAGCAACAAATGAAGAAATTAAAGTGAAATCCCCAAATTTGTGAGAAAATTTAAGTTTTAGATGCCTCATAGCAATCAAACATATGATCCAAAGCATCAATCTGCAGAGTTGTGAAGTTAAAATTTGACTAGAAGGTCAAAATTTATGTTTTAATGGTCGTTGTAAATTTGGGACAAGTTTGATGGATTGTTGGCCGATATTACATTTTATATCAAAATCAATGTCCTAGATTCATCCTTGATTGTAGTGAAAAATTATAAATTTTTTCATAGTTCAACATGTCTCAAAAATAAATGCTTGAGATTCATTATTATAGTTTGGAGAAGTTTTATGAATCAATGGTCAATATGATTCGATATGGAAGATCAAGGACCTATATTCATATGGGATTTGGCCGAAAATTTCTAAGTGTCGGAGTTTTCAAAATAATACACCAATGACTGATGATCAGATTGAAGAGTTTGGCGAATATCTTCGATCAACCAAAATAAATCATCGATCATCGATGAATGATGATCATTGGGCATCAGTAGGAATTGAAGAAAGATTTCACGAGTCCAAAATAAATCATCAATCATTGATGGTTGATGACCGAGGGTTGACAGAATTAGCGAAGTGTTCAGTTCACCCAAGACAAATTGTCTATCATCGATGAAGTAAGGAGGATGTTGTGAGGGAAATCTCCATACGGACTAGCAAATAGGGTTAGACTTTGCATGCAGATATGACCTATAGAAAATCTACTTTCTACCTTCGTCCCTAGACTTCAATCCCATTTCATTTTAGTAAATGCATGGCTAGATCAACCTACCTCGTTCCGAGCATTCGATGTCGATCCCTTGTCGCACTTGATCTCTTGTTCGCGGTTCTCCTTTCCAATGCTGACCTGCATACAAGACAAGAAACAACTACACATGCATGCTACCTATAGAATAACGGGTTAGAAATTCAAACATGTACTTAGCAAACTATGAATAACTCATGAATTGGGATGGGAAAAGCACTTTCTTTATTACTTTGAATGAGTCAACTTACAAAAGTTGAGATCGGCCACCGCTCCGCGAACCTGATCCTGGACTCCTCTTCGACTGTCCTCCAACTGCTTTTCTTTGTGTCTCCTTTGGCACAAGGAAGGCTAAAGGGTTGGGACAATAGGAATACATAAATGGGCAGAGTTTCTTTTCTATATTTTTCCTCTTCCAAATGGGACTCCTACCCCTTCTTTTATAGGCTAGAAGGAGCTAGGTATTTGGACGAACCCTCGGCCATGCATGGCCGGGAGTTTCAGTTAACTCACCCATAGCTTTTGTGTTCCATCAGTAAATTTCCTTTTTTCATTCTTTTTTTGGTCCACGTGGGTTGTTTGAGGTTAGCTAGCATGTACATGCGTGCAGTAGTGGAGTAGGGTACGTGGGCCTTTATAAAAGAGGATTTTCAAAGAGTTGTTCATCAGTGCCTTGGCAAAGAAGGGATCTAAGATGGCCTGATGACAGGTAAGCATGTATGGTGCAATTTAGGGTTATAACAGATGCCCCCTAATGTGTGAGGTCAGAAGAGCATCTGATGGCCAAAATACATTACCCATCTTTACTGATGTGCCAAATGATTGAGCCCAAGGATTAGGAACTGGGAGGTGTCATCTACAAAAATAACAAATGTCTCACCAAGGCGGGCATACCCATGCTCGGAATAAAATAGAATACACTGTAGATCCATGTCATATAACTATATAAAGAGTAGCCACGAACAATACACAGTGTAGCTACATCTAGAAGTAAAAAAGATATACATATAGAGTATCCATCTTCTAGAAACTGATACGGCCTGATGGCTGGAGATGAGATCTTCAGAGCTCGAGAAACAACTTCAAAATCTTCAAAAATCGGGTAGGAGTGTAATATGAGTGTACAAATGCACTACCCAGAGGTCTTCGACGGCTCATCGGTCATGGACTAGATAATCTTGATGATCAGACTGAAGGCTTCATTGATTTCGAACAAGGACTTGATTGGACATTCAGGATGGCTGGGCATGAGGGTAAGAGACAAATTGAAGAGGGGCCAACTCAGGCTTGGTGACAAACTTTCCTTGGACAATATCATGACAAATGATGAGACTCAGGCAGCATGGCATTAATCATAAGTCTATGAAGAAGGAGGCAACGCAAACTCTCCATATGTTTGGAAGAATAACCAAACGACGAAGGACACAACTCGATATAGCGAGAATAACTTCCTAAGGTCGTACTACATCCCATAGTTTGATGAAAATATGGATAGATGTGCTTTATCCAAGGGCAACTCATTTTGCTACCAATAAAGAAAACACTTTTCCCTTCCTCTTTTTGGGGTATATTTGATGTTTTTGTCTTTTTTCAATAATTGGGAGAAAAAATAATAAAGGAATGTTATGTTACAATGGAGGAATGAGTATTGCAAACATACAAGCTCAAGGCATAAGGACAAGACTGATGTTCTAGTATCATGATACTCAGGAAAACTCCTCTGGGGGTCAAGGGTGTTAAAACGCAGAAGCAAACTGTTACAAGACTGATATATAAGGTATGCAAATGCGGTTAAAAAAACACATAATGGTAATGTCCTTCGATGTAAGTTTAACGAGCCCAGAGAAGGTAAGCTCGGTGGTTTTTCATATTTAGAGAGTCTGAAAAAACATAAAAGGAGACTCCATTGGGGTACCTTTTTCGAAGGTAGTCTAGTCGGTTTGAAAAAGGGGTAAACTAGCACCAACAAGACGTCTATTCAAAACCATTTTAATGAGTGTGATAAAGACAATATCACTCGGCCATTTTTTCATTTTTAAGGAGTCTGAAAAAAGATTAACTATGGAGTCCATCAGGAATGTTCTTCTGGACCAATTTAACGAGTGTGACAGAATAAGGTCACTCGACAATCTTTTCAATTTTAGGGAGTCTGAAAAGAGCTTAACTATGGACTCCGTGGGGGTTCCTTCTTCGTAAGTTTAGTCCCACAGGCCCGAAAAAGGGATAAAATTATACCTAAGAGTACTCTTCTAAAGAATTAAAGTTCCATAGAGTATACCTTTGTTCGTACAGTTGACCGTCCGGACCGAAAAATGGGTAAACTACTGTCGGACAGACGTGAATTCAAATTTCAGTTTAACGAGCGTGAAAGGCCACAAGATCGCTCATCAATCTTTTCATATTTAGAGGGTCTAAAAAGGGCTTAAAAGAAGACCCGTTATTTTTTGGGAGTCCTGAGGGTGAGGTCAAGAGTGAAGAAGAGTTATGTAAATGAGGCTTAAACTCGTATTCAAGAAAAACTGCAGGGACTCCCGAGCCTATAGTGTTGTAGAAACAATATGAATACCATAATGCAACCAGGATCTACCTAGGGCATCCATGTTTCGGTAGGCTCTACCACCAAGTTGTGACACTTCTAAAGAAGATAGGATGGTTCCGTGTCACAATCTGATGGGATCGATCCTATAGCAAATGAAAAAGACAATGAGATACAAAAATTAGGGTGGAAACCTAACCTATATGCTCAAGTTGATCGTCGGAAATTTTTTCATGGATCGTCAAAAATACTCAAAACTCCCTAAAACTGTCCCAATGCCCGATCAAATCCCTCTGATGCAACTCCTGAATCACTCTAAATGGTTTTTGGTATAAAGAAAATGATAAGGGAGGCCAAAAAAGTGACAAAACAAGTCCAAAAAGTCTATAAATAGAAGCTGCCAGCTCATTATCACCATTGTTGATTTGGAAATTGACTCTGGAGCCAAAAGACCCCCTTTGATAAAAACGGTGATTCCAGGAGCTACAATGGACAAAACGAACTTCCGTCTGGACCAAGTAAGAACAAAATCCCCTATCTAGCTATTCAATTCTTGATTTTTGTTTTTCATTTCATTTTTTGGGTGGGCGTCGACCTTTAAAAGGTTAGCCCTAGGTCCACAAGGGTTGTCTCTGGACATGCCACATGCACACTCGGGCAAAGTAAAACCTACCCGTGTGTACACGCGACTTCCACCTAGACAAGACGCGTGGACCTCCCTTCATAGAAAAAAAATCGAAAAAGCACTAACTCACCCTCCTAAACCTTGTTGTTTTGGCAGGATGTATGTCCACTGGAGGGAAAGGGAGCACAAAGAAGTTGGTGAGTTGGTTGCGGGAGATTTGAACGTCGTGGTCGTGTTAATGCAATGTGGGTTGTTAAATTTCTTCCTATGTCCTTTTATGCGGGGGCAACCGATGTTACTGAATGCCTTGGTTGACTATTGGTACCTTGATGCAGAGGATTTTATGCTAGAGGGGCAATCACTGGTGCCCACCACCGAGGATATCTTCTTTTTGACTAGCCTCTCAAGGAGAGGGGAACTAGTTAACTTCAGGACGTTTCCTTCGGGGCCGCATAACATAGTGGAACTGATATCCCTGCACTGTGAGGCTGGGACAAACCATTTGAGTTCCCAGGTGCCTATAAGCAAGATCACTAACCTATCGCTACAAGCGATATTATTTCTCATTGCGCGGATTACCGGTTTAGCGGCCTTGCATCAGGCGTCCTGCGCACAGATGAACTGTGTTGTCCACTGCTTGAATGCAGAAATCTTCGACTGGAGTACTACACTACTGGAGTGTATGAAGAGGCAATTGGCAGATTTTCGTCAGTGGACACAGAGGAACTTCGGTTTCGGGACTATTTTGTGTTTGTTCTTTTTTGAGAGAGTTCCAAGTTTTATTCCTCGAGTAGTGGTATGAGGACATCATGCCTCTTTTCCTACTGTTTGTAGATGGGTAGTATTACTGCCACGACAGGGTTGTGGAAGGACCAATGAGTCCTTCGATGATGAATTTTTTGCATGGCTATCACGACAGATACCGTTTTTAGAGGACTACCCCTATGCCGAGATTGATTTTTCGAGAGACCCGGAGATACCAGTACCTCCTGGTGAGGAGTGAGGGGAGATGGGTAAGTCTCCACCTTTGTAGTTTTTTTTGTTGTATATGTGATTTTTATGTCATTTTTGGTATATATCATCCTTTTTTTTTTACATGCCAGAGTATTTGACGAATATACATTTGTTGCATGCAGATGTTGGACCAGTGTGACCTGCCGATTATGAAAGGAACATGCGTCATCCTCAGCCAGGTGCCGCAGCCGCCGTTGTTGGGGTACCAACAGTAGTAGAATAACTCCCAGTCGGGGAGGCTGAGAGGGTGCTTAGATGAGTTGAGCGAAACTTTATTGCACTCACTCGCACAATCCTAATGGTAGAGATTGAGGACCTGCCGCCATCCATACAACCTCATGTAGTGGGGGCACCTCAGACGTGGGTCCAATTGTTTAGGTGTTTATCCCATGCTGTGGACCATTATAATAGGGCCCATAGGCCCTGAACCTATTTAGACATTTTACGTGCCACGAGCACTACTTGTATATATTTTTTGAGGGCATAAGCCCTATGACTTGTTACTAGTTCTATTTTTGAGACCATTGTGTCCATCTATGCACTCTGGTTACTTTATGATATTATATATGGTTTTTTGGTCTTTTGTGTCTTATGGATCACGTGTGAAAAAATGTATTTACATGCTTATGTTAATGTTCTTTCATATGTGTGCAAGATGCCAATCTAAAATTTGATTAGCTAGAGTAACTGTAACTTGCTTTAATCTCCTAGGAACATGAAAATATGTAATATAATCAAAGTTTCATTCTATGAGACGTACCCTAAGGAATCGTCGGTGTAAAGTTGGATCATGAACTTGGTACACTCTATTTAATTGAGACACAACTAGTTGAGCATCAAGATAGACCCGGAGATGAGAGATACCCACTGACAAAGCATCACGAAGCAATTCAATAACTGCACTATACTCAGCGACATTATTTGTGGTGTCACCTAAGCATATACCTCCAGAAGATAACAACTGGCCTTGAGGTGTGAAGATTACCCAAGCCTCCGAGTGTGTCGAATAGCACCGTCTGCATATCCAATGAACACATCATAATCACTTGACATCTACCACAGTGACGAAAGATAATATCAACAACACGTCCATAACACTAAAAGAAACTAAAAACTAATCATACAAAGGCTATACATATGTTACAAAAAGTTACCCACAGTGACCTTCCTATGAGTAATACTTCTTGAGGTAGAGCCCATTTCTAGGCTCCGCCAAAGGATTCCCTTCAAAATCAACCAGATGATAAGCGCCCTTTTTTAAAGCCTCTTTTATGATGAAGGGTCCGAACCACATGGGTTTGAATTTTCCTGCCCCCAGGGGGTCCTTATCTTGGTAGTAGACCAGGACAAGGTCGCCTTCAGAGAAAACCCGAGGATGAACGGACCTATCATACTGACACTTGACCTTATGTTTATGAGCCTCATTGGCCAGGGCCGCATCACGATGCTGCTCATTGAGCTACTCAAGATATACTAACCGTTCCTCAAGTGGAGAAGTATCGGGCAATAATTGTACTACCAAATTTAGAGACGTGATCTGACATTCGATGGGAAAGACTGCATCCAACCCGTAAACGAGTTGAAAAGGTGAAAATCCAGTTGCAATCTTAACAGATGTTCGGTAAGCCCATAATGCCAAGTATAACATCAAATGCCAATCTGACTTGGCTGAGTTGATAGTTCACTGTAAAATAGTCTTAAGAGTTTTGTTTACAGCCTCCACCTGCCCATTTGCTTGAGGGTAGTAGGGTGATGAATGTTATTGCCGTAACCCAAGATTTGATGTTAACTCGGTCATCATTTGGTTCTGAAAGTGACTGCCATGGTCAGTGACAATCTCCCTCAGGACGTCGAACCTTGCTATTATCTGATTGAATAAAAAGAGAGTTGCAGTCTCTCCATCATCTTTAAACGTTGTCATAGCTTCGACCCACTTTGTGAAGTAGTCTACAACTACGATGATATAGCGGTGCCCCCTTGTTGAAGGAGGGTTGCAAGTAGTGTAATCAATCCCCCACTTGGTGAAGGGACCAACAGTGATGACAGGAAACATGGGAGCGGGATGTGCCCTCATCTTCCGAGAGAAGATTTGGCACGGATGGCACTTCTTGACCGATTCGATACAATCTTTGATAAGTGTCAGCCAAAAGTAACCTGCTCATAGAATCTTTTGTGTTGTTTCCAACCTAGACAAATGAATGCCACAAGCTATGGTATGGCAATCATTAAGCACGAGAATTTCTTCCTCATGAGTGAGACATCGGTGTAGGATGCAGTCTAAACCTCTACGATACAATGTATCCTCAAGTATGAGATAATTCTTAGCCTGATGGCATATACGTCGACTCTCATAGTGAGAAGTAGTGGTGGGGCACTTCAGAGTTTGGATACATCTCCATACTAGGTATATGAAGATGTGATAAAAAACATATCTCCACGGATAGGCGATTCTTCAGGCACAACGTCACCTGACTCAACCGAAAGTTCCGAAATAAGTTCTGCGAAGACCAATGACTTTTTGGACTTTTTCTGAAAAAATCTCTAAGTCAAACTCTTGGAGGATGACTATCCATCTACTGATTTTTCCGCCTATTACCCGTCGTGTCAACATGCACTAGAATGGATTCACGACAACAATGACGGTGGTCTTTTGAAACATAACATAATGACGAAACCATTGAGCAGCATGAACTGCTGCCAACGCAAGTTTTTTGATGTGAGAATAATTAAGTTTCGGTCCTATGAGGCCTCGGCTCAGGTAATAGATCATGTATTCTGCGAACAAGTCATCTTCCTGAACTAAAACCATGCCAATGGTTGACTTTTCTGCGGCCAGATATAATAAGAAATCTTTGTTATAGTTTGGTGGCCGGAGCAGAGGGGTAGTTGTGAGGGCATGTTTCAATGCGTCGAAAGAGCATTGAGCCACATCGTCCCAGTAAAAGGGATCGTCTTTCTTCAGTAAGCGCATAAATCCCTTGGTGATTTCAGCATAGTTGGCGATGAAGCGTCGTAAAAAGTTTGCCTCACCTTGTATACTCCGAAGTTGAAGGATTGTATGTGGGGGGGGAAATTGAATCATTGCCTCAACCTTCAGAGGATCAACCATGATCCCTATTGTTGACACTATGAAACCTAACAATCATCTTGACGTTACGCAAAAGCTATACTTGTTTGGATTCAGATGAATCCGAAAGTAGCGACAACATTCGAAGATGAGTCAGAGGTGTGTGGGATGATCCGTTCTCTTGCAAGATCGTGATGCTAAATCATCTAGATAGGCCTCGACTATATGCTTGAGATCATGAAAAGCAAAAGACATGGCCCGCTGAAAGGTGGCTCCAACATTTTTTAGACCAAAAGGCATTTTATGATATGTGAATGTACCCCATGGGAAGATGAATGTCGTTTTGTGCTGGTCTTCGGGTGTTATTTGGATTTGATTATATCCCAAAAAACCATCCATGAAAGAAAAGGCTTCACAACCCGCACATTCATCAATGATCTAGTCGATGAACGGTGTGGGAAAATTATCTTTGGGACACGCCTTGTTCAAATCATGGAAGTCAGTGCATACACGAATCATGCCTTGTTTTTTATTGACCGGCATGGGGTTTGATACCCATTGGGTCAAATGGATGGGATATATAAACCCAGATTTTAGCAATTTATCCACCTCAACCTTAATGGGTGCTGCTTTCTTAAGATTCACTGGACGAAGCTTCTGCCGAACCGTCTTGGCATCAGGATACGTTGTGATTTCATGTTCAACTATTCTTGGATCGATGCTTGGAATTTCCTCATAAGACCAGGCAAAAACGTCGCATAATTATTTGAAAAGATCTGTGTAGATTTTAATCTCTTTAGGGGAGAAATCCGCTCGGACAAAGACATTCTCTACGACTCCAGGGTTTCGGGAGATATTGATCGGTAAGGTTTCAACAATAGTTTCCATTTTACCCTCACCATATACCTCGTGTGTAGCCAAGGGATTAATAGGATAAGACCGCTCTCCCGTCATGGTCATAGTGAATTCTCCCACTTCAATTTGGCTTAACTCTGGGAGGAAGTATGATCTGTGATGAAGATCTTCCCAGGGTTTATCCGGACTAGTCATTGCTTCAATTATTGCTTCGTCGGAAGGCAAGATGAAGTCTAATGAATCAGTGTTAGCGAGAGAACCCTGAGCCCAAATAGGCTCTAGAAGTGGATCTAACTCTTGTGCAGGAGTCAGATCAATGCTAGCTAAAGATTGCTGGAATAAAGAGTATGCTACTTCAACTACAGATAAGGGCATGGACATGCCCAGGTTCCCTGTCTCATCCATCGTGGCTGATGGGGAAGGAAGTATCCATGGATCCTTGAAGTAAGTCGTGCAGAATGATGAAACTTGAAAAATCTCAACCTTATGGTGATTGGATATAAATTTGATATCGCCTTGAGGGGGAGGGTAATCAAAGGTACCCATCAAGGATGGGCACAAACCAACTCCTACGTTGATGACACCTGGTTGAGGATTATCAATCATCGGGACCGTGGGTGCCCCCAAAGCAGGGTCAGGTCTGGAGAAAGACAATTGATCGATGGTCACTATCCGGCCCTCGTGTGGAAACAACAAGACCCAAAAAACTGTAGCAACCACAGATTCCATGGCATAAGTCCAAATCCTTCCTAACAAGAGGTTATAGTCAAGGGAAGCATCGACTACCTCTACTTTGACACACACAATCTTTCCTTCTAACTGCACAGGAAAAGAAGGAACAATACCATGTGGTCGGAACGAACGACCGTCGAATGCGGTGAGGAGAGTAGGTGACGAAGACAAAATGGGTTGGCCAATGGCTTTCCAACATGCCAATGACATCATGCATGTCGAGGCTCCCTCATCAACGACCGTGCAAAAGATATTCCGACTACAATTTTTTGTGGGATAAGCCACTACTATCTAAAACGCTACTTGGTAAGGCATACGAGATTTTAAGTCGGTTGTATCCAACATGATTGTACCTGGATTACAAGTCTCAGTAGAGACTAAATATGTTAACAAGGCTTTCCTATGAGAAGGGTATCTTTGGAGGACTTCCAAAATGGACATCACACAAGGGGTTTGTGATAAATCTTCCACCACAGAGTAGCTCTAGGTGGCCCTTGCGTTTGGGTTATGGGAAGATTTTTTAAATGTGCCTTTTGGAATGCGTGTCATTGTTTCTCCCAACGTCTTCTCAATGTGTAGAGGAAGAGATGGGAGGTCAACTTCTCTACCCTTATCTGAAGTGCTTGGTTTACTATAGTCATGCACTCTAGTCAATATAAAAGCGTCACCCCGAACCATATATACATTCACGAATGCGGGGTTGTTCGGAAGCGAACAGGGTTCCTGGCTGCCCCCTTCGGTGCTTGCAAAGGCTTGAGTTAGATTTTTCCCATGCTGAAATGGATTAGTCAACACAACCTGTTGTTGTTGTGTCACAAAATTTTGGGCCTCTTCAAGTCGAGGATAGAGATGGTTCGGGTGGTCTTCCACAGATAAGTTGCATGGATACCTCGCCTTCCATTTTTCAGTGTTGTCCCCGCCAGCATTATCGGTAGGATTTTTATCCCCCTTTCCTTTCATTTTTTTTTTCTTTCCTTCAGGCTAGTGGGTGGCCTTTGGGTTAGTCGATTGCACTGTGTGTACCTCTGACGTTTGGGTAGGGGGAGCAACAAAAGTAGTAGTTTGGTTGGCCGTTGTGTGTTGTATAGAGAGCTACTGCAACAACTTTGTCAATTGCTTAGCGGGCTTTGTGTGTGTTGAACCAACAATACCTTCGGCATGTCGTCTAGCTCTCTATCTAGTTTTATCTAGCATTGAGCGTGGTGCATCTGGAAAGATGTTGTATAATAAACTGGACTGAGAATAGATGAGCTCAAATTGTTGAGATCTCATAATGGCATCTTCTTCAAATAATACACCCGACGTTGCGACGTCTTTGGATAACTACGGGACCAAAGACTTAAGAAACCACTCAAGTAGGAATGCTGGTGGGATTGGTACCTTGATTAGACTCTTTCGACATCTCCATTCTCGGATGTGATATGAGATATGGCCTGCTGTCGTCTATTCGAAATTGGCCAGCAGCTCTGTGCTGACATCGTATCTCACAGGTAACTAGAAATGGTTTAGGAAAGCCATTGCCATCTCACCGAAGGAAGAGTATCTTGAGCGATCGAGCTCAATGTACCATTTCACGACACTCCCAATGAGAGTACGTTGAAACAATCACAACTGTACGGAGTCATCTTTTAATGAGTTAGATGAGCACGAAAGATGGAAGGTAGTCACATGATCACCTGAATCTTCGTTAGGCTTGGCTTCTAACTTTGGAATGTCCGAAGGCAACTTCGTCGGATCATGACAAATGGGGTCATTCAACAACTGTGTCAAATCTGGCAAGTGCAAAGTTGCCAGGAAAGGTTGTTTGGGTTGTTGGTGATAACCTGAGAAAAAGGGGCCTGGAGTTTGACTGGCACCAGGTTGCTAGGAAAAGTTTGGCTGCTGGTCCGGATTCTGGTAGAAGCCATGGCCCTGGCTAGTGTACATATTTTTCATATGTGGAGACATCATCAACTAATTTCCCAAATAGGACATAGATTGTTGGGCATGCATTATATTCGAAGGAATCTGGGAAGGGTTGCCCCATGTTGGTCCTGTGGGGATGGGCATAGTAGTTTGTCCGGGCTTCCATTGATTGTGGAAAGAATTACCCCAGATTGGCATTCCGGACGAGAGAATGGATCCTTGCCCTGAATTCCAAGGTCTTGTTGTGGAAGAAGTTCCTATGTTTTCCCCCTGTGAAGGAATAATACCCTGCATAGGAGTAGATTGTCAAAAACTAGGATTTCCCCCAACCGGGAAAGCGGCAGATGAGAAGGCGTTGTTTCCAAACGGTGTTGAACCTACCAACATACTATGCGAAGGTGGTCCTTGACTCCCTACTTCAAATAAAATATGGTATATAGGTTTCCCAACGGACTGCTGATGCGAGCCACCGAGTGAAGGCGACGAAGGAGGGATATGACCTCCTCTGTAAGGTAAATCATTAAAAGGAGCAGGAGTGCCCCCGATGTGGCCTTGCAGAGGAGCACTAGAGCTCCCTGCCCCTAGACCTAAAGTCTGTAAAGTGGAGTAAGAAAGTACATGACTTGTACCTGAACTAGGCATCTCATATGAGAACGGAGGGTCTGTCACACTTGGTGTGAAAGGGGTTGTGGCCGCCACCAAATACGGGATTGGACCACTGTGTGATGTAGAATTGGTCGAGGCCATGGTGGCTCAGGCCGACGAAGGTGGGTTAGGAGGTGAAAGATCTCTTGTGGTGACAACCGTAGTGGGAATTGAAGAACTTCCAGAAGGAGTAACAACATTTGTTTCCATTTCTATGTGCAACACTGTCTGGCACTCGTAAAATTGAATTGGTACGATGAAAGGTGCCAAGAAATCAGTGGTTGGGGTTTCAACCGGGAAAAGAGAGGTTGCTTCAAGGTCCAAAATGGTTGATTCCTCCAGTTTTTGGTTGGGAATAATTTCTTGTAACCCCGTCACTTCAAAAGACCCTTGTTGGTCTAGCTTTCGCCTCAATGGTGGCGGGGGTGGCTCCAGTGTAACCAGCGGCAGGCCAAGCAAACTTCGTGACTGGCAGAGCTCTTGATCCTCCACTGTGTGAGAAGATCAAAGACACTCTAAGGTATTCTAAACACTCAAAAGTAACACACACTAGAAAATTCCCTAGACGATAAGACATGCAAACACTAAATTAATTGGCAGAACAATTACAACAACCAACACTAGAGCAACTTACTGGTGCAATTGAAACTCGAACATAGAAGCACCCTCTGGGTATACTCTGCAAGGCATGGCCCGATGTCTGTCCTAGGTACTGCGGTATACCCCAACAGTCACCCGTGTATGTCCCTAAAATAGATAGGCAACTAGGTTTCCAGTGCGCAAATAGTCACCAGGCAAGTACAGTCAAAAGTCGGGTAGACCACAATGAGAAGGGTATCAAGCCCGAAGCCTGTCAAGGGTATTGAAAGCAAGTGTTCTGAAAGACAACTGAGGACCTCGAATGGATTCGAGACCCATGAAGCCCCGTGGAAAATAAAATCAACGGCATCCCGAAACAAGCCCTCTATATGTGTTCTCCACTATGATTGGTCCAACCTTGGAGGGGTTATCTTTGCTACCTTTCCGCACACAACCTCGTGTTTATCCCCTATGTTAGAGGGGGGTCTCATATAACTTTCATGACACTGGACTTAGACACTCCCTAACTCAGACTCCAATATTTGATTTTAAATGGCCTTGAAGAGTTTCCTCTCCAACCTAATCTAAGGCCCTAATCCTGAACTAGTTGGTGAACCCTACAAACATAAAAGTCTAGTAGATTTTAAATTTAGCGTTAATTTTATGGATTTGTCTCATGTCAAGGGGTATGAAAGTGAAACTGGTGATGTGTAAAATACGAAAGCAAAAAACGAATAAAAAAGCTGGAAACAAAACTTTTACTTAATGCAAAATTTCCACAACTTTTCAAAATAAATATTTTTTAATTTTCTAAGATTTTGGACAGCAAACTCAAAAGAAATTTCACTTGACTTCAAGCTACTTATGATCTAAGTAAACAAGAAAATGAAACTAGATTTTTTATTTATTTAAATGCTTGATAAAGAAAAAAGGAAAAATACCAATAAGCAAAAACCAAGAAAAACAACTCTGGCCTAATCACAGATTGCAAAGAATCAGGTCAAAAATCACACACTAGCAATTTTAAAAAATGATTCTCACACTTGTCTAAAAAACTTAAAAAATTCTTTTACTTTTATGACAACTTTTCTTTAAATGAGAAAAAGCGAGCTAAAGGTAAGAGTAATCCTAAGCTATTGACTACTAAGATAGAGATTCAAATACCTGAGAGGTATAGTTCTCATCAAGGGAAGGGATGACTGCCTTACCCTCAAAAGAAATTATCCTGCACAAGCACACTACTGTTAATCCAACAACCAGCGTGTGAACACAAGATGTATAGAGATAGAGAGCATGTACATGCGGGCTGACCTTGTATAGGTCGCATGTATCTCTAAAATTTGAGAAAAACTAAAAACAGACAGACCAAACCAGGAAGAGACCTCTGATATTGATAACTAGAGTCTCCTGAAGGCTTGGACACTCTTTTTTAATAGAAAAAGAAAACAATCTAAGGAAACATTTATAAAGCCAAACAATCCGAGATAAGACTGCAAACAAACAAGACTCAGACATAATTCTAGAAAACCCCCTAAGAATGTGTGATTCTGATAGGGAAGAGTATGACTGCCTCAGAAGTTCTCTAAACTATACACGCTACTGCTACTTCTTCAGCTAGCGTTCACACGCGGGTTGTAATAGAGTAGGGCAGGGGTACACGCGTGCAAACCTTATGTAGGCCATGTGTACCTTTCTGGGTCCCGAAAAAACACAGTCAAGGAAATAACAGGGAAAGCTGGTATGGAAAACTAGACTCCCTGCTAGCTCAGACCTTACACAAACTAAAAGAAAAAAAAGGCAAGAAAAACTAGTCTTTAAAACTACCCAAAAACTAAATAAAATTCTAGGAACCCTAGAGAGTCTCCCCAGTATGGTCGCCAATTCTGTTGTGAGGGAAATATCCTTACGGACTAGCAAATAGGGTTAGACTTTGCATGCAGATATGCCCTATATAAAATCTACTTTCTACCTTCGTCCCTAGACTTCAATCCCATTTCCTTTTAGTAAATGCATGGCTAGATCGACCTACCTCGTTCCGGGCATTTGATGTCGATCCCTTGTTTCACTTGATCACTTGTTGGCAGTTCTCCTTTCCAATGCTGACCTGCATACAAGACAAGAAACAACTACACATGCATGCTACCTATAGAATAACGGGTTATAAATTCAAACATGTACTTAGCAAACTATGAATAACTCATGAATTGGGATGGGAAAAGCACTTTCTTTATTACTTTGAATGAGTCAACTTACAAAAGTTGAGACCGACCACCGCTCCACGAACCTGATCCTGGGATCCTCTTCGACTGTCCTCCAACTACTTTTCTTTGTGTCTCCTTTGGCACAAGGAAGGATAAAGGGTTGGGACAACGGGAATACGTAAATGGGAAAAGTTTCTTTGCTATGTTTTTCCTCTTTCAAATGGGACCCCTACCCCTTATTTTATAGGCTAGAAGGAGCTAGATATTTGGAAGAACCCTCGGCCATGCATGGCCGAGAGTTTAAGTTAACTCACCCATAGCTTGTGTGTTCCGTTGGCAGCTTTCCTTTTTTCATGCTTTTTTCGGTCCACGCAGGCTGTTTGAGGTCAGCTAGCGTGTACACACGTGTAGTAGTGGAGTAGGGAGTGTGGGCCTTTATAAAAGAGGATTTTCAAAGAGTTGTTCAACAGTGCTTTGGCAAAGAAGGGATCTAAGATGGCCTGATGTCAGGTAAGCATGTATGGTGCAATTTAGGGTTATAAAAGAGGAGGAGGATGTGTCATGCCACTTCAGCCAAGTTGACACCTTAGGATGATGTGTCACACCATTTCATCATCTATGTGTCATGCCATGTTAGCATAGTTTTCACGTCAAAGAAGAGATGGTTGATGACCGATGGTCGGAGATCGAGGGAATTGTTGGTTGTCAAGGGAATTCTCTAATGGTCAATCGTTGATGATCAGTTTTCAATGTGATTTGTGATAAATATTGTTTTTTCGAGAGAGATAGCCGATGATCAGGATTCAGGGAAATCAGTGAACATGTTGGTTTACAAAAGGAAATGAGTGATTGCCAATTGTGAATGTATCTTAGATCAATAGTCCATATTGCTTCAATTCGGTGATGACTAAACGATATTCATTCATGGGCTTGGGCAAGGTTTAGTGGATCAAAAATTGATATTTATTTTGATTTTGAGATGAACGATGTGGATTGGAGGACTGCTATAATAGTAAAACAATCATTTTTCTACGAAATATTCTAGATTTTAAAGGTCATAACCTTGCAAGGAATTTTTGAGGGCCAAAGAAACGTTTTTAAGAGTTCTATTTTTGAAAACTGTAAGTGTCGTATGAATTGCATAGTTTTTTTCAATTTAGATAAAAGAACTCAGAGAGATATTTATGACGAGCTATTCTGGAGGAAAATTAGAGCTAATATGAGGAATTTATTGTTGAAGCTATAGAGGGTATATTTTTGGCACCAATATACTTCCATATGGTATAACTCCTTTCTCAGAAGTATGTTTGAAGCAGAAGAGAAATCTATGGAAATATTATGAACCATAGAAGAAAAAAAAGGATCCAGATTGGGAATCTGGGTATGTAAAATGTCCACGAAGAGAAAGAAGATACCTGCAACATACAAGGATAAAATGGGAAAACAATTTAAACTTATCTGGACCATAAATTTCAACTCGGAGCTCATATTTTAGAAAAAAAATAGTCAATGGAAAGGTATTCAGGAGGGGAAGCCATCTATCTGCCCATAATTTCTAATTTAGTGCTAAAATTTTATCATAAAGTAATAAAGTAAATTCTGCAGTAGTAAGTGAGTGGACATTGCAAGTTGTGAATGTTGTAACTTTTCACTTAGAACTTTAAATGAGGCTTGAGTACAACCATTGGAGATATGTTTCATAGAGGAATGAGTCTAAGGAATCATATTTTTTATTGGTACATTGTATTCTTCGTAAATTGATATGAAGAATAACCGACATTCTAATTAATGAAATGTTTTATAGTATGCATGTTCTAACAATATTTATTACATGCACATTTCTAGCATAATTAGAGGTATAGGAAAAAACCTTTGGTTATTATATGAGGACTGGAGTTATGAAATATGCATGGGGATATTACAACCATGAGGACTGGAGTTATGTCTTCATGTCAGCATGGGAAACACTGTGACATAGTCTAATGGAAGGAGAGGGAGGCATAAACCTGTAACTATCAGAAGTCTATAGAGAGAAGTGAAGAGATATAGGGCAGATAATGAAATGATTATGAAGGCTCATGAAGAGATAATCCAGAGTCTGAATATGGTGCATAGTCAATTTAACAAATACTCTTGCACCAAGAAAGCAACTAGTGCTAGACAAGTAACATATAGATCTCAAAGAAAAAGGTATGATCATGGTAAAGATAGATAGTCAAGAAGAATGAGTAGGTCCCATCATTCTCCAAGGAAATTAATCGTAAAAAATCATGCATGTTTATGGCCAGGGAGCAACCCAAGTGTGCCTCCTTTTCGAAGGCAAAGGAGAAGGCCTGAGGAAAACATCTTGAAAGGTGAAATCAATAAAATTGAGCCACCAAACTCTGATTGTGAGCACAAGAAAGGAGAATAGGTTGAGGCTTGGATGTTGGAAATGAAGAAATATTTCTAGCTACATCCCTCAAGAGTAGAAGCTAGGATTGCAACCCACCACTTGCAAGGAAAGACAACCATGTGGTGCGATCAACTTAAGAAAGCCAAGAACCTTGATGAGAAAATGATCTCATGGAGGTAGTTCAAAGGATATTTCCAAGAAAATATATGTCCAAGCATTATTATGAAAGGAACATGAAATATTTCTTTGAACTATAGTTGGGAAGCATGAAAATGGATGAATATGAGAAGAGGTTCTTTGAATTGTTGAAGTATGTTGATTTCATAAGGGATGAGAATGTAAAAATCCAAAGGTTTATGAGTGGGTTAACTTCTTTCTACATTGTCAATATACAATATGATAACCCCAGGGCTTTGGAGGAAGTCAAAAGAAGAGGAAAACATCTTTATGAGAAAATTAGAGGAAGGGCAATTTTACAAAAAGATTGGAATGACAAGATGAAGGGTTAAAGGAATAGAGGAAGAAAGGTTTTAAGACATCCTTTCTCAAGAGAAACTACCAAGCAAAAATCCCAAGAAAAACAACAAGGTCATTCAACCCAAAATTATCACAAGACTATAGATTCATTTGAGAAAACGGCAAGGAAGCAACCTGTACAATGTTGCATATGTGAGGGAAATCACTTATATAGGGATTTCCCTCACAAAGGAGAAAGAATGAGGAATATCCTCAAAATTAAGGAGGTTGAGATAGTGGAATAAATGGAAGGAAACATGCCAAGGATTTATGAAGACTTGGACAACAAGCAGGAAAAATATCAATCCCCCATGATTGAAGTCGAAGGTAAGATTGATAACCAACCCATAACAATTTTAATTGATTCTGGAGCTAAGTATAGTTACATAAACTATGACATTGTTGAAATATTTCACTTGCAAGGGAGTAAGAATAATAAATATTGGTTAGTTCAATTATCCATGGGGGCTAAGATCAATGAGCTAGTTAAATATTGTCCAATAGATAAGAGCGGATTCAACATAAATGTAGATGTGAATGTCATACAATTGGGTTCATATGATTTTCTAATTGGCATGGATTGGTTGGAAAAATTCCATGTTGTCCTAGGCTATTACAAAAATACAATCACATGTCTTGATGAAGAAGGGAAGCAAGGAAAGGTTTGAGGCATTCCAAGAGTTATAGTTGTTAGAGAGATTTCAACTATGCAATCGAAAACAGGTTTTAGGAAGGGAGGTCATATTGTTTTAGCCCATATGGTAGAGGCAGCCATAGATAAGGTGAAAATCATTGAAGACCATCTGGTCTTGAGGGATTTTGAGTATTTTTTAGGAGAAATACTAGGAATACCACCAAAGAGAGATTGATTTCTATATTGATTTGATGCCAAGAGTTTGCCCAATGTCCAAGACACCATATAGAATTGGCACACTAGAGTTGAAAGAGTAATTGCATATGCAACTTGAAGAGTTGTTAAATAAGGGTTATATATGCCCAATGTGTCACTTTGTGAATCCCTAGTTCCTTTTGTGAATAAGAAATATGGAACCTTAAGGTTGTGTATTGATTTCAGACAACTAAATAAGGTCACAATAAAGAAACAATATCCTTTTCCAAGGATTGATGATTTATTTGATCAATGGAAACATGAAAGAATATTTTCCAAGATTTACTTGATATTAGATTATAATTAAGTGAGGATAAAAGAAGAGGAAACCAACAAGACAATATTCAAGATGAGATACAAGAATTATGAATTCATAGTAGTGCCATTTGGGATATCAAATGCACCAACATTTTTCATGTTCCTAATGATTGGAGTGTTATGAGAATACATGGAAAAGTTCATAATTTTGTTCCTGGATGATATACTCATTTACTCAAAGAGAGAAGACGAACATGAGCAACATTTAAGAATGGTGTTGCAAGTTTTAAGAGAACATAAATTGTATGCTAAGCTAAGTAAGTACATCTCTTGTCAAAAGAATATTCATTACTTGGGTCATATTATTTCAGCCAATGGGATAACCGTTGATCTCAAGAATATAGAGGCCATTAGAGGATGGTCAACATCGAGAAATGTCATATAGGTTATATCATTCATGGGTCTTGTCGATTATTACCGAATATTCATAAAATGATTCTTAAAGATTGTGAACCCAATCAAAACTTTGAAAAAGAGAGTGAAATTTGAATGGACTCCCAAGTGTGAAGAGATATTTCAACAACTGAATGACATCTTGACAAGTGTGCCAATATTGAATATTGCAGATCCGGATAAAGATTTTGTTGTTTGCATTGACGCATGCAAGGAAGGTCTCGGTGGAGACCTCACACAAAAATATCATGTCGTATGCTATGAGTTCAAAAAATTAAAAGAAAATGAGAGGAATTATGCTACACACGAACTAGAATTAGAATCCATTATTCATGCATTAAAATATAGAGAAATTACCACATGGGGATGAAATTTGAGATAACGACATACCATTGTGTTCTGAAACATTTGTTCGAACAACAAACATTAAATTCCATACAAACTACATGACCGGAATTACTTAGTAAATATGACTTTGAGATTAAGCACATCAAAGGAAAAGAGAAACAATGGGATAATGCACTCAGAGGGAGAGAACATGAGATGCATATTGTATCCATCAACATGTACATAAATGATTTGAAAGATAAAATTATTGCAGCAACAAAGTCAAATCAACACTATTTGGAAATAAAAGAAACATTACAAAAAAGAAATTTACAACAAAAATTTAAATATTATGAGATGCAAGAGGATGGAATACTCAAGTATAGAGGGAAAACATATGTGCAAAATTTTAGTGAGATAAAAAATATAGTGCTGAGGGAAATGCACAATGTGTTGTATGTTGGGCACCCTGGATATCAAAAAACAATTGCAGTTGTAAGAAGCCAATATTTTTGGCTTGGAATAAAGAAAGAACTGGCTAATTACATGGCCAAATGTTTAGAGTTCCAGATGGTGAAGATTGAACATAGAAATACAACAGAGCTATTACAACCATTTCCATTCCAAAAAGGAAGTGGGAAGTAGTCATAGTGGATTTTATTACTAAAATTCCCAGGACAGTGAAACAACATGATTCCATCATGTTGGTGGTGGAAAAATTAACTATGACAACACATTTTATTCCTTTGAAGAATATGTACAATGTAATAAATATTGTAGGAATCTACATGAAAGAAGTTGTAATGCTACATGGGGTGCCTAAGGTGATAGTTTCAGACAAAGATCTGAAATTTACAACCAATTCTTGGAAAGGTTCGTTCAAAGGCTTTGGGACACATTTAAATCTTAGTACAACATATCACCTAGAGTTAAATGGGAAAACAAAGAGGACAAATAGAATAATGGAGGACATGCTCGGAATGTATGTGATGGACCAACCATCAAAGTGGGAAGATTATATTCATTTAGTTGAATTTGCTTAGAATAATGGGTATTGGGCTTGATTAAAAATGAGTCCATTTGAAGCATTGTATGGTAGGAAGTGTAACACATCGACGAGTTGGGATAATCCAACAAAGAAATTATTGGGCCATATTTGTTGAAGGAAATGGAAGAGAAAAGGGAAAACATCAAGCTTAAATTAAAGGATACTTAGGATAAGAAGAAATGTTATGCATAAATATGTTGATGTTTATATGATTCTCAACACTTCATAGTTATTTCCTTATGATTAATAACAAGACTCACTTTCATACAATAGTTATCATAGAATAACTATACACTGAAAATCTCAACTATAACAATGCAACATAAATAACAAGATCTAGAAATATTAACCATGCATAGTAGACACAAGAATACAACACAAGAAAACACGAGTTTATCCTGGGAAACCCAAACTTAGGAGAAAACCCAACAACCTTTCTTTAGATGAATTCAATCCAAGATATTACTAGTACATCACCATCAATAGCCAAAATACCATAGAGAGAATATCATCCCCAAGGATAGCATCACCAAGACCTATATCCTCAATAATATGGCCAATAATAACCAAGCAAGAGATTCTCCAAGTGTGGCGCACTCTCCAAGATAACCAGTAACCTAGAAATAATGAAACTACAGAAACTGCAGTTGCAACTGCCTTGTATGCACCACATAAGGACTTGTTTGACTGTCAAAATGAAATGAGCTAGTCATGTACTTATAATGATCTGGGAGACAGTATGGGGAGAACTTCTTATTTCTGGGTCTTCAATTTTATTATTATTTTTCCTGTGGGGATGACTTCTCTTCCTGGGGATTTTGTAATGGTGTAGATGGGTCTTATCATACATTCTTGTGGAGAATGAATACTCAAATTGGAAATATCCAACACTCCCTCTCAATGACGGAGGCATTCTCCATACTTGGATTTCTTCTATTATAGAAAGGTTGTCTTCATGAGCCATGTTGATGTGCTATCTCCATAGATGCATTATGTCCCAGAATATGCATGTGATAACATCTCGAGTCCTTCCACTCCTTGAAAAGATAATAACTACACCTAGGCCATTCACCACTAGAAGATCCCCGTGAGTGAATGAATCATTACCCTTTGTCATATCAACACTAGCATAGCCCTGTGCAAGACCAATATGGGATAATGTTTTCATGATGCTTATCTAGGCCACTCACCACTAGAAAAAATGCATGGATGAGTGAATCATTCACCTTTGGTCACATCATCACTAGAATATCCACATGCATGACGAATGTAGGAAGAATGTCTACCCAAACCTAGAGAACATCAACATTCTTGGCTATTCACCACTAGCAGAGCCCCGTGAGTGAATGAGTCATTCTCCCTTGGTCATACCATCACTAGTATAACCCCGTGCATAACCAATATTGGAGAACGTCTTCCTAATTCCATCAAAATACCTGGGCCATTCACCATTAGCAAAGCCTCGTGAATGAATGCATCATTCTCCCTTTGTCATATCAGCACTAGCATAGCCCCATGCATGACCAATCTGGGAAAATGTCTTCCTGATGCCATGAACACACCTAGGCCCTTCACCAATAACAGAGCCTCATGAGTGAATGATTCATTCTCCCTTGGTCATATCAGCACTAGCATAGTCATGTGCATGACCAATCTGGGAGAAGATCTTCTAGATGTTGAAACATCAATTCTCATCACTAGCCAAATCAACATGGTTAATCCTATGTATCATCCTCCTTAGCCAAATCATCATGGACACTCTGGGAGGATATCTGTAATATTCTCATATGTGGATAAGTACCAGAGATTCACTACTCCCTTATGTATCATGTCTCGGATGAAGTCCTACAAGAATATTTTGTAGTCACACCACTTCATGACTTATGAAACTGGCTATGACATACTCTATCTCTGCTATACTAAGTGATACAGAATCCTACTTCCATCTTATCTCAAAAATCGCAATTGATTCCAAGATAAAGAAACACCCTAAGGTGCTAAATCTGTCTATTGCACTCCTTCTTAATCAAAATTTGTATATCTATGCAACCTCACTTTATCACCCGAGACAAACCATGTCCAAATATACCATTCTTCACCGCCACCCACTGGAACTACCTTGGATTCAACCAAATACTGGCTCAGAGTTCTCACAACAAAGCAAATATCCTTCCTCGCATTAACTAGGTACATCAAGGATCCAATACACTACCTGTACATCGTGGGATTCACCAAATCCGAATCTGAAGCATAATCACTGAAATTCTTCAGATTTTTCATCACAGGTGTAGTCATGGACTTACAGTCCATCATATTTGATCTCATTAGTATCCCATGAATGAGGAATATTTCATATGATCTCGTCACACCTATAATCCCAAGATTACATCCAACCAAGATCCTCCATCTCTAACTTCGAGGCCAAATCCCTCTATCACTGGATTAAGTTCGACAATCGAGTCTGCTTCAATTCATGCTCCCTCTGTGATTGAGACAAAATACATACCTATTCCTCATGAATAGCCTCCTCCTCTCTCACTGTAGAAAGATGTACTGAAACAAGTGTATCCTCCCAAGATATTTGACATCTCCTTGAAGCCTCCTCAAATCATGACATGTGTCTGTTAATTTTGGAAGATGTCTCTCTCCCACCTAAACCTGAGGGGGGGAATCCCTCTGAGCCAACTGACTCTATATAATATTAGGCTCACTCTGAGTCTATATTCTCCCTCCGAATCTTTAATCCCTATAATTCTATACAATCTTTGGATCCATCTACTTTCTCTGCATCTTCTAAAGTCTAATATCCAATGAATTGTCCTGGGAGGTTTCTCCTCCCTACCATATTATGAGGGATAAATCCATTTGAACTCTATCCTCCTATAAACTAGTACTAGGTGGGGACTTAGGTGGGGCCTTCTGCCTCACCACTAATGGAGCCACCTACTCCTTCGTGTCAATCTCCATGTGGAACACTCTATATCCCACTAAAGTATCCTTCTTTTCGGAAGGTTCTAAATTTTTCTACTTTTCCTTCGGTATATGGATGTATAATGTCATGTATACAACTCCATGTATGTATAGCCTGTTCCATGTCTCAAACTAGAGACCATATAATATGTTTCCTCCTACAACTGTCATTATAACTCTCTCTCAGAGCTATCACCTATGACCTACCTGATAAAAATGCAATAACAAAAAAAATAGTAGACAAGAACAATATTCTTTTTGATAAGGAAATAAGAACAAGAATAAAAAATGGGAAATAGGAAAAACACTTTTCCATTGTTTTTACCAATCATTCCTTTGTGGTAACCTGCTTGGAAACATATATGTGCATACCTCTGAAATTTGTAGCACCATCCAACTTGTTTTCTAATCTCAAGGTTTGCACATCTGACAACTGCACAACTGGCAACTGCAACTGGCGACTAACAATTGCAACTGGCGATTGGAAATTGAAATTGTAACTATAAACTACAACTAGAAACTACAACTGTAACTACAATTGCAATTGACCATTGTAACTACAACTAAAACTGACAACTTTGTAGTGGTAATATTCCAACTAGCTCCAACACCATGTTGATGTTTATATGATTCTCAACTCTTGATAGGTATTTCCTTATGATTAATAACAAGATTCACTTTCATACAAAAATTATCATAGAATAACTATACACTAAAAAAATCAACTATAAAAATGCATCGGAAATAACTAGATCTATAAATATTAACCACACACAGTAGGCACAAGAACACAACACAAGGAAAAAAGAGTTTATTTTGGGAAACCCAAACTTGGGAGAAAACCCAACAACCTTTCTCTAGAAGAATTAAGTCCAAGATATTACCAATACATCACCATCAATATCCAAAATACCATACATAGAATATCCTCCCCAAGGCTAGCATCACTAAGACCCATCTCCTCAATAATATAACCAATAATAACCAATTAAGAGCTTCTCCAAGTGTGGCACACTCTCCAAGATAATCGGTAACCCATAAATAGCAAAACTACCAAAACTGCAATTGTAACTACCTTGTGCACACTACACAAGGAGTTGTCTGACTATAAAATTGAAATGAGCCAATCCTCTATTTATAATAGTATGGGTGTTAGTCTGGGGCTGACTTCTTGTTTTCGGGTCTTCAATTTTATTATTATTTTTCCTATGGGGACGACTTCTCTTCCCAGGTCTTCAAATTATTCCTAGGGTTTCTGTAATGGTGCATATGGGTCTTCTCGTACTTTCATATGGAGAATGACTGCCCCAAGTTTCAAATATACAACAACAACAACAATTTTTTTAGATATTTTAAAGTGGGTTACCATGTGTTATTAAAATTGAAGGCGAAAAAAAGTTTGCTAAGATTAGGAAGTTGCCCAAAGTTGGCAGGGATATTGTGGACCTTTTGAAATACTATAAAATATAGGGTCAATTGCATACATGTTAGTATTTCCTGCATCCATGAGAGTGCATAATGTATTTCATGTGTCGTTATAAATATGTGTCTGACCCTAACCACATAATTGATTGGAGCTTGATCCAGGTGGTACACGAAGGGGATTTATGGGTGTAACCAATACACATCCTGGACCGGAAAGTAAAATTGCTCATGAACCAAGCCATATGGATGGTAAAGGTTCAATGGACCTACTACGGTACTGAATATGCAACATGGGAGCATGAAGAAAACATGTGACAAGAATACCCACAACTTTTTCACAATTTTAAACAAAACATGGTATAAGAATGCAAGACTCCATTTTGAGTAGCTAGAGTCTCAGAACCATATCTCATAGTCATAGCTAACCTATGTTGGGGGGCATTAAAAAATGAATGGTACAACCTGATGGATTAGGGATAATAAAGGGGGTACATTCCCTTGGTCAACAGGTTGAGAGGAACAAGATATTTTGGTTTGAACTCTTGTTGAAGTTGTAAAATTGCAAAATTTTATTTCTTAGTATTATGATGTAAATCTGTGCATGTATATCAACATAGTGTGCACCGAGGATAGTACAAAATTGTAGGGGAGTGGAATGTATTTTCAACGCTATAATCCCTAATTTAATTAATGTTTAATGTAGATATAGTGTGTGTCCATGACCAATTGATATATATGTGAATTTTATTTATGAATTTTAATAATAAAATGTGATGCCAATTGTTGGAGGATATGGATAGAGATTGGGGATGAATTAATCCACAATAGAGGGGAGGTTCTAAGAGAATGTCTAAGAGGGGTCCAAGGGGGAAATACCCATGTCTATTAATTCAACCCACATTCCTGAATCTTATTATCATTATGTATTAAAATTTTATTTCTTGATTGAGTGTTCCCAAAGCCAATCATTGAATGCATGTAAGAGGTTGGGTGTAATAAGTCACATCCCATATTTATTGGGAGCATAGGGTCTGAGTACAATCATCTTGGGAAAGTGTGTGATTCAAGAAAGAAAGCCAAAGGAGAGGAAATTTGTATGGGCAGTTACAATAGTTTTAGGGAGTCCATGTTTTTGGATGAAAACGAAGCATATAGTAGAAAAGAATAGCTTGGAGTTGGAGAAACCATGGAAGGATAATTTTTAGAGTGTATTTGGAGTAGAAGATTGAATATATAGGTTGTGGGGCATGAAGAGTGAACTCCTGTGTGATTTGCACTGTAAAAGCAAGTGTTTAGTATTGTTGCTAACAATTTTTTGGTAGTGAGTTCCCTTAAGTCTCCCAACAAACAAATTCTTGGTTACCTATGCCTTTTGGTTGCTTTATCTAAGTTATACCTTTAACATGACTTACCCAAGTTCAAGTCTAATGGGGTTCCAACAAAGCCTCTAAAACTATCCGCCCTCCTGGTAAACCAGAAGGAAGCTCAATGCATAGAGTGTACTGTGCAGTCTCACCTGAGATAGTCTTAATGGGTGACTGCAATACTCAAGTGCTTGGAGTCCAGGACTGAATGGAGATCTGTGAAGTGTGCGCCGAGAGTTATATCCAGTTATTAAAGAAATAAATTGTCATTCTTATTCATGCATGTAATGTAAATGGATCCATTAATTCATTCATCATTCTAACATCTACTCATAGGCAGTAAAAGAGACACAAGCATTCAATCACATAACACATGTTTTATCATGGTTCACCCCCTCCTTGGATACATCCACAAAGATATGGCTCTCAAGATCTTCTATTATGGTAGCTCCAAAACTACAACGCGGTGCGCTTTACAAATTGTTCTCAATTGGGTTGGGATCTATTATGAGGTGGACTAGATCACACCAGGATCCTCAGCCTGTGATCTAAACCTCTAGATATACCCTCATTCCCCCCTACAACTCAACAACTTACAAAAAGGTATCATATTATAGTAGTGTTACCAATACTCCATAACTCAGAACCCTACAACTTTCGAGCTCTCTTCAACAACCACCCCTACATAGACCTCCTAGGTATCCATTTATATGTGTCTTTGGCTCATCATCCATTACAATGTATTACAAAAACCCTAACTCTAGCATCGTTAGGTCTTCCATGCATGTGTGTGTGCTGCTTTTCCTTCCAGTTGTCGCTTTCCTCTTACATGCCTTTCTTCCCAAAATAACCTTTCTTTTTATTCAACCTGCTTCCAACCGGCTCCCAACACCAACATGTGGCTCATCCTGAGCCACCTAACCCTTGTTTGCTTCGTTGATCTCTCTTGCAATCACTTGGAACTTCTCCATGAGCTCTGTTTCTTGCGTTTGGGCCTGCACGATCTTCTCCTTGAGTGCATCCAATACCTACACTGCAATCGCGTCATTGAACATCCTTGCGCATTCTACCTGAGTTTGTGCCATATTTGTTTTGGCTTCCTCTGCCCGGGCAATGACCTCTTCTGCTCGCTCCTGGAGTTATTCCATTTGAGCCTGACACTCATTTTTCCATGTCTACGCAGCTATGAGTTATGCCTACAGTTTCTTCAGGTCTTATGCTTCTTTGAAACAATCCATGATCGACATTGTCTTTTGCCTCTGCTTGAGATCCTGGATAGTTGCACTTATCCTTTCTCCTTCCTGGTCCCATTGCTGGACCTGTTGATCCTCTTCCATCTTCGTCCAGAGTTGTGCTGCTTTCTCGAACAAGTTGGTCACTGCATGAACTTGTCTCTCTATCTCCTTTATCTGCATTGTTTCCTCTTGCTTCCTTTTCTCCTTCACCTCTGGTGGAGTGGTGGGTGTGAGATTCTTCCAGAGGTTCTCAATCTCTTGTTGGTATTGATCGATTTTCTGCATAATCTGATCAATCTTCTCTGTCACCGTAATTTCGGTCGTCTGTTCGTTCTTTGGGATTTTCTCATATGTTACAGCCAATTTTTGTTCCAGTCCATTCACGCGTTAATTCTCATCTTTGGTCTCAAGCTTAGCTTGCTCGAGTACCAATTCTAGTGCATCTCGAGTGTCCTTAGCCTATTTCAATTCCGCTGCATCTGTGTGTGTGCGAGACTGTACCTCCCGTGTAACACTGACTTGTAGTTTATACAAGGCCTTGGTTGGTATCCGCGTCAATACTAATTATAGTTGAGCCAAGTCCTTTATGGGTGTCTTCCCCATGATTTCTTCCATGCCCAACATGATCGGTGTGACATGAAATGTTGAGCTCGGTTTTGTTGTCATCTGGATCTTGTCTTGATCGCATGATCCAGCTTCACCTCCTATCTGCGATGTTGATGGGACCGTTTCTACGCCATTGTTGACTGCCTTAGGAGTTGTCGTATGTGTGCCATCTCTTCCTCAATTCTGTCCCTTTGGTGCACAGATTTCTCGAAATCCTCAACTGTGTGATCCTGGATCATTTGGGCAACCATGCCTGCATCATCCTCAGTGATCATGTATTCTGGGGATGTTTTATGTGCCTTTGCTTTCTTGCGTGCACCCCCCATCTTAATGACTGGCCTCTTAGTATAGCCTTGCTCTTGTTGAGTACCACTTGATGTAGTTCCATGTACTGCCTCAGCCTGCTTCTGTTGTACCTGTGGCACTTGTGTGTTTTTCTTTTTCCCAGCCTCGATGCCTATCTTGAATGTCCCCCCTTTATTATGTTGTTCCTTGTTTTGACTTGTCCTTGGTTTCTTGGGCACTGTTACCTCCTCAACATGTGTGTGTTCCTGTCTTACCTCCTCCTCCTCTCTTTCTATGTGTATTTCTCGAATGAGGACTGGAATCCTCCAATAATCTTCCCAATCCTTAATGGCCATCTCTATTTTTGCCTCCGTGATGCAGTAACGCAGTTATAGCCATTGATTATTAGGGTATTTCCATGACTAGATCCACATCGCATGTCTAGTGTCTTTGAAGTTAGATATGCCCTAATACTGTGTGATTTCTTTCTATGTTACCCTTCAAGTGTTGGCGATATTGTCTTGTATGTCGCTGAGATAGCCTTCGAATATGGTTGCATTCTTTTTTCTATTTTTCGAGTCTGAAGTAGCCCCGATTGATAAGTATCGTGCTCCATGGAAAGGAGCGGGACTAGTGGAAAAAAAAGAATACTTCATCTCCTTCCATCCGATCACGATGATGAGGATGAGTAGCCATGAATAATGAAATTATGTCCCTAGATCCTGGGCATCCTTGTAGTCATGTAGGAACAGATTCAACAGATAAGGGGCCCAGTTGAGTGTGTTTCCCTTGGCACACTGTGCTATTGTTGCGACAACCTCGACCGGGAATTCCTCCTTGCGGAATTTCCTGAGAAACTTGCATGCCATAATTTTTGTGGCCATTCTTGTCACCGCGTCACTAATACGCTTGATGATAATTGCACGTGACCCCCTTTGGGTTCCATATTTCTTCTTCATTTCTTCATCCAATGCTTTCTCTTCCATTTTGTCCTCAAGGAACTACACAGGATCTTCACCCCATGATGGCAACCCTATGAAGTATGCGATGAGATATACGTCTATAGAGATGAGTTGTTCCAGCCACAGATATCCTCCATGTGTAACTTCCATCAACTGCTTGATGCAGTTTTTTGCATAATGGCCTCTTCCAAAGTGCAGTAGGTCTAATAGGCCTAGAATCCCATTTTTGGCTAGTCTGAATGCCCACTGAACTGGTTGATTGATTGGTTCACCAAAGGGTCCTATACCCATAGTCTGTAGATAGAATCACTTGGTGAACTCTGGAAACTTATCTGTTTCCATCACATCATGGTCTGAGTACCTCAGTTTCTCTACATGGCCTAACAAATTTGTTGGTACATATACCCCTTCTAGAATGCGTGGTAAGAAAATGGTTGCAGTGGGTTGCCTCCGCGTTGACCTAGGTATCGTCTGCTTGTCCTTTCTCTATGGTGGATGACTCGAGGTTCCAACCTCCATTGTTCGTTCTTCGGCATACTCATTTGGTCGTCCAGTGACATCTTCCACTCCTCCCTCCTGTGGTTGTTCTGACGTGGTTGTTTGTGATCTTTCTAGCATGTTCATTTCTTCCTGATTTGGAGCCATCCCATTGACTCTCCTGGCTTCTGCAGGTTTTTTGGGTTGCACTTGGTTGCCTGCATCCTCATCTTGTTGGACCTATCCCGCTTCTGACATTTCAATGTCCATATTTGCTGGTGATGTATGTTGGGTTTCCTCCATAATGGGTGTGGGGCTTCCTGGTTTTGTATCAGGCTACAAGATTTTGTCCACATTGACGACTTCTGGGGGCTGATATGGTTGTTGTTCGCTTCCCTGTGGTTGCGATTTTTCTCTGGTATTATGTTGGCACAGGGGAAGACCCAATGTTCAGCTCCAAGAGCACACCAACAAGCCCTAACTACTGGCCCTTTCTGCTACACTTGTGAAGCAGATGCAGTCTCACCCGATGCAACTATGGTGGGGTTGCAGGACAAAAATGTCTACAACCAAAGAGAATCTGATGATGGCTTCTTCCACTTGTTGATCTATCCATGATCCTTCTTTCTTGTTGATTTGTCATCCTCGATCTCCTCATTCAATGGCTTGCTTCCTTGAGCTTCACTCTGTCTTTTCTGCTCTTTTGCTTGATTCCACCCAGTAACAGTCACTGTGTGTTCTGCGAAGTTCACATTTTTCCTTTTCTTCCTTGTTCTTCTCTTACTTTCATAACCAAGGGACAACATGCCCCCAACACTCACCTGTGACTCATCCTGAGGAACTTCAGATCTGAGCTTCTTGTTTTACTTCGACTTCAGACTGCACAGTGCAACCTTTGTTTTCTATTCGATGCTTCCTCTCCTTCCTTGTGCAGACTATATTTTCTGTGTCTGGTACCCAGTTTCAATTGCACTTGGTACCTAGACCCTTTTCCTCATGTGTTTACTAAGAGCTGCGAGGCAGCAGGTTGTCAGAGTATAAATTTAGTCAGCTCCCATTCACTAATCCTTCCTTCCATTCTCCCTTTAAAGTATTCAACTGCACAGCTCATCCCTCTGTAACATAAGAAACCTCATATGTCCCGAGCCAATGCATTCTTAACTTCCTAGGATGCTTGATGAACTTACTTTCATATACCAGTACTAGATCACCTTGTTTGAATGCCTTCTTCTTGATGTGCCTATCATGATAGGCCTTCTCTCTTTCCTTCTGTACCCACTGATGAAATCCTGCAACAAATATGTCTTCTTCCAATTCGACCAACTGTGAAAGCCTCTCTTAAACAATGCCAGTGTCATCCATATCTGTAAAGGCAACAATTCTTAGGATTGGTACCAAATATTCCGTTGGACAATGACTTCGAGACCATATACTAACTTAAAAGGGGTATGCATTGTTAGCTTCTTACAAGTGGTTCTGTAGGCCCACAGTACTAATGGTACTCTGAATTATGAATCATCCCTATTCACACTGCAAATCTTCATCAACATTGTTTCCAAGATCTTGTTGAATGCTTCAACGGTCTCGTTTTCTTGTGGATGGTAAGGTGTGCTCTTCTGGTGATGGATTGTAAATTCCTCAGTCAAGGCTTCAACAGTCTTATTTATGAAATGTGTGCCTTGATCACTCATAAGGATATTTGGGCATACAAACCTGGTTATGATGTCATCAAATATGAAGCGCGCAGTTGTAGTTGCACTACAGTCCTTAACTGCTCTTGCTTTGGCCCATCTGGTCAAGTATTTTGTCGCAGTAATGATGTACCTTGCTCTTGTGCGCTTTCATGGTGGGTTTATAGGTCCAATGAAGTCAATGGCCCACTTCTCAAATGCTTGTAAGGTCAACTTCAGTGATAATGACATTTGATCTCTTCTGGATGATTTCCCAACTCTTTGGCATACATTGTAGGCTCTGGAATAGTGTTTAACATCTTTGTTTAAGGTAGGCCACCAAAGGCCAGCTCTAAGAACCTTATGCACAGTTTCTTTTCTTGCATAATGTCATCCTGTGATGCCTTCATGAGATTCTACGAGGATCAGTGGTCACTCTGCCTCCATAACACATCTTCTTAATATCTCATCAGGTCCCATCTTGTATATATGTTCAACTATAAGTGAGAATTCGGCAACACACACTACTAGTTTTTTCTTCTGAGGGATTGTATATGCAATAGGTGCCATTCCTGTTGATATGAGCTGGAATATCTCTGCAAAGTGGTCATCGACCTTTCTAATGGCCAGTAACTGTGCATCTGGTAGTGCATCCTCCAAATTGGTTGGTTCTTCTCCATGTTCCAACCTTCACAAGTGGTCAGGACCTTTGTTCATTCTTCCTGGATTAACTACGATCTCAAAGTAATATTCCTGGAATAACAAAATCCATCTACATATCCTTCCCCCCAACATTGGATTGTTGACTAGGTATTTCAATGCAAAGTGATCAGTAAAAATTTTGAAGTGTCCTCCCAACAAGTAGTGGCAAAATTTCTGCAATGCGTACACCATGGCTAACCCCTCTTGCTCAGTGGTGGTGTAATTAATCTCATAAATTGATAGATTCCTACTAGAAAAATCTAACGGGTGGCCAATATATCCTTCACCAGGTTGTGCTAACAGTACTCCTAAAGAAATGGAAGATTCATCGACATGCACATGAAACTCCTTGGTCCAATCTGGGAAAACCAGAATAGGCACAGTAACCATTTTCTGTTTCAGTGTGTCAAAGCTCTGCTGGCATTCTTCTATCCAAATAAACTAACAATCTTTCTTCAAAATCCTGTCCATAAGTGTTTTGATCTAAGCATATCCTTTAATGAGCTTCATGTAGTATCATGTGTGTCCTAGCGCAGTGCACAGCTGTTTGACTGAAGTAGGAGGGGGTAGATCAACTATAATGGCAATTTTGGATGGATCTACCAACAACCCTTGCTTGCATACAATATGGCCTAACAACTCTCCAAATGGTGAGAAGAAGATGCACTTCTTTAGATTCAAAGAAATTTGACACTGCCTGCATTTGTCCAACATTAGCCTTAGACATTCAATATGATTCTTTAATAAACTAAAAACAATCCAATCATCAAAATATGCTTTTAGAAATTTATGCAAGAACTCCTTGAATGCTTCGACCACCACCCTGGAAAAGATTGTTGGGGAATTATTCAATCCAAATGGCATAACTGTATATTAGTAGGATCCCCATTCTATTGCAAATGTGGGCTTATGGAAATCTTCCTTGGAAATCTGGATCTGATGGTATCATGAAAATCCGTATGTAAAAGAATATACTTCCTGGCCTCCTACATTATCTAACACTTCGTCAGTGAATGGTGTAGGGAAGGGATCATGAAAACATGCATCATTCAGCTTCCTAAGATCTACATAGATCCTGATTTCTCCTATCTTTTTGTCCTGTACCACCATATGGTTAATCCACTCTGACTCTTCCACGAGTTCTATAATCCCTGCTTCCAACATTCTTTCAAGCGCAATATTAACATTCTCTTTGTACTTAGGGTTCAGTCTGTAGGGTCTCTGTTTGACTGGTATTGCATCTGGCTACAAAGGGATCCTCATCTCTCCTACAGGCCCTTTAATGCCCTTCATATTAGTGAACTTGGTTGGAAACAAGTCCTGATATTCATGCAGTAATTTTGTGATCTTGTCAATGGTAGAAGCATCCCAATAATCTCCAACATTAGCAAGCTTTGGGTCTGTTCTGTTCCAATATTGACCTTATTAATCTTGAGTGGCTGTCCAATGAATGGTAACTCAACTCCTGGTCCTTCCACATCTCTTTGCCCTTCTGTTTCTGCAATGTTCACTTTTCTTGGATCATCATCGTCATCAACATTGATGTTGTCACGGCCTTGTAATTTCTGTAGAGGCACAGTCCATTCATCCTCTTCTTGTTCCAAAGGAAGGCTAGATGCCTCCTCAAATACTTTCTATCTCACAATCTATAATTCTTGATTTACTGAGGGATATTGACTTTCAAATAAGAAGGTGGTTATGAAATTCTGAGTCATACCTTTCCAATCTGTAGTTATGAGGCACAACTCTGCTTGAAGGTACTAGTTGATAGGTGTTGTGTCCAGTGTGTTGATGAATTTGTGTACCCACTATTCTTGAGGAACGTTGCTCTAGGATTTCTCCCAGCTTTTCACATGATCCTTTGGGAAACTTCGACCTATGTATCGAACTTCACAACCTTCTACTTGTGCTAAGAACCACGCTATCATCAACGTATGACATTGTACCCAATCTGTAATGTTTTTTTTGTGTGTCCCCCACCATCTTGCTGGGGTTGCTTTCAGGGCCTCATCCATCACCAACAATATGTGTTGCATTGGTACACTTTCCTTAAAGTCCGACAAGAAGGTTTCTAAAGGATTTAAACCATCAAAGGTGGGTAAGTTACTTACTGTTGTGTCGATCCAACGAACTTCTCTAGTTAATCTACCACATCTTCTTGTAGATACTTTGTACATCTTATTATGCCAGTTCTCGAGTGATTCTTTCGAGTCTGATGAAAATGTGTTGTCACTTCCCCAGCTTAAGTTAGCATCGGTCATAGGATTAATGTAATCTTGTTGTCTGGCTATTAATTTCTATATGTTTTTCAGTTCATATGCGTGGTCTTCTTCTCTGATAGGTTCTGTGTTTCGCTGACCTTCATCTGGATCTAAAGGTGAAATTACCCTAAGTCCATCTCTTTCAAAATTCATACGTATCTTCTTTAAATCAACCACAGTGGAATTATTGAAGGCCTAATCAGATCCTAACATCGCAGGGTAAGGACAGTTGTCATCAACTATCTCAATTACCTCAAAATATGCAAACGTTCTTACTCCTTTGATGTCCACATGGACATGCTACAATCATCCAAAGGGGCTGACAGCTTGCTGATTGGCCATCCTGAAACTGATAGGGGAATAGATAAACTTTTTTTTTCCCATCAGTGCCCAGGTTTGCTTCGTCATGACATTGAACTCTGACCCTAAGTCAAGGACCACATAATCTATCTCATACTCTCCTATTTGAGCATTCATTTTTAATTCCGTATTGGTCCTTCTCTTCTTACCTATTTGATGTACTGCCATATCCAGTAAGGGATCTATCTTTCCTAGCTCATACTATCTGATTAAAGTTTTTAGTTCTTGTACAATTCTTTCATCCTGAATAAACTTAATACAAGTATAGAGAAATTCCATGAGCTTTCTTACCTCTTTTCCTTCTTTTGGCGAAGTAGACTGATCAAATTCTAGAGGCATTCCATATTCTCTCACTTCTAGTCTTGTCTTCAATGAGGAACCCTAGTCTCCTTTGAATTCTTTTATTGCCTCCTCAAACATTTGTCTTTCTTTCTTTGCATCAAACATTTGTGTCTTCTCTGTAGCTTTTCTAATTCTTGAGTCGTTTGTAGTCTTTCCTTGGATCAGTCTGTCTTCTCCTATAACAACATATCCTCTAGTGATAACAACAAATCTAGGGTATTCTCTGTGAGGTTCAACATATATCATTTGCAATTGTGGGTTCTGCTGAGGTCCTCATCTTTCCTGAAGCTTAGCTAGCAGCACAAGACAATATTCTATAACATGTTCAAATGAGCTATGGTAGTTGCAAGTCGTACAAGGGTTCCGAAAATCCCTTTTGAGGTGTCCTGGTTGTGTGCAATTATAACAGATTATCTGTCCTTGGGCTCGACCCATTCCTCCTCCTCATCCTCTTCCTTTGAATCCACCGCGAGGATTGAAGTTTCCTCTCCCAGGGGAGTTATACTGCGTAGTGTTTCCTTCTAGTTGTACTTAGCCTTGAATTTTGTATATATATCTTGACCTTTCATGCATGAGATCATAAGCCCTACAATCCCTATATTCATGTCCCATAGACTTAGAGAATGTGCAATACAAATTTGTGGGTGTCTGAACATATTTTTTCATATAATAGCACTCACCAGTACGATGTCTATTTCGACATACCTCGCACCAGGGTAAGGTGACTTTCTTCAAAGGACTCAAAGCTCCAGAGGTTAAGTATTCATGGAATAGGGGAAAATGTTCCTTGTCATGGACCTCTAATCTACATCTGACACATCATATGTCTTCTCTTTTATCTTTTCCCTTATCCTTTTTCATATCTTCGACCTACAGAGACAAACTAGTTCGCTGACTCAAGATCTGGCTCATACTTGAACTGGATTCTCCCATAGGGAATGATTCTAGCTTCATGGTGATATCCAATGCCTCAGCCTATGAAGCAATCTTTTGTTGCATCAGAGGAACTCTGATGTGTTGTAAGAGATCAACGATGAACCATTCTTTGTTCTATTCATCTGGAATCTGAAAAATCGATCGACCTGTTAAAGTCTTGAATCTTTGATCGAATTCTGAAACAGGTTCGGATACCTTCTCCTTGATCTCTTTTCGCTCTGTAATACATTTTGATGCTGATTTGGGTTTCTTGAACTCTGAAATCAATGCATTCTTTATCTCATTCAGGGTCTTAGGCAGTGCAAGTCCTTAGACAATCTTCATATACCAGCTTAGTGTGCAGTCCCTTAGGGTAGCGATAAACTGGGTTCTTTTAACAGCCTCGTCGGTGACATTCTTAATATTCCATATGAATTCACACAAGAACCAGTGTTGATCAGGGTCTTCTGATCCATTTCCCCTAAAGATAGGGAGTCTCATCTCATCTGCCATAGATCTTCCTAGGTTTCCTGTCTGAGTATGTGGTGGACTAATATTAATAGTACTTTGAACGGTCTGGTAACTCTGATTGCTTTGATTTCTTAATGTTGTTGAACTAACAAGAGTATTAATAGTACTTACTTCAATGGTTTGCATAGTTTCCAAAGTCTTTTTCTTGTCCTGGTGAAGCTCTTCAGCTTTCCCTTCCTATGTCCCAGAAGGTTCTGAATGTTCCTCGTCTATCAGGTTTGCCTCTTCTCCACTATAGAAACCCTCGTCCTTGTAGTTCTGCTTGAACAGGTTCGCAAGATGAACTTCTTTGAACACTTTTCCACTGCACGTATGTCCAGCCTCTATGTCACTGTCACTGTCTGAATTCCTGAAAATTAGCTTCTCCAAATCCGATCGATCTACTGTATCTTCAGGATGTTCTTTTCATGCAATAGCATATTGATTCTTAACTTCAGAAAATGAAAAAAATTCCCTCTAGGTCCCTTGAATAAATATCTCTTGGCTTGGCTATACGACTCTACTCTATCAACAACAAACTCGGTGATGTACCCTCCAATGGTGCTATCGAGCCAGTGATCTACTACTCGTGATACTGCGCTATCAAATCTCTTGACCTTCTTGATTAGCGTCGACGTCCAAACTATAGGAGGTCTAGGTATGATCTCAAACTGGGTATCTTCTAACCTAGCTAACCACTCATATAGCTCCTGATGGATTCCTCCAAAGAATATCTCATGTATATCGGTAAAGATATATCTTCCCAACCAATCTTCTGTACTGAGATTAGGGTTTTTATTCTCGTCTTCAACGAAGTCCTTTTCTTGATCCTCTATCCACTTTTGAATATTTGTCTTTGATGGGAACCACCTTGACATTCCCTCAAGAAGATTCATGTCCTCGCAACGGAACCATTTGTTGGAACAGGGGCAGACCCAGGGTTCAGATCCAAGAGCACACCAACAAGCCCTAACTACTGGTACTTTTGGCTACACCTATGAATCAAATGTAGTCTCACCTGAAGCAGCTATGGGGGGGTTGCAGGACAAAAATGTCTACAACCAAAGAGAATATCAAGTGGATCCAATACTAGAAAAATACAACATTCATACATCACTTATCATCTTAGATCTATTCCATGCATCTATCAGATCTGCCACAACAATGCAATAACAGTATATCAAGGAAAAATAACACAGCATCAATCACACACACAAGACATATATACGTGGTTCACCCTCTCTCTAGGGCTACATCCACATAACTGTGCTTATAATATATTGAGGTAAAGCATACAATTCTTATCTTCTCTCTTAGCTAGCAGATCTTCTTTCTTCTTCTCCCTTCCTCTCCCCTTCTTGCGCACCCAACTGAACACCTTACAATACCAGAAGTCTCTCACACTTAGCACTTCTCTCTCGTACGATAATAACCACTCAATACAACTGGATCAAGAATAGTAATAATGACAACAAGCCAACCCAGGTCCTCTTGATCTTTATTTATAAATTTCAATAGCTCATCGACATATTTCGGCCAAAACCTAGGTGTCAAAACCCTAGATACCAAAACCCTAGGTGTCTAAAACCCTAGGTCAACATGACCCATGTTTTCAGGGCTTCGCCATCCTGTCTTTCCTTCCTTCTAATGCGGTGCTCCAAAGCATCTAATGATGGATTCTTCCTCTTGTTGACCTGTCCACAATCCTTCTTTCTTGTTGATCTATCATCCTTGATCTTCTCATTCAACGACTTGCTTCGTCGGGCTTCACTCCATGTTTTCTTCTTTTTTAATCTATTCGACCCAGTAACAATCACTGTGACTTCTGCGAAGTTTGCCTTTTGCCTTTTTTTCCTTGTTCTTCACTTACTTCCATAACCAAGGGCCAACATACTACTTCGGGGTCGTTTGGTAGTCTAGCTCATTTTTCCCTGTTTGGGTGGTTCCATGGTGGTAAACATGTCGTTAACCATGCTCAGTGACCTCTACAACCTCTACAACCTTCACTCTCTGCTTCGTATTCTCTATCGATCTATGCCTTTCCCGATTTCGTAATAACCTTTCCTCTCCCTCGTTCTTTCTTTGTATAGGCGTCATGTGAATCTTGTCACGGAAGTTACTGCAATTATTCTTTAATTGAACTGTCAGTTCCTTTGTACTTTCCATTGTTTTCCCTTGCCATCATCAGTTGGCATGAATAATGCGATGCCTCGTTAGTCATTTATGGCATTCAATTCCGATAGTCACCGTCAATTGGCGCTTATTTTTCCATATCCACCTTTCCTGCTTGTTTCCTCTTTGTAGTGATTGTTGGCCTTGTCTCCATCGGGATAGCCTTGTCGAGCATGCATGCTCCTTCTACTTTCGGTGCACTATGCCTCTGTTGTTACCTTTTGATGTCCTGCACTATATCTTGTTTTTATTTATTTTTATTTTTTTTCTACTACATGGTGACTTTCAAGTTGTGGGTGGTCGACTGCCCTTGTACAACTTCAGTCGGCTCCCATTGATCATCCCTCTGAGTTTTGTTCCTCCTAACTCCTTCAACTTTATAGATCCCAAATCTGTGACAGATTTTACTTCGTATGGTCTTGTTAGCGACATTTCTTGTCCTAGGCACAAGAGTATTCGGGTCTGCAAGTTATACGAGGAGCACCCAAGCGCAGCATGGAAAAATCTCGTTTCAAGCTTCCAGCTAGTAAGAGAGCGAAGTTATATTGACGACGGTCCAGAACCTTTCATAAGAGCAGATCGACGATCAGTGGGAAATCGCGGATAGTAGAGTTGCGCCGATATTAGCGCAAATAGATCGCGCCCATATTGTATGCAGGGAAGAATAACAGCCGTCCATCCGAGGGACGTGTGGCGTGAGATCAGGTCGCGTTGGATTTTTGGCAGTCACAAGTTCAAGGGGTGAAGGTTTTATGTCGTTGTACCTTTCGAAATCCTGAACCCTGAAGCGTCGATGGGGCCCAAAGTTGGGCCCGCAGTATCAAGGGGCAGTCTCAGCCGTCCATCTGAAGCGAACACCTGGCACGTGATTAGGCTCCCCACCTTTTCGCCCATCGTGGCTTTGAAGCACAAGTAGCAGCTCCCTCATATGCCCGATGCTCAAAGTAACGAGAGCTTCCAGGACCTGGGACCCACAACAACGTCAGGAGAGTTTAGGACCATCAGATTTGGAGGACGCGTGGAACCCAATTGAGCCGTCTCGGTGTTTCACCCATCACAACTATGATAAGCAATGATCAACTTCTTCCTATTCACGAACGCCGAAAGCCCATATGGAAATAAAAGCAGGGTCACGGTACGTGGTCATTTGGGAAACAAAGAGCTAAGCAAAGGGGCCAAAATCATTTAGTCCAGTTGCCAAAAGGATCATCGCTATTTCCAGATGCCAGCGGATACGATTTCGCTCCCGGTTTCCGCTTGGAGTAAATGAAGGCAAGAGCAGATGGTTGAAACCTCCTTTCATTCATTGAATATGAGATATGGAGGGTCTAGAAAGCGGTCTGTTCGAAGGAGTTTTGTGTACTGATTATCCAAAGAAGCCATGCCGAAGTCCTCGATTAGAAATAGAAGTCTGCACACGCCATTTTGGCCTTTAATGTTTCGGCTACCTCCCCTGCAAAGGCCATGCGAAGTTAAGGTAGCATCTGTCATAGGTGCACAATCATCCTGAGTCCGCATGGGCAGACTATCAGAAGACATGCAGACACAATATTTTAATGCAACGTCTTGTTTTTGCTGTTGTTGTTGTTTTGGAGTATATGTACGTGTTTTCTCCATTTTTGTAAGGATCGATGGTTGAACAAGGCTCCCGATTGTAAAGTTTTGATGAAGCGCTAGTCACTCTGGTTAATGTATAAGGCATTTGAGACTTCTTACTTTATGGATGTCAGCCTCTTTTCCATCTCTTGTATACTATGTTAGAACAACTCGGAATTGGAGGATCCAGTCTAGTTGTAGCTGTTATAGGATGATGTAGGTTGGATCACTGTAACAGTTACATTGTTTCTAATCGGTTCCTGTTATTTTCGTAGAGATGAACGACTTAGAATTGGAGGATCTAGTTGAGTCACTCTTGATCTCCTTGAAGCTCCGGACCAAGAGGATCTTGGCTTCTGAGTTTTTCATCCTCAAGCTTTCGAAGGCTTGTCGCCCGAGGCAGTCTTGCTCTTCCTTCTCACAAGTCTTCCCTCTGTCACCCTTTAACCCATTTACTGATAGAAGTTGGATCAAGACCTCCCTTGCTGCATACATACCAGGCCCGGTCTCCCGAGTCAAAGTTTTATCTTCTTGAGTCTTTAACCATTTGATCACCCCATTTATTAAACCGTGACATAAAAACTGATGGGCGTTGGGCTCTGCTCCTGCAAGCAATCTAGGAGTGACTTCTGATGCTAACATTTCTGGCGTTGTTGCCGGGGAGGATGAAGTTGAAGATTTTCCCTGGGTAGAACGACATTGAGCCTCTGATTCTGAAGGTGCATTAGACATTAGAGCGCTTAAATATTTCTACTGTGCACCTGGCGACTCCACTATGGCAACTCCATTGTTTCCACATCACTGTTTCAACTGTGACTACTGTTAGCACACCTGAAAGCTGACCCTAAGGAGATTTCTCAAGAAGGTTTCAGCAGCTGCTTTCTCAGTCTGAGAAGCTTCCTGGGGTAACAACAACGTTAATATCTGGCCTTTGATGGTGAACAAGGACCAGGCACATTTGAAGTTGTGCATCTTTCACCTGGCGACCCCATGATTCGAGGATCGATTGTCGACTCCATTGTTTCGATATGGAGAAAATTATGGCTCAAAGGTTTTCTTTTTGTGACTTTTCCCAAATAGTTGGGTTTCCTAATGTACTTCCTGATAGAGACCAATGGGAATATTTCCTCCCTAAATTTCATGCAACAAGTTGGGAGGATCCAGCTGAGCATTTACTGGACTTCCATGAGGCTATTCACCGACACAATATCACGCAGGAGGATGTCTGGATTAAGCTCTTCAGGTATTCATTGAAGGGAGATGATCTTGAGTGGTGTCGATCTCTTCCCGCTGTGAGCATCCGCTCTTTAACAGGTTTTCAAACGACTTTCAATTCATTTTGTAAAGACTACTATCCAGCTGATTGTTTTTTTGAAAATTGTTGTGAGGAGTTTTCTTCGCTTCATGAAGCCTCTGCTGGCGCTGAAGACCAGGTCCATGATGAATCTTTTACTATGGAGGAAAGCATTTGCCAGGAAAATATGGAGGTGTTGAATGATATTAATTGTGTTAGCCCTAGAACGGAAGCATCTAACATCACATCAGATGCCTATATTCCTTTAGATGTTCGTAACGATCAACATGCCTCTTGTGGAAATTGTGAGTTTATAGAGAAAATGTGGTCCATGGTAGATGACTCACCTGGATATCGGGTCGAAGCAGATGTTCCTAACAGATCTGCTCATGATGACAAAGACCCTCTCTTTGTAAAAGAGGGGTTAGTTGTGGAAGAGGATTCTTCTCTTTTCCCCCAGGGGGTTTCTCACGATATATTTTTACCTGGGATTAAAGAGAAAAGGATTATGTATGGGAAGCCAGAAGCAACAGGTCCCACTGTCCCTGAAACGGAAATTTTTGACGGGATCACTGTTCTGGAGGAGGGTCATATCAATGAAGGAAAACTCCTTTTTGATGTATATTATAGTGATGATGAGCAACAAGCTTATCCTACATTTGATCACTATAGATATGCTGAAGAGCCAGTCAGCAAGCATAACCACCCCATGGTCCCTATTTATGATGAATACGAATCTGACCCGGGGGAGAGCCAAGAAGAGGAAAAGGAACCAGAGGAACAGTTGAGCACATATTTCATTCCAGAGCCAGTCAGCGAACAACTACCGCCTAATATCAGTGAGCCTATGTCAGTTGTCCACTCACCTGTGCTTATCAAAGATATTCAACCACATGTGAGCAACTCTATAGCAGAGGAGGCTGCCTGTCACCAATTTTCCGAAATTCGCCACATTCTATGACCCTGTCGACGAATACATGGAGTGGCATATCCCTTATGCCTTGGAGCTGCCCTATTCCATATCAACTTCACCCTGTGAGGAGAATTTGAAGAGTGTAGCCGTTCTGTTGTCATAGTTACACTATCTGTTGGTGATCATTGACAGAAGGAAGGAGCTTCTATCTAGGAAGCTGCTTGAATGGCTATGGTGCAAGTTTTCTTTCACCTAGCCCATGTAAAATATTTTATTAGCATTAGGACTGTATATAAATAATCTCCTTTGAGCATGGGGCTTTATTTTGTTACTTTTATTTTTCGGCTTGTATTTTTAGCAGTGAGATGTTTTGAGCATGACTCCATAGCCCAACAGCAAGGCACTGAAGCTGTGGAATGAATTCTTAGAGCATCACAGGGACGACTCTATCCTCCATGGAGCCTAATGCTAGCGACATTTCTTGTCCTTGGCACAAGAGTATTCAGGTCTGCAAGTTGTACGAGGAGTGCCCAAGCGCAGCATGGAAAAATCTCGTTTCAAGCTTCCAGCTAGTAAGCGAGTGAAATTATATTGACGATGGTCCAAATCCTTTCATAAGAGAAGATCAGTGGTCAGTGGGAAATTGTGGATAGTAGAGTTGCGCCAAGATTAGCACAAATAGATCGCGCCCATATTGTATGTAGGGAAGAATAACAACCGTCCATCCGAGGGACGCGTGGCATGAGATCCAATCGCGTTGGCTTTTCGGCAGTCGTGAGTTCAAGGGGTGAAGGTTTTATGTCGTTGTCCATTTAGAAACCCTGAACCCTGAAGCATCGATGGCGCCCAAAGTCAGGCCCGCGGTATCAAGGGGCAGTCTCAGCCGTCCATCTGAAGCGGACACCTGGTGCATGATTAGGCTCCCCGCCTTTTCGCCCATCGCGGCTTTGAAGTGCAAGTAGCAACTCCCTCATATCCCCGATGCACGAAGTAACGAGAGCGTCCAGGACCTTGGGCCCATAGCAGCGTCGGGAGAGTTTAGGAGCATCAGATTTGGAGGACGCGTGGTGCCCAATTGAGCCATCTCGACGTTTCACCCATCGCAACTATGATAAGCAAGGATCAACTCCTTCCTATTCATGAACGCCGAAAGCCCCTATGGAAATAAAAGTAGGGTCACGGTCCATGGTAATTTGGGAAACAAAAGAGCTAAGCAAAGGGGCCAAAAGCGTTGAGTCTAGTCCTCGAAAGGATCATCGCGACTTCCAGATGCCAGCAGATACGATTTCGCTCCCGGTTTCCGCTTGGAGTAAATGAAGGCAAGAGCGGATGGTTGAAACCTCCTTTCATTCATTGAATATGAGATATGGAGGGTCTGGCAAGCGGTCTGTTTGAAGCAGTTCTGTGTACTGATTATCCAAAGAAGCCATACCGAAGTCATCGATTAGACAGAGAAGTTTGCACACGCCATTTTGGCCTTTAATGTTTCGGCTACCTCCCCAGAAAAGGCCATGCGAAGTTAAGGTAACATCTGTCATAGGCGCACGATCATCCTGAGTCTACATGGGCAGACTGTCAGAAGACATGCAGACGCAATATTTTAATGCAACATCTTGTTTTTGCTGATGTTGTTGTTTTGGAGTATATGTAGGCGTTTTCGCCATTTTTGTAAGGATCGATGGTTGAGCAAGGCTCCCGATTTTAAAGTTTTCATGAAGCGCTAGTCGCTCTGGTTAATGTATAAGGCATTTGAGACTTCTTACTTTATGGATGTTAGCCTCTTTTCCATCTCTTGTATATTGTGTTAGAATAGCTCAGAATTGGAGGATCCAGTCGAGTTTTAGCTGTTATAGGATGATGTAGGTTGGATCACTGTAACAGTTACATTGTTTCTAATAGGTTCCTGTTATTTTCGTAGCGCTGAACGACTTAGAATTGGAGGATCTAGTTGAGTCACTCTTCATCTCCTTGAAGCTCCGGACCAAGAGGATCTTGGCTTCTGATTTTTTCATCCTCAAGCTTCCGAAGGCTTGTCTCCCAAGGCAGTCTTGCTCGCCCTTCTCACAAGTCTTCCCTCTGTCACCCTTTAACCCATTTACTGATAGAAGTTGGATCAAGACCTCCCTTGCTGCATACATACCAGGCCCAGTCTCCTGAGTCAAAGTTTTATCTTCTTGAGTCTTTACCCATTTGATCACCCCATTTATTAAACCGTGACATTAAAACTGATGGGCGTCGGGCTCTGCTCCTGCAAGCAATCTAGGAGTGACTTCTGACGGTGACAGGTCCTAACCAATGCATTCTAATTTTTCCTGGGTGTTGAAGGGATTTAGTGTCGTACATCAACACTAAGCATCCTTCCTTGAAAGTTTTCCTCTTCATATGTCTGTCATGCCAAGATTTGTCCCTTGCTTCCTAAAATTCTTGGTGGAACCCTGCTAGGATCCTATCTTCCTCCATGATCACTAGTTAATTCATTCTATCCTATATTGTCCCTCGATCTATCGTGTTCATAATCATTACTACACATAGAATGGGTACCAATAATTCTAATGGCACCATTGCTTCTTTTCCATATACCAATATGAATGGCATGTGTCCTGTCAACTTCTTGCATGTGGTCTTTATGCCCACAATACTACTGGTATTTTTAGGTCCCAATCATCCCTATTAACATTACAGATTTTCGTTAGTGCATTTTCAAGGATCTTGTTAAAGGATTCTAATACTCCATTTGATTGTGGATGATATGGTGTACTCTTTTGATGATGGACTTCAAATTCCTCAGTCATAACCTTAATAGTTTTGTTAATGAAGTGAGTGCCTTGGTCACTCATAAAAATCCTTGGGCAACCAAATCTGGTGATCACTTTCTCAAACAAGAAGTGTGATGTTGTCTCAACGCTGGAATATTTGACTGGTGCTTCTTCTGCCCATCTTGTCAGGTATTCTGTCATAGTGATAATGTACCTTTCTCCTATCCTCTTGGCTGGTGGGTTAATTGGTCCCAAAAAATCTATTTCCCATTTATCAAATACCTGCAAAGTTACCTGTGGTCCTAGGGGCATCTCGTCCCTTCTATTCGGTTTACTAACCCTCTGACAGACATCGCTTTTCTGGAAGTATTCTTTTGATTCTCTGTGAATGGTCAGCCACCATAGTCTCGCGCGCAATACCTTCTATGCGGTATATTTTCCTGCATAATGTGCTCCTTCTATTCCCTCATGGGCTTCTCCTAAAATCCTTGGTGTTTCATGTTCTAGCACACATCTTCTTAAGGTGCTATCTACGCCCTTTTTTTATAAGTGTCCTGCAATCATTTGATAGTATGCAACCCAGACTACTAGGTTTTTCTTCTTTGTGGTGTTATATTCTTGTGACGTAGTCCCTGTACTCAAGTACTGGATGATGTCTACAAAGTATTCATCAGCGATCTGGACTAAAAAAAATTGTGCATCTGGAAAGTTGTCCTCTAAATTGGTAGGTTTCTCTGTGTTCGTGACCCTTGATAGGAGATCAGGTCTTGCATTCAAATTTCTTGGATTTATTATTACTTCAAAATCAAATTCCTGAAACAAAAGTAGCCATCTACAAATTATCCCCCCCCCCAACACTAGCTTGTTGACTAGGTATTTAAGCGTTGAATGATCTGTGAACATCTTAAAATGTTTCCCCAGTAAGTAATGTCTGAACTTCTGAAGCATGTAGACCATAGCTAGACCTCCCCTCTCTATAGTGTTGTAGTTCTGTTCTGATTATGACAGTTTTGTACTAGAAAACACTATAGGATGATCCAATTCTCCTGCTCATGGCTGCGCCAAAATAGCTCCAAGTGCTATGGTCGATGCATCTACATGTACGTGGAATGTCTTCTCCTATTATGGGAATACTAGCATTTGTGTGGTTACCATATTTTCTTTCAATGTATCAATACCATGTTGACAGTCCTCATTCCACTGGAACTTTGTGTCTTTCCTTAGTAGTTTCTCCATTGGTGCAGTGATATGTGAGTACCCTTTTATAATTTTTTTGTAGTATCAGGTGTATCCCAATGTCTCTCTTAGTTTATGAACTATTTTTGGTGGTGGCAAGTTAATGATTACTTCAATTTTGGAAGTATCTACTAGTAAAACTTTCTTGCATACTATATGGCCCAATAGTATCCCAAAAGGTGTTCCGAAGATGTACTTCTTTATGTTTAACGATATTTGGCACTGCCTACATATTTCTAACATCAACCGCAAGACCTCTACATGGTATTTCAACAGACTATAGACTTTCCAATCATCCAAGTATACCTTTAGAAACCGGTGGATAAATTATTTAAACGCAGCTATGAATACACTATAAAATATTGTTGGTGCATTCTTTAGTCCAAATGGCATGACCGTGTACTGGTAGGATCCCCATTCTGTAGAAAACGTGGTCTTGTATCTGTCTTTCGACACTCTCCTGATCTGATGGTATCCTAAAAATCCATTGGTGAATGAATAAACTTTGTGTCTTCCTACATTCCCCAACACCTCATCCGTGAAGGGTATAGGGAATGCGTCATGTAGGCACACATCATTTAACTTCCTAAAGTCGACGCATATTCTTATCCCACCTTTTTTTCCCAAATGAACTACCATCGAGCTTATCCATTCTGATTCTTCCACATGTTTTATGATTCCAGCTTCAAGCATCCTATCAATCTCATCTTTGACTTTTTTCTTATATATCGGATTTAGTCTATATCGTCGGTGTCTGATCGGTCTTGCCTCAACTCTGAGTGGTATATTCATTTCACCTAGATCTCCTGCTATGCCCTTCATTTCTATGAACGTTGTGGGGAATAGGTCATTGTACTCACGCAATAACTTTGTTATTCTTTCCACTATTTTCTCATCCCAGTAGTCTCCAATGATGGCCATTTTGGGATTCTCAACTATCCAAATGTTGAATTTATTCATCTTAATCGGTGCAACAATTACTTCTGATTCTAGCGGTGGGCCTTCCACTCCTCTTTCACCTTCAACTTCCTTAATCTGAATATTGCACAGATCGTCTTCATCTAGTACCTCTTCCTGCACATGGTAGCATGAAAACATTTCTTTCACTGCCTGTTTGTTCTGCTGTTATTCCTCTATTGTGAGTTCGACTTCTGGTTCCTAAATGAATATCACCCCTCTTATTTGTTTAAGTGTTGTATTTATGTTGGGTTTCTCATGCTCAAATGAGAAAGTGACTATAAAGTTTTGTTGTAGTACTGTCTAGCTCGTAGTTCCTTTGCGCAGTTCTCGGCCCGTATACCAGTTTGTTGGGATGCCCTCTAAGGTATGTAAAAAATGATGAGGCCATTCCTATGGGGGTATCATTTTCCACAATGCTCTAAACTTCTCCAAGTGTTCCTCTGGTGCTCCATGTCCGTCATACTTATGTTGTTGGTTTCTTCTTTGTTATGCACCAAACCTTATGCACAGTAACCGCTTACATTGGTACCAGTCCTTGATTGTTTTCTTATGTGCGCCCCACCATCTTGCAGGTGTGGTCTTGAGTGCTATATCTAGTGCTAAAAGTCTCTGATTTTCTAACACTTAATCTTCGTAACATGTTAGGAATGCTTCTAGATCATTTAACCCATGGAAACTTGGTGGTTACCTTATCTCTGTACCTACCCATCTTACTGCGCGGTCTATTCTTGTGCATCTTTTTGTTGACACTTCGTGTAGCCTTTGTTTCCAGTTCTCTAAACTTGTATCTAAGTCTGACGCACATGAAGTAATGATCCACCAACTAAGTATCTCATTTGTAGTTGGTTTTACATAATCCTCATCTTGCGCATTTTTTCTATACAAATGGATAATTTCCTCCAAGTCCAAGAAAGTGGGCTCTATGAACCTTTCCCCTTCTAATGAGTCTAATGTCGCAATGACCCTATATTCTCCTGACTCGAAGGTCATTTTTTGTGTCTTTAAGTTGATTATGGCTTGGTTATCAAATTCCCAATCCAATCCCAGTAATGTTGGATATGGTGTTGTGTCGTCCACTATCTCTATTACTTCGAAGTCACCTTTAGTGCACACTCCATCTAGGTCTACTGTTACTCCTTTCAGTCTCCCAATTGGTAGAACTCTGTGTTGATTTTCCAATTTAAGTTGAATGAGTGAATATCCTAATGTAGGATCCCCCATACATTTCCATGTCTTCTTGGGTAATACATTAACTTCAGATCCTAGATACAGTATAATATCTCCCAGGTTGAAATCTCCAATGTTGGCGTTCATCCTAAACTCCCTACTTGTTCTTCTCCTTGTGCGTAGGTGATTGACTGTTTTCTATTCTAGCTTCCCTTATGTCTCTATGCTACATCTTTCTAATATATTTTGTAATAATTTGACAGAGGATGGATCATTTAGTAATTTTACACATGATTTTTAAAAGCCCTTGATTTTACTTACTTGTCCCAGGAACTACATTTCTTTGGTATGATCCAATGATGGAGGCATCTTGTACTATGGCACTTCCTTTCTATGTTGTGCGATTGAGGTCGACGTGGTGTCTGGCTTCATAAATTATTGTCTGACTTGCTTAAATGTTTCCTTCTCATTCTGTGCATCAAAATTCTTCCTTGGTTCGACATTCTTCTTCACCCATTGGTGTTGTAATGGCTCTTGTTGCACTGTGTTGTTTCCTATTTTAACTCCTCCACGTGTAACTATGTTTTCTGTTTCTTTCTTCATCCATCACTTATGCGGAAATCCATTGAAAATTCTGGTTGTTCTGATTCCTCTTTTCCTGGATTTTCCCTAATAACGTAGGACATTCTTCTGTGTCATGATCCGATGCGTGGCAATACATACAGGTCATTGGTGGAAGTGGACACTCTCTTCCATAATTTCCTAGCTGTTGACAGTTGTGATATACTACTAGTCCTCTACCTCTTCAAAAGCCTCCTCTTTCTCGTCCTCCACCTCTGTAGCTAGCTCGATCCCTCGCAATGCATTATACTGAGGCACCTAGTTATATTGTGCGGTATTGTAGTAGGGCTATGCTATGTTGTATTGTGGTTGTGCTGTGTTATATGGTTTTTGTGCAGTGTTATACTGCTATTGCACAGTGTTGTATGGGGTTGGTACCTAGTTAAACTAAGGTGTGGCTTGCTTAGTCATCATTTCTGCCTGCACCCTATATACATCTGATGTCCTCTCTCTCATAAACTCCATGGTTCTACAGTATTTGTCATCATGGCCTACTGACTTACAAAAGTTGCAGTATGAACTCTTTGGGAATTTTTGGTACTTCTGCATCATTGGGTAGTGATATGGATCGTGGCCTTCTTTCTTACAAATTTTTCCCCATAGTCCCCCTGTTGGTAACCGATTTGGAATTCCTACTGCCATGTATTGTGCGAATGTTGGATATTCGTTCTTATGGTGTCCTTCCATCCTGCATGTGGTACACCAAACAAATTCTCGTTTGTCCTTAATTTTGTCCTGGTTTAGCTGGAAGTTTAAGTTCTTCAGATCCTCCTTCATATCCTCGATGGTTGATTATTTCTTCTGATATTGGTTCTCTTCTAGTTGCAGGCCTGCTTACAAAGATTTTGACTGTTTCTGAAACTTATGTTGTTGCAGTGGATATTTTAAGTGTGGTAACAATGAATTGACGAACATGTGCCTATGTTGCATATCTATCATGAGATATTTCAACTTTCCTTTCAATTGCATGAATCTCTGGTCAATATCCCATATAGATTCTCCTGGTTTCTATCTAATTTCTATCATCTCATTCATGTACTAGTCCTTTGAACTTGGATTTTGAAACTCATTTATCAACAACTTATTGATATCTGTGATTGTTCTAGTTGTCCCTGATGGATTTTTTGTAGCTAAAATCATATACCAATCCAATGTGCAATCCATTAGTGTGATAGCTAGCTATTCAAGTTTAGTGTCCTCGTCCGTGATATGTTTTGCTTCCCAGATATTTTCATAGATAAACAAGTGGTTGTAACACCCTGTTTCCCCCAGTTTGTAAAAATAACTGGACTGGCCAAGAACTATGGCAAACTCATAAATGTGAATATGTGATGTAAATGGACCTTGACAAAAAGGTCAATGAATGTGAATAACAATATGAATTTTATTGCAGGACTGCTGAGAGGGGATGTGCAGAAAAAGAGACCACGATGGCAGTGGAAGGCACCTGGAAAGGTGGCGTTAACTTCCACCGCGAATTAATACCGTATTTGGACTCCACTGGCCAAGAGAACCAAAAGCAGCTCGCTGGCCCCGAATTAAATGTCTCACAGGCTGGTAGGTAGATGGTTTAATGAGGGATGGGAGGTGAACCTCCCATCCGTAGAGTTGTCAGACCTGATCAGCACGAGGGTAATCGCGCCACACGCAACCTCGCAAGAGGATAAGGCGTGGGGTAGAAGCGATTGGGGGGCAGACGCAAGGGGAGAACTATGGCATTACGCAGAGAGAGTGATAACAGAGAGGAAGGATTGCAACCTTCGCTCCTGGTCACTAGCAGACGGAGACGCAGTCTCACAGCATCATGGTCTCAGCTCGGGCGTGGCTAGGGGTAAATCCACTGGGAGTCGCTAAGCCTATGGTTGGGTGGAAATGAGCACCCCTATCAGCAGTCGCTTAACCATGGACTTATTTCTGATAAGTGTTTTGCCTCTGGCACCTTGAAACATATGTATTTGGATAATTATGCTCATAAGCTGCGAAATTGTGAATGTTTTCATTATAAGAATGTTTGTGTAGTATTTTGATCAGTACCAGTAGTTGTATATGCTTATAACAGAAAAACCACGCATGGCTTATGTTGGTAAATGAATTTAATTATGCATAAGTTGAACCAAGTCAGACTTCCAGCCCATTCTCGGGAAGTTGTTTCCCCTTATCTATCTCCCGGAAGGCCCCAGAATAGATCTCTTCACAGAGATTCCCTCCTTGAAAAGGTTTACCAAGAACCTGGAAAAAGGACTTAAATGTGCAAGTCTTAACAACCCTGCACGAGGAGGAGCGACCCTCTTAAAAATCCCAAAGTAGCAACGTAGAGATAAGTATCGATCGACGGACGAGATCCCGTCAGAAGATCCATGGTCATCCACAACCATTAGATTGACGAACGAAAACAAGGGTGTTGCATACCTTGCCCCTTTTCCTCTATCCTCATGAATAGCGAGGAAATCGGGATCATAGACCCCCAAGGTCCATGAGAACATCTGGACTGTTGATTTTTTCACGTCCATGAAGTAGTGCGAGAGTGCGCGACGTGGGACAGATCTGAGCCGTTAGATCTTAGCTAGAACAACCCAACGACTGTTGGATCTGTTAAGAGATGCATGAGGGTTAAGCCCTTGTGAACAGGAGGTCGAAAGTCCCGACGAGAGGCGTGTCCATCGGGATATCAAAATTCGTGAAATCGGGAGTCACGATGACATGGGGTCGGGAATTTTCATAGTGAAAATCTCAGAATCAATATGAGCCGTCCATCTTTAGAACACACGTGGCTGCTGGTAAGCGGTTCGACGTTTCGGCACCCAGGAAACAAAAGGGAAAAGAACCCTTGTCTTTGCGAGTCGTGAATTTACGATCACCGAAGCCTCGAAAAGGCATGAGGTATGATTAAGATTGAGAAAAGCCGGGATTTGATCGTGACCGTTGATCATCCCAAAAATACCACGACCGTCGATCTTGATTGAGGGTCACCCCCGTCCATCGAAGGGACACGTGGCTGTCAGTCGACGTTTCGACGTTTTGGCATCCAATAAACCAAAAGACAAGAACCCTTGTCTTCGCGAGTCACAAAATTCTGATACCCGAAATCCCGTGGACCGTCGGATCCACGCTCCTAAGATCTGTCAATCTCTTACACAGCTTTCCATATCGGAATTTCGGAGATTTGAATGACAAAGAGTCTTGGATTTGTTGCACTTCGAACTCCCGAGTACCGAAACCCCAAAAGGATCCATGCCGTTGGATCAAGGGAGGCTTACGGCCGTCGATCTCCCTTTGGAGGGAAAACTTTGGGGACCTCGAAAGTTTCGGGGATTTGAATGGGGAAAGGTAGAAGTTGTGTATCGTGATTCCCCGAATCGCGAAAAGCCGATAAGCTCTTGGTTGGCTTAAGTGCGTGGATGCCGTATAGGGTCACGTAGACAAGACCCCAAGAGAGAAACTTTCCCCTCGCTAGCCCCGTCGGGGTTGGGCGTTTCGTTGTTTCAAGCTTCGGGGATTCAAATTGTTGAGAAATCAATGAAAAATTTTGATTTGCGTAGTGGATGTGTGTCAGTGCTTCTCTAGGGCCTTCGATGCTTCTCCTTTGAATTTCAGTAACCTAATGGTGGGATCGTCTCCTACCATCCTAAATGATGAACTACTACCTCTGTGCGGTGTAGATACTTGACTAATGCTTCCTGAACTGGCTCCCCCAGTTGTTGTTCCTTATGTAGATGTACTTCCTGTTGTCTTCCTTCTCCCAAAATTCGTTTATCTAAATGGTGGTGTTCTTTTTGGTGCATTAGTCGCGCATGGGTTTATGGGTTCCGCACTGAAATTAATATGGATAGGATTGTTGCCTTCTATTCCCGCTCTTGGACCTCTCGTCTTCCTCTCATATGTTGCATGTAGGATTTCCTCAATCTTCTCCACAGGTAGGGATGATTTTAAGGATGAAAATTTATTTTAAAATGTAGAAACCTTAGTGAATCTTAGTTATCCTTCATATGCCAACTATAAATGTTTGGCGATATTTTTGTAAAAATATTCAAATTTCTAAGGATTTTATATAGTTTTTATAAAATTTTCGTGATTTTTAAAGTAAAATAATTTTATCCTATAGAATTTGGGCGAATCGTTTTTAAAATAACGAATCTCATTTTTGGAAAAACCATGGAAAATTAGCCCATCAGCGAAATTTAGCCCCTAAAATCATCCATGTCCACAGCCTGAAGATCCTCTACCTTCTCTTCATCACTTTCCAAGCCTTCCCTCGCGGCTACGATTCTCTTCTTGGTGTTCAATTTGTATTGGTAGGGTACTCCACTATGCATATTTCCAGTTGTCCCCATGATCCACTTGATCTGGTCGTCATCCATCATGATTGGGTTCAATTCTTCCTCCTTCTTTCCTTTATCCATTTCTCTTTTTTCTGTCAGTGCTTCCCCCCTTCTCCCATGCACGCAGGGAAGTTTAGTTGTCTTACTCCATTGTCATTACACCTTTGTTATAGAGGAATATATTAATAGAAATATACAACAATCTAATGTACATTCCTCGAGGACCTCGTAGAAAATATTTCTTTGCTTCATTTTTTGACTTCGCAGTATCTACTGCAAATTCTATTATAAAGCCTGCTACAATACTGTTGAGCCAAAAATCTATTGCACGGGTGAATTTATTATTCTCCTGCTGTAACTGCGCAATCTAAACTAAGGTCCACTCTAAATGTCAAATCTGATTTTTTTCATGTTTATCCTTCAACCTGAATATCCACTCCCGCAATAAGTGTGGAAAATCACAGAAAAATACTTCATGCAAATCAGTGAACAGATACTTCTCAAGGTATTTACGCGGTGTTACTCTAGGGTTTCTATTATCTTTCTGCGCAAACTCTAGCTCCTTTGTCTTCAACCATCTTTCAATCTCTTCTTTTGTGGGATTCCACAGTCTCAACATTCCCCTCTAGCGACATATTCTTCTCACCTTCTGATCGTCCGATTCGGTATTCTTTTGACCCGCCTTCCGCAGATCTTACATTCTTTTAACAAATCTTCAACAAATCTTATCTACTCAATCCTATGTTGTTCCAACCGGAAAGGAAACCATTTGTTGGATTGTTTTATCTGAGTTATACCCTTAACATGACTGGCCCAGGTTCAAGTCTACTGGGGTTCCAACAAAGCCTCTAAAACTATCGACCCTCCTGGTAAACCAAAAGGCAGTGCAATGTACAAAGAGTACTCTGAAGTTTGACCCGAGATATTCTTAATGGATGATTTCAATACTCAAGTGCTTGCAGCCCAGGACTGAATGGAGATCTATGAAGTGCACGTTGAGATTTCTATCCAGTTATTAAAGCAATACATTGTCATTCTTATTCATGCATGTAATGTAAATGGATCCATTAATTCATTCATCATTCTAACATCTACTCATAGGTAGTAAAAGAGACACAAGCATTCAATCACATAATATAGGTTTTACAGTGGTTCACCCCCTCTTGAGGTACGCCCACATAGATCTGGCTCTCAAGCTATTCTATTATGGTAGTTCCAAAACTACAGCATCGCGCACTTTACAAATCATTCTCAATCGGGTCGAGATCTATTATGAGGCAGACTAGATCACACTAGGCTCCTCATCCTATGATATAACCCTCTATATCTACCCTCCTGACCCCCTACATCTCAACAGTTTACAAAAAGGTATCGGATTACAATAGTGTTACCGATACTCCATAACTCAGAACCCTACAACTCTCGAGCTCTCTTCAAAAACCACCCCTGCCTAGACCTCCTAGGTATATATTTATATGTGTCTTTGGCTTATCATCCATTACAATGTATTACAAAAACCCTAACCCTAGTGTCGTTAGGTCTTCCATGCATGTGCATGTGCTTCTTTTCCTTCCAGCAGTCGCTTTCCTCTTACATTCCTTTCTTCCCAAAATAGACTTTTTTTCTGATTTGACCTGCTTCCAAAAGTGCCAGAGAGACCTTGATAAATGGATGGGACACCTGAGGGTTTGAGAGCAATGAATGGGTACAGTCCTTGGGTTGGGGAGGTTGAGAGGAAGAGAGATGGTGGAAAATTGGGATAGCAATGGGAGAATACCAATGGGTTGTGGAATTTCTGAGTTGTTAGTGGATAATGAGAGACCACCCTCTTTTGTATATTGCTAGCCCCATATCGGGGGTGACTTGTTGTTGATATTTCGAACAAAAAGTATATGGTTGGGTGGAGTGTCCATCCCAGGCAGCTGGTTGCAAAACTGTTTTAAAAGATAATTGTTTTATCTATTGTATAGATTACATTTATGAGTTAAATTGTCATGCATCTACTTTGTGTTTTAAAAATATTTATACGTTGTTGTGTTTATTTATTTAAACTTTATTCGTGTCGTTTTTAGCATGTTGTAGATGCATTTGTTGGATCATGTTGTCATTGATGCCAATGGTTTGATTGATTGATGTCAATGATTGATATCAAGTGATTGATTGATGTTAAGTGATGGATTGATTGATAAGCTTGATTTCTTAATAAACAAATGTATATGTATTATCCTTGATGAGAATGATAGACTTCAAGTGGAAACCAATCGATGAATATGGATCAATGAGTTGTCATTGATATGATGGATCAATGAGTTGTCATTGATACATGATGCATAGTTGATGTATATGATGCAGTGGTGAATTGATGCAAAGATGAATCATTATTGTATTATCATGATTGATATCGTGCACAAATGGATGAAATTCAAAGTGGTCCCCTTATGATGAAATCCCTCACGGGAAGACACTTTGCAGATTGAGTTATCCTAGAAGAATGGTTGGAGGACCCATGATTATATGTGGAATAATGAGATGAAGATCAATGAATATTTTGGTGAAACTATCCTAGATGGATAGTGTTTGTCATGCTATTTCCGGTGGTATGTGGAATGTCACATAATTCCTCATGGGTTGAGAGTTATGGCTCTAGGAAGTTGAATACCCCTCATATGATGGCTTGAAACTCCAAAAGGTCAAAGAAGTCAAAATGATTGAAAAGAAGAAATCATTATTTAAATGATAAAGTAAAGTGACAAAGTCAAGGTGGGTTATTTAAATAATAAAGAGAAGTGACAAAATCAAGAAATGATAAAGTAAGGTGACAAAATCAAGAAGGAATATTTAAATGATAAAGTATTGGAGAACTTTCTATTTATGGAAAGTGGTTAACCCTAAAATAAGGAAAATAGGTCAAGTGACCTAGAAATGGGTTAAGTGACCTAAAAATGCGTTAAGTGACCTAGAGGATGAAAGTATAAATAAGATAGCGATGGTCTCTTGTAGATCATCCTTTTTGTGGATCAATGTAGAGCTTCTTGTGAATATCTTTTGGAGTATTGATGGAGAGATTCTTGTGAGAGCATATTATTGGTGTGGATCTCTTGAGCATGATTGAAGATCTATTCTGAGAAAGAGATCAAGAGGAGGATCTCATGGATGCATCAAAGTTTCGGCAATGTCAGAGATCTTAATGGAAAAATTCTCGGAGCTTAAGAAACCCTAGTTTCTGAGGTATACGCGGGTTGTCTGTGTATAGGGTGCGTATACATTGAAGGTATATGTGGATTGACTGTGTACAAGGAGCGTATAGTGGATAAAATCATGGAGATTTGTGTTTGAGTTGGTGCCAAGATCTTGGATGATGAGGCAGGTTCCATATCTGCATTCTATGGGCTCAGATCTATCATTGAGACACTGGTATGGTTACATTATTGTCTTGATGGATACTATTGTTTGATGTTTTGTGAATGCTTAGGGAATTCTTGGTATGGATTCTATGATGTGGTTCAGTTTGATTGATTTGGTTGATGGAGTAAGAAATATTCTTTTGATTCAGTGGTGACATAATTGCTATGATATACTAGTTCTTTCTACATGATTGAGATAGCATTCATATTGATTTGTTGTGGAGCATGAGAAAGCTATTTGAGAGCTTGGATGTGTTAGCTGGTGGTCAGATTGAATTGTCAGAGACATAAGAGAATGATATATTGGTTGCAGATGATCTGAGTTGATCTTGAAGGATAAACCCTAACTTCTCAAAAGGTATACGCAGGTTGTTGTATACACTGGCCGATGCATACGCGGGTTGTAGTGAGGCAAGGGGCATAAATACACTGGTTGCACTACTGACAGGTCGCGTACCTGTTGATAGATTGATATCTATTGAGGATTTTTGCCTCATCTCAGTTGGTGTTGAGGGTGTAAGTTGAGTCTTGCATTATAGAGTTGGTGCTCTTGTAGAGTTTTACTCTATTCAGTTGTTGCTCATAAACCCCCAGATTGTTGTCCATAATAAAAAGAAAAATTGTACATACATCTTGTGTTCTATTTGTTCCTTGTGGTGATGACTTGTTGATGATATATTGTTGATATATGTTCTCATATAAATGGTGGTAAATGACAACAATGGGTAATGAATAAATGTTGAATTTTAACTAAGATTTTTTTGTGTAAGAGGGAAGTTTTGGGAAAAAGAGCCCCACACTCATTCACGCCCCCCTCTAAGTGTGGTAGGTGTGTCCAACAACATTTAACTAATGGTATCAAACAATAGCTAAATATGGTTGTAATTCATAGCTGGTAAGCTATAGGAAATTAGTTAGCATACAATTTTTTGTTTTATGTGTTTTCTGTGTAGTAATGATCCTCAGTTCAGTTGGGGGTTGTTATGCATTTAATGTTGTAGTATAGAAATATTTGTTGGTTTACTGATTTGATGTGTGAAATGTGTGTAGAATGTTTGGGTTATTTGAATTTTAAAGTGAAATTTATTAATTGTGAGATTTAAATGCAATAAGTGGTACATCAACGGGTTATGCTTAATCCTTCTTTCGGGTCTAAATAATCGAAATCTTTACGGTGTGGGTTATATTTACTTGAGACCTACACATTTATGAGATCTAAATATGTTGATGGAGTATAGGGATTAAACATTTTTTCTTAACTTTATCAATGATTTAGCTGAAAGTGATATGATTTGTTTTATGCCAAATTGAAATTATGAGGTTTAAAACAAATATAAGGTCAACTCAATAATTATCAATTATTTAGTTGAAACTAATATGATTTGTTATATGCCAAATTGAAATTACGAGGTTTCAAACAAATACAAGGCCAACTCAATAATCTGCTACAAACTAAAACTAAGGGTGATGTTTTGGTAGTAAATTGTTAAAAGTTTTAAAGATTTGTATTGTTTACTTTGTTGTTGCAGTTCATGCAAACTAATGAAAGTATTCAATGTTATTTAGTAGAAAAAAATTGTAGTTATTTTTTAAATTTATCTTTAATGTCAACGAGTAAAAGTATTTGAAAAACTTGAATCTATGTCGATTGCTCTTGTTTCTAGTATAATTATGATGGAACTCTTTACCAACATTGAAGTGTCATCAGGTATGCCAACATGAGCCCTCACTCCGCACACAAGGCTATTCAAGGGTTTTGGACTAGTGACTTAACATAACATAGTGCCTTAACATTACACTCCATCACCTACTGTTCTACACCCCGAGGGAAATGCATATATTTTCTTTGATGTTTAAGTCAGTTCTGAATATCTTAAGAGTTGAGAAAGTATACTTAAACATTTAAATATTGGTGTTGTAATTTTTTCTTAAGATTGTTCCTTGCATATAACCTACTTTTATTTCAAGGCTTAAATATTTGTGGATATAATATTTGTTTTCGAAAGTTTAAACATTTTACAAATTTGACTTTTTTTAACCACTCAAAATCTTTAGAAAGGAAACCAACATTTTTTTATAAGTTTGATAGGAATAATTTTGGATTGATGAAATTTCAAATATCAATCATTAACATTTCAAAATTATAATGATATTTAAAAATTTGAATCTATTTTTATGTTAAAAATAGTGATTTCAACAATCCTTTTTTATATTAAAAACAATAATTTCTATATTTTAAGATTATCTCCTCCTATAAAAACAAACTTAGCTTTGAGAATGGGTCAAAAACATATAACACAAATTTCCCAATGTTAGAGCTTAACCCATAGTAGATCACGTAAGGAAATCAATGCTTCTTCCCCAAATCTTCAAGGTCAATTTAGGCAAGGGCGAAAGTTCATAAGTTTTTCCTTTTAGGGCTATAGCGAGTCCTAGTAGGTATGTGTTTCTATGGCTCGAACAATAAATCCATTTGTTAAAAGCATTTCGACCTATCACTATTCTATTATTTTTCTTTATTCATATACTAGTTACATGGCTTGGCTTGGTGTAGCAAAATAGGCTTCACCTTATCACATTATGCATTTTTGAATATATATTTTAGCATATGCAATCTGACTTGAAACTTATAGCCGTGTGTATCATTATTAATGTGGAATTGGGGAACAATTT
>ML786748.1:19596-51207 GCA_009831015.1 Picea engelmannii | reverse complement strand
GGGCCAGTAGCACAACCGATATGCAGTGGAAACAAATTGAGAAAATTCAGAAGCGGTTGATTACAAACAAATTCAAAATTAAAAGTGCAGTTCCTTATGATATCTTGTTAAGTGAAACAGGGGCTGCCCCTATTGAAGCAATTTCTATGGTGTGAGTCATAAGGTATTTGAAAAAAATTGAGCAAATGGAAGAGGGAAGATGGCCTAAGATTGTGTTTAGTGACAGATTGTGCAAAAGAAAGAAGGCTTGGATGTGGCAAAATAACAAATGGTTTAGTAAATGGGGCATTTGCTTGAGCATGTGTCCTACAAAGAGTAAAGAGATAAAAACTTTTGTTATGGATAAATTCCACAAATGTACTTGGGAGAAAGAGCTAGGGAGAAAGAAGAAGTACTACATTGAAGAGTTTAACCCCACTCATAACCATCAACAAAAGGCGTACATAGGGGCCAATATTTCTTGGAGATCTAAAATTCTTATTGCTCAATTAAGGACTAATTCTCATCAACTCCGTTGTGAAACAGGGCGCTGGAAAAGGCCAAAAGAAAGGTGGGAAGAAAGAGTACGTATTTTGTGCTCGTCCGGAAAAGTGGAAACATAAAAACATTTCATTTTAGAATGTGAGGCCCTCAAAGACAGCAGGGAAAATTATGCAGGTATTCTGGCAGCTAACTCTTGGGATAATCTATTCAACAAAGAGTTTGTTGAGAAGCTGGGAGCAATTATTGTAAAACTTCACAGTAAAAGGGCCGAATACAAAAGCCAGTTGGAAAATCAATCTGTCCCATAGGCTATTTTTTTTTTTAGCCTCGTGGACGTTAAAAATACTTTCTTTCTTTCTTTCTTTCTACGAAATAGAATTCGATGGGACGTTTCTGGCACCGGGACCCATCCTGTAGAACGAAGTCTGCAAGGCCCCGTTCCGCCTGGGCCCACAATGCCCCGTTCGGCCAGTCTCATCACTTCATTTGGACGTTGTCTTGAGCATTCAATGGAGGGTGGTGGATGGGTGTCTCATGCAAAACTCCAATCACGCCCCTCCTCTCCTGTTTCAAATTGGCATTGCTCTGGAACCGCACCCCCGCTCTGCAGAAACTGAGACGTGCTCCTGCCTGAAACACGCTCCATTATCCTGCACCTGCATTTGCGTACACTTATTGCAGATGGGCACAATTAATGATCTTTTAATTATAAAAACTAAGCTTATGGCTAGCAATTGATTGCCACGTTTACCTAATTAACAAAGATTAATATGTATTCGTTGCTTCATTTTTGCGTCTGCATTGTGGGCTTTGAGATTGTGGAAATGAAAAATCACTTAATGTTGAAGCCTTCTTATTTTATCGGTTTTAGATGTTGGCTTCGTATTGGTGGTCTTCCCAGTCTAGACATTGTTTGTGTTCTCCAAATGGGCAGAGTTAAATAGCCTGCAAAGCAAGCCATTTAGAGCCATGGATCTGCATACACAAGTTCTGGTACTTATGTGAACTGTTTTTTTTTTCCTGCCAAAACTTTAAGGTAAACCCTAATTAGGGTTTGTAAATGAAATAAGCCTTTCCGAGTTCATCGGCCACAATCATTTGGCTGTGCTAGTTATACATATACCAGGTTCATATCCTAAGCTTGGTGTAAATTTTATCTCTTTTCATCTTACTCTGTGTTGCTAACTCCTTACTGTCAAATTCCAGCTCTCGTAAATTGATCAACTAGACTAATCAAATCCGTTTTAAATAGAGACAAATAATAAACTAGACTGATCTGCTCGTAAACTGATCAACTAGTCTGATCTTAATAATGGATTGAAAACTCTATCTTTGCACTTTCATTTCCAGCCTTTTGGCTCATAGTTGGAATATTGGACATGGCTCTTGGCCGCATTGGTGGGAACCTAAATGGCCTCGCATGGAGAACAAGAAGAGAACTTGTTGCGACAAGAAGACCAACCCATTAATTGAGGTGATTGCTATAGATCAACACTCGGCTCAAGTGCAAATACATATTTAGCTCAACTATTTTCCTTTTGCATTGTATCGTCTTCATTAACTCTTCTCATTGTACTTTCTCCTTACATTCTCAATATATTGAATACTATTTCCGCTCTATTCTTTCTCTCTGCATTTCTTGTCTCACAATTTATCATGGTATCATAGCTACAACAGTAAGCCTCTTCACACAGACTGGAGAGCAACAGGATCCTCACAGCACAAAGCTTACACAGATCACGAGAGCTTGGGACATAGTTTTTTCACAAGGCTTGGGAAGCTGTCCGTCATCCTCTCAAAAGATCGTTGCAGGAAGCTCCCAAGAGGAAGCAGAGCACTATATGCTCAAAAATATCCAGGAAGCAGAAACTGTGGAAGGAGAAAGTTTAAAGAATCATGAACAATTTCAAATTCATCAAAGATTCATGAAGAAGAGCTGTAGGAGGCAGGAACACTTGAAGAATTCAAAGAATTCGTTCAAATTTGTGAAAGATTGTTGCAGAAGGAATAATCGTTTAAAGAATTTCAGGAAATCTCTCAAATTCATCAAAGATTGTTGCAGAGAACATAATGCTTCAAAGAATTCGTGTAATTCTTTCAAATCTGTGAAAGATTCATGAATTTTCTTCTACAGGAGAGAATATTTGCAAGAATAGCAAAGAACTTGCGAAAGCAGCCAAGAATGAGAAATCACGGTCGTAAGATCCATCCTGCGATCAGATCTGAGGCAAATATTCAGTTCAGAAGGGACGAGGAGAGCGCAGTAAAGGCGAAAGAATCATAGCTGTTAGATCTTGCGTAGAGGACCGATAGCCATCGAATTCGTGAGAAAGTGCACGAGGCTTAGTCCTCTGGAGCGCGCAGGGAAGAAGAGATTCTGAGCCGTTAGATATTGTTCAGAATAGCTGACATCCGTCAGATCTTGAGCAAACACCTGACAACCGTTGGATCTGTCAGGAAATGCACGAGGGTTAAGCCTTCGTGAACATGAGAGGTGAAAGTCCCAAAAGAGTGAGCACATCAGGATTTCGACATTCGGGAGTTCGGAGGTCCTGAGGACGAGAGATCAGGGCACTCCATGGTAGAAGTCCCAAAATAGAAAAAAGATCACAGTCGTCCATTCGCTGGGACACGTGGCGGAGATCGAGGAAACCGTCGATATTTCGGCTACCGGGGTTTCAAGTTGACAGAGGATTTGTGTCACCGAGGGTCACAAGTCGCGAAATCACGAAACGCAGGAGGACCGTCCATCTTGAGGAGACGCATGGCAACAATCCAATATTTCGGGAGATTTTCCGAAAGAAGAAGGACACTTTTCCATTTCGGCAAATCGACATTTCGGAGATCAGGAGATCGAGAAGACAGAGGTTATCGACATCGGGAAACAGGAAGTCCCGAAACCCGAAATCACAAATTCAAGAGTCGCGAAATACTGATACATGAAATTTCGAAATAATCTGAGTCGTTGATCTTAAATCAACAAGGATCATTGATCTTTGAAGCCAATCACGACATTTCGGTAATTCGCAGATCGGGGAATCGAGGAGTCAGAAGAACTCGATATCAGGGTTCGCGAAGTCGCGAAACCTGACATCTTGAAATCCCGAAAGAATCTGGACTTTCAGATCACAGGAAGATCTGGACCGTTGAATTGTCCAAAAGGAAATTTCGGCATTTCACTGGCAGCACTTTAACATCTAGGCATGTGGTCACATTGCACGGAGACTAATGGCCAATTCAAGGTCGTTAATCTTTCTTCGACCTTTCAACGATCGGAAGTTGGAGAAACAAGATTTCGGAGGACTCGTATAACGAATTCCCGAAGTTAGAATCGCGAAGTCAAAACTCGCGAAATCTTGAATTGCAGAGTTCCAAAGTCACTGCAAGAGATTAGCAGACCCGGTTTAGGCGCAAGAAACAGGTAAACACAAAAATTTTCCAAATTTTTTTTTTCTGTTTTGTTCAAATTCTTTAAATATGGCAACCTCTAGCAATTTAGGAGCAACTCAAGGTTCGATTCTTCTTGGAAAGAACTATGAGTTTTGGTCTCTTCGAATGAAATCCTTCTTGCAAGCACAAGAGTGCTGGGATCCAGTGGATCTTGGATATGTGGAACCAGATCGAGCAGACCTTTCCGCCATGACAAACCAGCAGAGAACTGCTTAGGCAACTTAGAGGAATAGAGAAAATAAAGATAAATTATGGATTCAAAATTCAGTGGATGACTCGATTTTCTCAAAAATTACAGGCGCTGGTACTTCAAAACAGGCCCGGGACATCCTTGAATCATCCTACCAAGGAAATGATAGGGTCAAAACAGTTAAATTGCAGACCTTGAGGACGCATCGAGACTCTAAGAATGACAAAATCCGAAAATGTGGATCAGTTTATGACCAGAGTCATGGGCATCGTGAACCAGATCAGATTGACTGGTGAAGCCATCCCTGATCAACACATTGTTGAAAAATTCCTCAGAAGTTTACCAAAGAAATTTGAAATGGTTGCTACAACAATCCTTGAATCCAAGGATCTGTCACATTTTTCAACAGATGAACTAATTGGTTCTTTGGTGACACATGAGACTAGACTGCATTTCACAGATGATTCAATCGCCAATTCCTTCAAAACTCAATTCTCCTTCAACAGAGGGAGAGGTAGAGGAAGAGGAAGAGGTCACCAAGGATGAGGGAGTACTACAAGTGACCAACACTCGAATGGAGGTAACAGACAACAAATCCATCATCAAAATTTTCAAGGTCACAGACAACAACACCAGAATCAAAATCTTCAGCCTCAAAGAGGCAGAGGGAGAAGATCAAATGACAAATCAAGCATACAATGCTATTACTGCAAAAAATATGGGCACTATGAATCTGAATGCAGGAAGAAGCAAGTAGATCAACTCTTAGGCAGAGCACATGTGTCAAATCATACGGGAGAAACCTCAAAAGGTATGTTTCTCTCATGCCACAAGACTGAAGAACAATCTAAAGATCTCTGGTTGCTGGATAGTGGATGCAGCAATCACATGACAGGTAATAAAGATTTACTTTCATGCATTGATTCTTCAATCTCATATGATATTACACTTGGAAATGATTCCTTAGTCAAGGTTCAAGGAAAAGGAACTGTACCTATTCTTACTAAACAAAATGAAAAGAAAGACATAAACAATGTCTATCATGTTCCAGATCTGAAACATAATCTGGTAAGTGTAGGACAACTCATTGAACATGGCTATAAGGTACTCTTTGAGGGAGCATCTTGCAAGATATATGACAAAACCCCAAGCAAAAAATTGATTTTTGAAATCCACATGACTCAGAATAGGATGTTTCCCCTTACCCTCAGAACTGCAAATTTGAACCAAACATATGCACAAAGTGCATCCACCCCCAATGAAACTATGGTTTGGCATACAAGATTTGGACATCTACCCTTTAAGAGTCCAAGTATTCTTCAGAAGCACTCCATGGTCAAAGGTCTTCCCATCTTTAAAAAACAAAATTCCCCATGTGAGTCTTGCATACTTGAAAAACATAAGAGAACTAGTTTTCCACAGTCCACAACTCAAGCCAAACAACATCTTGAACTTGTTCACACTGACCTATATGGACCAATGAAAACAGAGTCAATAGGTGGTAGATTTTACTTTCTAACGTTTATTGATGATTTTAGCAGGAAAATCTGGATCTATTTTCTCAGACACAAGTTTGAAACTTTTGCAAAATTCAAAGAATTCAACGCAAAAGCTGAAAAACAGAGTGGCAAATATATAAAAGAACTCAGGTCCGATGGAAGAGGAGAATACAACTCCAATGAATTTGCAAATTTCTGCAAATCACAAGGCATTATCATGTAAACAACAACCAGGTATACTCCACAAAATAATGGAGTGGCTGAAAGGAAAAATCAGACAATAATGAATATGGCAAGAACACTTCTCAAAGAGAAAAGTTTGTCAAATATTTTTTGGGCTGAAGCAGTAGCATGCTCAATTTATCTTTTGAATAGATCTCTAACCACAAGTCTAAAGATGAAAGTCCCTCAAGAAGCATGGAGTGGGACAAAGCTCAATGTTGTGCATCTAAGGACATTCAGATTCATAGCATACACTCACATACCTTCCGAATTAAGGAAGAAACTGGACGATAGAAGTGAGAAATGTATCTTTACTGGATATAGTGAAACATCTAAAGCCTACAGGATTTACAATCCAATCTCCAAGAAACTAATTCTCAGTAGAGATGTAAAATTTCTGGAAAATCAATTCTGGAATGAATCAGAAAATCAACAACTGGACAGTCAAAATCCATTCCTGCCAAGTTCTGAAAACGCAGAAAATTCAGAACAGTCAATACCTCAACCTGCTCGACCAAGATTGAAGGTACAAAGACAACCTGAAAATTCTCAAGATAACTCAACTTCAAGAAAACACTCATCCTCATAAATTCAAAATCAGAGAACTCGAAGTTTGAGAGATATCCATCAGCAGTTGGATGATTTTGAACAACACAATCTTTTTGCTTTAATGTCATGTCAACCTACATCTTTTAAGGAAGCCACTAACGAGACACATTGGGTTCTAGCCATGAACCAAGAAATTGACTCCATTGAGAAGAACAAGACATGGGATCTTGTTGATTTGCCAAGTCACAAGAAAAGTATTGGTGTCAAGTGGGTTTACAAAACTAAACTCAATGAAAAGGGGCAGATCAAAAAACACAAGGCAAGACTTGTTGCCAAAGGATTCTCACAACAACTTGGTACTGATTATGGTGAAACTTTTGCTCTAGTAGCAAGATTAGACACTGTAAGAACTCTATTAGCCATAGCAACCCAACATAAATGGAAAGTATACCAGATGGATGTCAAGTCATCTTTCCTGAATGGTTTCTTAGATGAAGAAGTTTATGTCGATCAGCCACCTGGATTTGAAGTCCAAGAGAAGCCAGCCAAAGTATATCGGTTGAAGAAAGCATTGTATGGCTTAAAGCAAGCTCCAAGAGCTTGGTACAACAGAATTGACACTTATCTGATCAAAAGTGGTTTCAGCAGAAGTCAAAATGAGCCAACTCTTTACACCAAAACTGATCAGCACGGTAAAATTTTGATTGTATGTTTATATGTTGATGACATGATATATACTGGAAATATTGAATTAACCAATGTTAAACATGCCATGCAATCTGAGTTTGAGATGACAGATCTTGGCATCATGAAATATTTTTGGGGGATTGAGGTTGATCAATCAACCAAATGCATTTTTGTCTGTCAGAAAAAGTATGCAACAGACATCATCAAAAGATTTCGCATGGAAGAGTGCAATCCAGCAGAAACCCCTATACCTCTAGGCACAAAATTGAGCAAGAAAGATGAAGGCCCTACAGTGGACCCTACTCTGTACAAAATTTTAGTAGGCAGTTTGTTGTATCTTACAACAACTAGGCCTGATATTATGTATGCAACTAGACTTGTTTCCAGATTCATGGAATCTCCCAAAGATTCTCACTAGAAAATGGCGAAACGGATTCTGAGATATATTGCAAGAACTCTCAATTTTGGCTTATGGTACACTAAATCTGATAGTAATCAACTATATAGTTACACATACAATGATTTTGCAGGCAACATAGATGACAGGAAAAGCACCTCAGGACATGCTTTTCACCTGGGCTCGAACCTGATTTCATGGGCATCAAAGAAGCAACCAATTGTCTCAATATCTTCTACAGAGGCAGAGTATGTTGCTGCTACCTCAGCTTCCTGTCAAGCTGTGTGGCTGAGACGAATATTGAAAGATATGTCACATACAGAAAAAGATCCAACTCCTATTTTCTGTGACAATACTTCAGCAATAGCTCTATCCAAAAATCATGTGTTTCACAAGAAAAGCAAACACATTGACACTCGTTTTCACTTCATCCACAAGCTAGTCAATAATGGTGATATTGCACTTCAATTTTGTGGTTCTCGAGATCAGCTCGTAGATATCTTCATAAAGCCACTAGGAAAATCTGTTTTTGATTTTCAGAGACAACACTTGGGCATAATTAGTGCTGATGTTTGTAACTGTTGAGTTTAAGAGGGAGTGTTAAATATAATGTAACCTCAACATGTTGACTGTACACTACCAGCTGTCTTGGCCAGCTGTACTTTCTTTTCTTGATTTGCATGAGCCTATTTAGCTCAGCTATTTTCCTTTTACATTGTATCATCTTCGTTAACTCTTCTCATTGTACTTTCTCCTTACATTCTGAATATACTGAATACTATTTCCGCTCTATTCTTTCTCTCTGCATTTCTTTTCTCACAATTTATCATATATTGGCCATAAAATTAATTGCACCATGCATCTTCCTTAATGCATTGATTCTTCTCGATGCTCTCATGTTTTATTGTTTTTTAGAGATACACAGAGTTGATATGTGCCAGAGGTAGGGGCATGGATCCAAGAGTATTGATTATGGTCACATGGCGAGCAATATTATTGTTTTGAGATACCTTCACCATTACCATCATCTGCATCGATGACCCCCCACCAGCGGATTACTTTAACAATTGGATCGGCGAGTACATTGACCATGAATTTCTAAAGTGATACCTTTAAACACCACAAGCATTACAATTGACTTTTTGAAAGTGCTTCCTTTAAACTTTAGAAGCATTACAATTGACTTAGAATACAATAGGCACCACAAACAAACAATCCATTTCTACTAAGCAGGAAAACCCTTGAATGGCGAATCATTAATCACTAGCACTTTTATTCAGCTAAGCTGTCATAATAGGGAAGATGACATAATCACCCAAAATTTGCACTTAGCTCCAATTGCTTATTTGTGCCTCCAGAGAAAATGAACCTAGGTAGATGGCCTAGCATGCCACTCTCTTCATCATTAAACCATGATGCCATTGGCATCATCAATGATATTATCAGTTGGAAATTTGTGTAATCTACGACCTCCCAATCAATGCAAACTACAAGCTATTGTGCAAATGTAATAGAGTTTTTTTTCATCAAAATCACCTAGAATTTGCACCTGGCTCCAATTTCTTTTTTGTGCCTCCAAAGAAAATGAACCTTGGTAGATGGCCTGGTATGCCACTCTCTTCATCGTTGAACCATGATGCCATTGGAATCTTCAATGAGATTAAAAGTTGGAAATTTGAGTAAGCTACGGTCTCCCAATCAATGCAAACTACAAGCTATTGTGCAAATGAACAAAGCACACAACAAGTAGACCATACCCTCAAACCTGAAAAAATAGTTGAGATAATGTGTTATAGAACTACTACTCCTGGTCACAAAGGAGCCAGTAGTAAGATGGGTTACAAATTAGATTTAAAACATTCTTTAACTCTTCCTTCTTTCTGAAAAGGACAACAGATGGATCAAAATTAAATCAATGCTTAAGGGAAAGGACATAAGTTATTTTGTACATTGCTAATAGTTATTTTGTACCATGATCTTTATTATACAACATGTCAATAACTATAAGGCCCTTTGAGGAATCAATGTAATTTATGTGCCTTCTATAGCTATGTATGAAAAATGTTAAACATAAGACATACATGACACTGTAGCGTACCTACCAAAAGGTTTTGGAAAAACATGCCCATAGTCAGCCCAATACTAAAATGTGGACTCTTTATCTAGAACTATTCAACCATTTCTCATAGCCTAACACATACTTTGTGTGCATCTAACCACCAATCAACTTGATAGTAGACATAAAGGTAAATCCATTTGACAAATCCATGTATTGAAAAGTATGAGATATTTCTCGACCTAGTCACACCTGCCCAGGTTGTCTTTGTCCCCAGCATAGCCCTAAATATTTGAAAAGCACAAGGTTTCATTCATAATATTGAAACCTAGAAGCGTGTTTTAAAATAGTATGCCAAATTTCAGCTAAAACAATAACTATTGAGATTATACAAAAGATTTTGTAACAAAGTTTTATGCCAAAAAATATCAATGCAAAACAACATAAAATAGAACCCTTGCTTCTAAAAAATGACCTATGTTGTTGAATCCTACCTACCTTCACTAGTTCTGTCTCTTCCTTTAATGAGAAATTTTTTATAAGGTTCTCCACCTGGTTGTTAACAATTCATGGACAGTTGCAAGGAATGGTGTCAAGTCTACAAGAGATTTTCACAACACAAGAATTGTTTGAAGGAGATTTATGGATTTCAGACATTTAGGAACCAATATTTTCCAAACACTTTATGGGGATATTTTTGTTGAATTACCATATGGATCAAGAAAAAATGAAATCTGGAAATATATTACTTTTCAAGTGCCACTTTACATCAAATACTTACAGGTTTCATTTAAATTCAAAAATTCCATTTCAAAATTCTTGTATATATTTGGCTATAAATTGTATGTGCTTTGGGTGGGTGGGTGGGACTAATAGTTAAGAACATGTGTTTCCTATGTGGAGGTCACATGTTTGAATTTGAAGGGGCGTAGGGTATGTACACCTCCATAGACTAAGCAGTCAAATCACTGCATGCAGGGGGTCTCAGGTCCCATAAACAAGGGGGTCTCATACATAGATTTTTGCATCTGTAGGTTGTGACCTAAAAAAGTTTCTCAATGACACATAGGGAACTATGGGCAACCATCAAAATCCAAGCATGAGATTACAAGTTGAGAAAGGAAATAATACATATTATTATTATTATAATAATAAAGGTTCCTAAAAAAAGAACACTTGATTTTCCTGCTAAGAGTAGCAGTCCCTGAACAAGTTTCTCAATGACACATAGGGAACTATGGGAAACCATTAAAATCCAAGCTTGATATTACAAGTTGAGAAAGGAAATAATACATAATATTGGAGAAGAAAGGCAGCTGCCAGGAGGCCCACCAGCTAAACCCCAAAAAGCTTAACCAATGTGAATATTTTCAGGAGTAAGTTAATGAATAATGAGACAAGAAACTCAAACCTATTCATGTGTTGACCAGGCATACTTGTCTGTCTACAACTGTTGCTATCGACAAGAGAAGAAAGAAGACTTTCAACTACTCAACTAAGGTTCAAGTCACATGGAAACACTCACGTAGAATTATATCAATCCAGAGTGTGTGTTTATGGTAATAAATTGAGTTCTTTAGAATATTATCATTTCTAACTGTAAGAGAAGTCTTAAAATGCATATCTTATGAATGGTGTTACATTTTTCCTAATATGTTTGCACATTGTTTGTAGTCATCGATACCAAATGTTAAAGAAATGGAAGACTATCACGGACCTCTCGGTGCAAGACCCAAAAGACAAGATCAACTTTTCTAATGAACATTTGGTCTGGTCTGAAGTATATGGAAACAAATTGAGCATTGATTGAGTTGCAAGAATAGTTGTACTTAGAGTTCCTGACTTTATTAGAGGATAAGAAAAGAATCCAATAGCTTCGTGCACTTTCATTCACCGACAAAACAAACCCCCAAGCTCAAGGGCTAGTGTTGCCAAGATATATGAGTTGTAAGCATTTTAAAAGTTTCTTGATTAGTTGTTGGTAACAATAACACTTTATTATTTCTCATATGTATTAACATTTCACAATTTCTTATGTAGTTATGCTTGCTCATATGACCCTCAGGACAATAGAGGAAAAAACACAACACAATCATTTGTGCAAAAGAGGGGTTGTCAGTTCCATTTTATAGTAAAGGTTGTGGTTCAATGCCCTAATATAACAATTTTGATATATAGCATGTATGAGCATGAAGATGAGAATGGATGGCCCTGTCATGGCGAACATGACACTTCAGGTGAGTCTAGGTCCAAGCATAAGCCAAGGCTTTCAAGGGACATGGTTTCATACATGGAAAGTTGATTTTTTTGGAAGTGCCTATTGACATAGTGTGTAAAATGAACATAAATAAATATGTTGACATGGATACGGTAAGTCGAGATAGGAAATTTTTCTTGTGCAGGAAGGATTTTGCGAATATCTACAATCATTTGATGCAGAGGAACTACCAGTTGAAAAAAAAGGATGAAAAGAATGTGAACCTTTGGTATGAAAAACACAAGGATGATTTTTTCTTTTACCAGAAGCCCAATGGCGGAGATGTCCCTTTCATAGCTGGAATCCAAAAAAAATGGATGTTGGATACCATGGTCAGGCTATCGCATAATAGCATAATAGCCATGGATTCAACATTCAATACAAATAAATATGGGGCCAGTGTGTTGTTAATGATTGATTTAGTATAATCATTTGAGTGGGCTAGTTCAATAATATTGGTGTCCTAAATTGGACTACATATGTTTTTTTAATATGAAAATATTAGTTGTACACAATCGTGGCTTTGGATGAAAAACAAAGTGGGGTGTCATTAGCATGTGTGGTGGCATCATGAAACACATCAGAAGATATTGCACTATGGTTGGAGCACCTCATGCATAGGTGTTACCAAATATGTCCCAATTGGAAAGTGAATGATGCATTGGATGAAATCGTTGCTTTGAGGTAACTTCAAATTTGTTATTTTACATTGTAACTTATATTCACACGAAAATTGTCTCACCTAAAATGAATTGAATGTGGCAGGAGGATCACAAGGACCGAAGTGATCTTGTGTGTTTGTCATGTACGGAGGACATGGCTAAATATGTGAATCGTTTGTCTAGTAGTCCAAAAAATGCGAAATATATGTTCAATGAGCTAGGTTGTACCATGAAAAAGTGTTCCAAAGATGAAGTGAGCAATGCAATCAATCATTTTTTCATCAAATTCACAAATGAAGAGAAATTTTTGGACTACTTTCATAAAAATTCGGTTACTGGTGATAAGATTAGTATGTCCACATACTTGTTCTTATGTTTCCATTTTTGTGTTTCATAAACATGATACATATCCAATAACTTTGTTTTTTATATTTAGGGATGTGGGTCAAAGGATGTCGATATTTTCCCCATGCAAATCAGGATACCAACAATGTTGTTGAGTCATACCATAGTTACTTGAAGACAAACTTTCTATCCAATCAAAGAAAAAAATGTGCTCATAGGATGGATTGGATGGTCTATATCCTCTTGAAAAACGTTGAACATTGTTATCGGTTCAAGGAAATTTTGAAAAAAGAAGGGTATTTGAACAACTACAAGAAAGAGAAGTAGCTTGAATAATCAATAGAAAAGGCTAGAAGAATTCCATATAGTGATTGCAAATCTCATGAGAGTATATCTCACGTTTATTGGGTTAGAAGTCAAACTAAGCCTAATAAGCAATATATTGTCACTTGGTATCGTACCAATTTTATAGCTTGTGATGGCCCATGGTCTATTCGTGACAAAATTTGTAAGCATGCCATCAAGGTGGATTGGTTGTATTCTTATTTAGGGGATTCAAACCCTTTATTTGACCAAGATGAAACACTCAATTCATTCAATGCGCCTCCTGATATAAGTATAGAGGAACCAAGCCTTGATCTAGATATTAACACACCTATTATGGCTAGAGACAATGTTGATCAAGATGTCGAGGGACTACAGTTGGCTAGAGAGGAGTTGTTTGGATACTTACAGTTGCTTCAAAACAATCCTCCCGCCACTTTGAGCAAGACCCAACAATTGATTGGTTTGGTGAAAAGAATGTTGGATGATGCCAACAATATTGACATCATGGATTATGATTTCACTCTTGGGCTGGGCACTTTGGAGACATCTTTGAAGAGGAAGAAGAGCTTCCTTAGCCCTAAAAATAAAAAGAAAAAAAGCAACAAAAGTGGCAGATTGGAAACTAATTCAACATCTGAAAATGAACTATTTAATTTTACACACATCAATAAGCAAGGTCGTCCTCATGCCAATAATGCATCCTCTGTTGTTCCAAGTGAATTTTGTAGAGTGGTGAGATCAATATGTTAATATTAATATATATAGACATCACCATTTTTTTAATGGAGAAATAGGTGGATGTTTGTAGGGCTGTAATAATCCACTACCATGGCTTCAATCCAAGGACGTAGAAGGATGTCATTTCATTCTAGTTTTCCTACCATTATTGGTACATTTGATGGGGCTCCCAATTGATGTAATGTATGTTTCAAGTCTGTATTATTTATCCTTTTATACGCCAATAAGGATACTAATGAAGATTGCATTGTTATATTACAAAAATAAGAGCTTCTTCTGGTGATCTTCCTCCCTTGGAACATGCTCTTCTAGATGAAAGTTCTCCAATTGGTGATTTTCTAGGTTTGATATGTGCTACAGTTTCAACTCTTTTAAATATCAATTGTTAATGTATTATCACTTTGTTGACAAAGTATATGTTCGGTATCTGTATGATGAGTGAAGAATCATCATCTTCTGCCATACAAATCCTCCCACGAGGGTAGAATCATATGTGTGGAATGACTGAATTTAATCTCATGACACATCTCGGTGGTCTTCTGAGTGGTAGTTTCTTCATGTTTTTCAAATAAATTCTCATCCTAGAGTCAATTCATCTATTCGATAATTATTTCTATTGTGATTGGTATAGAACCTACAATACTATTGTGAGTCTTGCTGCAATGATAATGGATTTTGGGGTAGGAGGAAGAATACCCAAATTTAAGCTGCCATGTTTCCCAGAGTCGCCTCGACAATAGCAGTGGTTTGGGATGGATCTCTCTGAAAAGTCCAAAGAGTAATGTATTCATTATTTTTTGTAACAAATTTGTAATATAAATGTATTATAAAACACATTTCTTTGTTGATACCATGTATTATTTGTTTTGGGGGATAAACGAGTAGATTCTCTTCGTTAGATTCATATTATATGACTGTGTATGCAGGTTGTAATGAAAATCACAGCAGAAAAATAGTTCTTAGAGTTATGGTTGTTTATGTTTTACCTTATACATTTTGTATATGTTTAATATCATGATTATAGAAGCTTAAGTTTATGGACTGCCATGGAATGAGATTCATTTCCATCCTTATTCATGGCAATGCCAATTTTTTTTCGAAAATATATATTTCTGAAAATTTGAAGGTCCTTATTTTAGAAGTAAACCACTTAAATTATTGTACCCTAATTTGGTAAGAAAATTCAATTATCTACATTTACAGAAGCATAGAAACAACCATGTTGATGTTATATACTATATTTTATTATTTATTTGATCATTTATCAAAAACCACATACTCAATAAATGAAGGGTAACATAGTGCAATTCTCAATAAATCAATAGTGACATAGTGCACTCAGTGATATTTGGATTATAAAATTTCACCGTTGAAAGATAACTTACCCTTCTTCAAGAGTGAGCAAGTGTTATGAATAACAATAATATCATATAATCCCTCAAGATGATAATATCAATAATATTAGATAATCCCTCAAGATGATAATCCCTCGTGTTTTATATCCCTTGGATGATGAACGGATGCATTTGGTTTGGGAACTACTTGCTCAACTGATGCCTGGAAAATTGGATCTGTTTTGGTTGAATGTTGACATTATTCCCTTAAATTTGGGATTGTTTTCTCAATAATATGAAATATTTCCTCTTAGGAAACACTTTCGAAACATTTTTTAACTTGTTGTCCTCCTTTCTTATTTATAGAAACTAGTTATAAATTATGAGCTCTAACAACAAACATATAAGATCCAAGAGCCTATTTTTGCAACTAACAATCTGGATCATATCTCTAACAGTCTTCTAGCAGTTAAGTTTCGACTAGCACATTGCTTGATGTTGATGAATAGACACCTATAATTGATGCTCTATAAAAGTATGCCTCCTGTTCTTTTACCCTTTGAGATATCATGTTGATCTCAAGTTGCTTACGAGAATTTTTAAGCATGTACAAACTCAAAAAATTATGAACCACTAAAAGATTTCCATCTTCACTCGAATTTGAAATTGATCTTTGATATGTTGATTTAGTTTCTAGAACATTTGGACTAAACCCTGAATGTTGATCCTACCATGTGTTCTTTGATATACCTTATAGAATTTGAGTTTTGACAACTACAATATGTAGATCTTCCTTGTCCTATAGTATCTTTGGTAACAAAACCATTTGATCTTAACCAACTGATTTGAAGAAAGGCAGCTGCCAGGAGGCTCACCAGGAGAACCCCCAAAAGCTTAACCAATGTGAATATTTTCAGTAGTAAGTTAATGAATAACGAGACAAGAAACTCAAACCTATTCATGTGTTGACCAGGCATATTTGTCTGTCTACAACTGTTGCTATCGACAGGAGAAGAAAGAAGACTTTCAACTACTCAACTAAGGTTCAAGTCACATGGAACCACTCACGTAGAATTATATCAATACAGAGTGTGTGTTTATGGTAATAAATTGAGTTCTTTAGAATATTATCATTTCTAACTGTAAGAGAAGTCTTAAAATGAAAATCTTATGAATGGTATTACATTTTTCCTAATATGTTTGCACATTGTTTGTAGTCATCGATACCAAATGTTAAAGAAATGGAAGACTATCACGGACCTCCCGGTGCAAGACCCAAAAGACACGATCAACTTTTCTAATGAACATTTGTTCTGGTCTGAAGTATATGGAAACAAATTGAGCATTGATTGAGTTGCAAGAATAGTTGTACTTAGAGTTCCTGACTTTATTGGAGGAGAAGAAAAGAATCCAATATCTTCGTGCACTTTCATTCACCGACAAAACAAACCCCCAAGCTCAAGGGCTAGTGCTTCCCAGATATATGAGTTGTAAGCATTTTAAAAGTTTCTTGATTAGTTGTTGGTAACAATAACACTTTATTATTTCTCATATGTATTAACATTTCACAATTTCTTATGCAGTTATGCTTGCTCATATGACCCTTAGGACAATAGAGGAAAAAACACAACAAAATCATTTGTGAAAAAGAGGGGTTGTCAGTGCCATTTTATAGTAAAGGTTGTGGTTCAATGCCCTAATATAGCAATTTTGATATATAACATGTATGATCATGAAGATGAGAATGGATGGCCCTGTCATGGTGAACATGACACTTCAGGTGAGTCTAGGTCCAAGCATAAGCCAAGGCTTTCAAGGGACATGGTTTCATACATGGAAAGTTGATTTTTTTGGAAGTGCCTATTGACACAGTGTGTAAAATGAACATAAATAAATATGTTGACATGGATGCGGTAAGTCGAGATAGGAACTTTTTCTTGTGCAGGAAGGATTTTGCGAATATCTACAATCATTTGATGAAGAGGAACTACTAGTTGAACAAAAAGGATGAAAAGAATGTGAACCTTTGGTATGAAAAACACAAGGATAATTTTTTCTTTACCAGAAGCCTAATGGTGGAGATGTCCCTTTCATAGCTGGAATCCAAAAAAAATGGATGTTGGATACCATGGTCAGGCTATCAGATAATAGCATAATAGCCATGGATTCAACATTCAATGCAAATAAATATGGGGCCAGTGTGTTGTTAATGATTGATTTAGTATAATCATTTGAGTAGTCTAGTTCAATAATATTGGTGTCCTAAATTGGACTACATATGTTTTTTTAATATGATAATATCAGTTGTACACAATCGTGGCTTTGGATGAAAAACAAAGTGGGGTGTCATTAGCATGGGTGGTGGCATCATGAAACACATCAGAAGATATTGCACTATGGTTGGAGCACCTCATGCATAGGTGTTACCAAATATGTCCCAATTGGAAAGTGAATGATGCATTGGCTGAAATCGTCGCTTTGAGGTAACTTCAAATTTGTTATTTTACATTGTAACTTATATTTACATGAAAATTGTCTCACCTAAGATGAATTGAATGTGGCAGGAGGATCACAAGTACCGAAGTGATCTTGTGTGTTTGGCATGTACGGAGGACATGGCTAAAAATGTGAATCGTTTGTCTAGTAGTCCAAAAAATGCGAAATATATGTTCGATGAGCTAGGTTGTACCATGAAAAATTGTTCCAAAGATGAAGTGGGCAATGCAATCAATCATTTTTTCATCAAATTCACAAATGAAGAGAAATTTTTGGACTACTTTCATAAAAATTCGGTTACTGGTGATAAGATTAGTATGTCCACATACTTGTTCTTATGTTTCCATTTTTGTGTTTCATAAACATGATATATATCCACTAACTTGGTTTTTTATATTTAGGGATGTGGGTCAAAGGATGTCAATATTTTCCCCATGCAAATTAGGAGACCAACAATGTTGTTGAGTCATACCATAGTTACTTGAAGACAAACTTTCTATCTGATCGAAGAAAAAAATGTGCTCATAGGATGGATTGCCTGGTCTATATCCTCTTGAAAAACATTGAACGTTGTTATTGGTTCAAGGAAATTTTGAAAAAAGAAGGGCATTTGAACAACTACAAGAAAGAGAAGTAGCTTGAATAATCAATAGAAAAGGCTAGAAGAATTCCATATAGTGATTGAAAATCTCATGAGAGTATAGCTCACGCTTATTGGGTTAGAAGTCAAACTAAGCCTAATAAGCAATATCTTGTCACTTGGTATCATACCAATTTTATAGCTTGTGATGGCCCATGGTCTATTCGTGACAAAATTTGTAAGCATGCCATAAAGGTGGATTGGTTGTATTCTTCTTTAGGGGATTCAACCCCTTTATTTGACCAAGATGCAACACTCAATTCATTCAATGCGCCTCCTGATATAAGTATAGAGGAGCCAAGCCTTGATCTAGATACTAACACACCTATTATGGCTAGAGACAATGTTGATCAAGATGTCGAGGGACTACAGTTGGCTAGAGAGGAGTTGTTTGGATACTTAGAGTTGCTTCAAAACAATCCTCCTGCCACTTTGAGCAAGACCCAACAATTGATTGGTTTGGTGAAAAGAATGTTGGATGATGTCAACAATATTGACATCATGGATTATGATTTCTCTCTTGGGCTGGGCGCTTTGGAGACATCTTTGAAAAGGAAGAAGAGATTCCTTAGCCCTAAAAATAAAAAGAAAACAAGCAACAAAAGTGGCAGATTGGAAACTGATTCAACATTTGAAAATGAACTATTTAATTTTCCACACATCAATAAGCGGGGTCGTCCTCATGCCAATAATGCATCCTCTGTTGTTCTAGATGAGTTTTGTAGAGTGGTGAGATCAATATGTTAATATTAATATATATAGACATCACCATTTTTTTAATGGAGCAATAGGTGGATGTTTGTAGGGATGCAATAATCCACTACCGTGGCTTCAATCCAAGGACATAGAAGGATGTCATTTCATTCTAGTTTTCCTACCATTATTGGTACATTTGATGGGGCTCCCAATTGATGTAATCTATGTTTCAAGTCTATATTATTTATCCTTTTATACGCCAATAAGGATAATAATGAAGATTGCATTGTTATATTACAGAAATAAGAGCTTCTTTTGGTGATCTTCCTCCCTTGGAACATGCTCTTCTAGATGAAAGCTCTCCAATTGGTGATTTTCCAGGTTTGATATGTGCTACAGTTTCAACTCTTTTAAATATCAATTGTTAATGTATTATCACTTTGTTGACAAAGTATATGTTCGGTATCTGTATGATGAGGGAAGAATAATCATCTTCTGCCATACAAATCCTCCCATGAGGGTAGAATCATATGTGTGGAATGACTGAATTTAATCTCATGACACATCTCGGTGGTCTTCTGAGTGGTAGTTTCTTCATGTTTTTCAAATAAATTCTCATCCCAAGGTCAATTCATCTATTCGATAATTATTTCTATTGTGATTGTTATAGAACCTACAATACTATTGTGAGTCTTGCTGCAATGATAATGGATTTTGGGGTAGGAGGAAGAATACCCAAATTTAAGCTTCCATGTTTCCCAGAGTCGCCTTGATAGTAGCAGTGGTTTGGGATGGATCTCTCTGAAAAGTCCAAAGAGTAATGTATTCATTATTTTTTGTAACAATTTTGTAATATAAATGTATTATACAACACATTTCTTTGTTGATACCATGTATTATTTGTTTGGGGGGGGTAAACGAGCATATTCTCTTCGTTAGATTCATATGATATGACTGTGTATGCAGGTTGTAATGAAAATCACAACAAAAAAATAGTTCTTAGAGTTATGGTTGTTTATGTTTTACCTTATACATTTTGTATATGTTTAATATCATGATTATCGAAGCTTAAGTTTATGGACTGCCATGGAATGAGATTCATTTCCATCCTTATTCATGGCAATGCCAATTTTTTTTCGAAAATATATATTTCTGAAAATTTGAAGGTCCTTATTTTAAAAGTAAACCACTTAAATTATTGTACCCTAATTTGGTAAGAAAATTCAATTATCTACATTTACAAAAGCATAGAAACAACCATGTTGATGTTATATACTATATTTTATTATTTATTGATCATTTATCAAAAACCACATACTCAATAAATGAAGGGTAACATAGTGCAATTCTCAATAAATCAATAGTGACATAGTGCACTCAGTGATATTTGGATTATAAAGTTTCACCGTTGAAAGATAAATTACCCTTCTTCAAGAGTGAGCAAGTGTTATGAATAACAATAATATCATATAATCCCTCACGATGATAATATCAATAATATTAGATAATCCCTCAAGATGATAATCCCTCGTGTTTTATCTCCCTTGGATGATGAATGGATGCATTCGTTTTGGGAACTACTTGCTCAACTGATGCCTGGAAAACTGGATCTGTTTTGGTTGAATGTTGACATTATGCCCTTAAATTTGGGATTGTTTTCTCAATAATATGAAATATTTCCTCTTAGGAAACACATTCGAAACATTTTTTAACTTGTTGTCCTCCTTTCTTATTTATATAAACTAGTTATAAATTATGAGCTCTAACAACAAACATATAAGATCCAAGAGCCTATTTTTGCTACTAACAATCTGGAGCATATCTCTAACAGTCTTCTAGCAGTTAAGTTTCGACTAGCACATTGCTTGATGTTGATGACTAGACACCTATATTTGATGCTCTATAAAAATATGCCTCCTGTTCTTTTACCCTTTGAGATATCATGTTGATCTCGAGTTGCTTATGAGAATTTTTAAGCATGTACAAACTCAAAAAATTATGAACCTCTAAAAGATTTCCATCTTCACTCGAATTTGAAATTGATCTTTGATATGTTGATTTAGTTTCTAGAACATTTGGACTAAACCCTGAATGTTGATCCTACCATGTGTTCTTTGATATACCTTATAGAATTTGAGTTTTGACAACTACAATATGTAGATCTTCCTTGTCCTATAGTATCTTTGGTAACAACACCATTTGATCTTACTAAGGGCCACACTCGATTGGCATTCAAACTATGAGAGTATTTTTCATCATCATCACTCTCAATATCATTTTGCAACAAACCCTTTTGTGGTGCACACCAGGGATGAAAAGGGGCAGGGCATTTCACAACTCTTTCGCTTCTTCAACAAGGGAAACATTTCTTCGTTTCGGTACCAGCTTTAAATTATAAAATATATCGATGATAATCAACCTTCCTTCTGAGTTTTCAATAAACTTGGGGTTCTTTCCTTCCATGAGAGTAACACATGAATTTATTGTTCCTAACTCAATATCAATCACATCACCACTAGTTCCCTTTGTACCTTAACAATTTGTTCTTCATTTATCTTGAGGTGGGTAAGGAATGGTTTCAATTATTCTAGGAGATGGTAATCCAATTAAATAATGCATGAAATAGTTCATTGCTCCTTGGGTTGGGAACTAAAAATAAGATGAGAGAATTGTGGGTTAAATTAGATTCTTTGAATCGAATGATAAATGTAAAAGATATGCAAAAAATAGAAAATGAACCTTCTAAAATTGGCATCGAAAACAAGGAAAACCATTAGATTGGGTGCCCAGGGTACAAGGATAGGAAATCAAACTATTGCACATGAAAAGTTTGAGTTGGATTAAGCCTTAATTACAGGCTAAGAAAGCATCATCCTAGCATGCCATGTCAGGAATAAATACTAGTTGTACATTCCTTATGTCCTTGTTTGTTTTCCCCAACATGTTTGAGACAACCAACATGTTGAATGCTTGCTCAGATGATCCCATGATTATATATATGCAACTTGGTGTAAGAAACTACTGAACGATACACTTCATATGTAACGACAACAAAGAAGCAATGCCGAAACTCTTGAAAACATCTTGCAATGAAATATATTATAGTATGAAATAATTTCCATGGAAACAAAAGCAATGATGCTTGTGCACTTGCTCATGGTGCTTCTCGAAATAACCAGTTTTTGTACCATAATATCCAATCCAAATCATCTGATGATGTTCTGAAATACTTTATATCTATGGACTCTATTGCTGAGGGATTATTTAATATTCTTGTGCACTGGCCTGGATGCTTGTTTAGCCTTTATATCTATACTGTTATACTTTTCATTGGGTCTCAACAACACATCCATAAATTGGTGGGGAGTAGGTTGGGAGCATTGTCCTTTTTCCAACTGCCCCACTGATAGGGGTGTCAAGGTGGATGTATTCCCTGTTTATTGATTCATATCCTGTTGTTCATTGTTTTTCATTCACAAATATGTACATGTATATATGTCATCTCACCTAAAATATGTATCTCTGCACCTCAATTTCTATTATTTATTTAATAGAATAAGTGGCATAGCCTATTCCACATTCATTTGTTCTTTGATCACAATTTTACTCTACCTCTCCCTAAAAACATATATTTTATTTACTAATTGATATGAACAGAAAGTGGACATACTTTTTTTCACTACCCGACATGATGTATACAACAATCATGCTTAAAAGTAACTTCAATTGTGTATAATCAACTCACAGTATACATGCAGACATAATGATTTCCAATACCATTTTGATACATTTATGTTCCCTATGAAGAGAAACAAGAAAATCACTTAAAAATTAAGCTTTGGGTCTCCACCAAGTCGAATCACTGCTGATTTGGCATGTATGGTGTACTTGCACAGTGAATTGTTTACAAATTCCGGAGGATGATATTTTTCAATTATCTCCTAAACGGTGAACCAGAATGAGGTGATTTTTTGCCAGCAAGTTAATATCATTGTAATTCTTCTCCACAAAAAATTTGAGATAAATCATTGATGAGTTAAGACTCAAGAGTATCACATAAAAGGTTATATATATATAAAAGAAATGAGGAGTACATGACATATTTACCTCATATCATGACTATTTGATTAGATAGTTATGCAAAGGTACGAGAAGAAAATATGGCATGTATTCCTCATCTCTCTTATATATATATAAGAGATGAGGAATACATGCCATATTTGCTTCTCGTACCTTTGCATAACTATCTAACCAAATATTCATGGTATGAGGTAACAGTTTGAAGAGACAGGCTCCAAGGAACTCTATTCATGGATGTTATTGGATAAATCGATGAATGTAGACATAAACTAATCTCCCTAGATATACCTAGATCTAGAACAAAACAAGACAGGACATGACGCTTTCCCTAAGTTGCTACCATTGAATTTACTACCAAAGAATGAATGGATGACATACCTTTAGATATATCTTCCTTATATCTTTGTTTTCCTTGCTTCGCTCCGGTGCTCTTGTGAGATCAGATCTGCAATGACACAAACCAACCAAAGTGAAAGAAACAATTGTATATTCAATGGAGACTTAAACACGTGAGCAAAGAGTCATGTAATAAAACACTAATGATTTTATGGGAAAGAAACATGTCACCGTATCATATTAAGTAAAAGTGGAAGATACAACCAAATTGCCTTGATGTCGCAAGTTCCCTTTCAGTGGTCCTTTGTTCCAACACACACATACACTTGCTCTAAATTTGTATGAAAATGGTCCACAAAACTTGATGGAAAAATGGAGGCCTCAAGCATTAATTGTATCAGGATTCTTCACACAGTCTTCAGCCTATTCTTCCAACAATTATTTTCTCAATCTTGCTTAACCTTTTGCATGAGAAATCCATTATTATATAGGAGAAGATGAAGTGGTTACTAGGATGAGGATGATCCCACCAAATCAGAGAAGCTAGTAAGATCACAACCATATGGATGCCACCTCACATTCCAGAAGATTCTCCTTCTAGAAACTTCATGAAAACTTCTTCCTTTTATTAGCTTCAAACTCGGCCACACCTTGCCTATATAGCAGAATGTAGAAATTCCGCAATCCAAGCATATAGCAGCCTAGTGAAATCAAGGATTTCTGCACTGTGTACCACTGTCAGCTTGCAACATCATTCTAAAAATATGCTTTGTAGGGGAAGAACTTAGCCATTTTCCTCATGTAAAATATTGTTTTGGAAGCCTGGACACATGCCTGTAGGGTCATCATCAGAGTGACCAAAATAATGTGTAACAAAATGCCCCCCAAAGTATGAGGCTGGAACATGTGACAACCAAAATACTTTGTAAAATGCATGTGTGTGTCGGGACCATAGAGCGCACCAAGCAGGAACCTGCAAACAATCAAGCATCTGCATAGAATTATACCATCTCTGAGGTAGGCATTCCCATGATCAGACTACAAGTAATTGAAATCATAAATGCAAGTCATGGCCACCAATTATACACCATGGATCCATGTCGTCAAGATTCTACATAGCCACCAGGAATACACTATGGATCTATGGATTGGAAAGTTTAAACTCAGACACAACCACGAGACACACAAAGTGGATATGTGTGTAAATAAAAATCAATACTCCATCGCAACCTGGACCCAAAATATAAGATCCAGGGTCTTCAATCTCGTTGTCCATAAGTACGAATCTAACCATGCGATTACAGGTGTTGAAGTTGAACATGGTAAGAACCACTTGATTATTGGTCATTGATGAAAACCATTAACAAGCGCGAGGAAAATCACCATTGATGCCAATGACTCCCAAGGTACCTTAGTACAATCCATCAAATGTGAAAAAATGAGTTGAAGTCAAACACTCGATGAAATCTCTTGATCAAGGAACAATGACGTGAATCCACTATCGAAAGCGAATAAACTTGTCATTGAGGTATGTAGGATCTAAGGTACTAAACAATTTCTAAGTCTTGTTCCGGATGATGAGTTGAAGACGACAGTAAAAGACTCGTCATAGGAGGGCCTTGATGTATCCCCCATTAGTGACACAAAATAAGTAACAGATTTGGGGTAGATCAAAGTATGAAAATGATTCAAAACTGACACAGGGAAGGTCGACATGGTAAGAAATGACAATGCAGATGACCGACTCAGGAGAGATCTTGTTTGGACTTCTCTTGAACATATGAATGACACGACATTGGTCATGGTAGCATTGAGTCAAAGACGACCCAAGATATGGACTTGCAGAAAGTCAGATGAGAGACAAATGGATTTCCCAACCCATATTCAAATGACGAAGGGGGTGTCATGTTCAAGAGCGACTAGCACTACAACTAACACAGGTACAGAGACACACTTCTTTCCCAAATTTCCCCCCACCATTTCTGGCGAGTACCTCTTTTTTTTTACGCAAGATTGAGGAGGATATCATATGCTTGTTGATGTAAGCTCATCCTTCAGATGAGTCCCTCAGAGTACTTTTAACGAACCATAAGAAGGATTGGTTCGGTCCCATGCGGGTCTTTCGATGTTTGTTTAACGAGTCCAAAGATATAAAAATCGAAGGTTTTTCATGTTTATAGAGTCTGAAAAACACATTAAAGAGAAATCTCTTAGTTCCTTTTTCGTAAAATAATTCGACGAGACTGAAAAAGTGATAAACTATCGCCCATCGAATGTTTTCTTCAAACACTTTTACGAGAATGAAAAGAATAAGGTCGCTTGACAATCTTTTCATTTTTTACAAAGTGTGAAAAGATCTTAAAGGATACTCCACGGGTTCCGCTTTTTGTGTTTCCATGACGAGTATGAAAAAATGACAAAAGTATACTTGGTTACATTCTCATCGATTTTCGAGCACAAGAGAGGACAAAGACTAAGCTCGAGGTTTTTCTAAAAAACCCTAAAAAGGAATATGTAACAATCAGAAAAGCGAATTAAAAATATCCATACAACAATGTTCAGGACTGTAGTCTTTCCACCTGCAAAAACTAAAAGACTCATAGGACCATTAGACCTTTAGATTGTGATAAAATGCATTAAAATAACATAAAATACTATTTAGAAAAAGAAAAAAGTTAAATAAATATAGGTAAAAATTCTTATTTTCTATTTCATTTGCATTTCATTCCAAAATTGTCTAGAAACGCTGTTTCTACCTCATATTTCGACTGTCGATTGCGAGAAGCATAGGATTCCATTCAGCAAATGGTCATCGTCAACACGGTAAGCTCGCCATCCTCTTCCTTTTCAATGGATTAAAATTCATTTATTTTGGTTAAAAAGTAGATTTTCGATGAGTTTTTGGTCTAGTAGGCTCGCACTGGGGCCGCCGCAGGTGACCAATATCGGGACCTGCGGAAATCAAGGATTTCCGTAGGTGCCCTATGGTTCACCTGCGGAAACCCTGCACTGTACGTGAAGTTTGTCTATGGTGGCCAAAAATCCAAAAAGTTACCCACGCATTTGCCCAAAAAATAATTTCAAATGCAACATTTAAAGATGCTAATCCATTTTTCTCGTCTCCATGCAGGTTTTCAATTGCAAAAATGTTGGAGTGGAGATAATGAGAACACGAGGATGATGACTTCGAGGCATTGAATTATCTAGGGACTGTGAATTCCCTACGACAATGTGGATTATTAAAAAATTTCAAAATCCAGGGCATGAGAGCCCAGTTGAGGTTACTAGAATACCTGGTCCACATGTGGGATGTAGACCAACAAATGTTTCATGTGGGTGTCCATTTTATTTCCTTGGATATCAAAGAAATTTACCTTTTGATGGGATTATACCTTCTTGGAGCACATGTGACCTTGACAAGAGGTCAAGGTGGTGGTTTGTCGATGAGCGAATACATTCATCAATACTGCAAACCTGAGGCCGAAAGGCGCAAAGGTAAGGTAGCTATCAGAATTGTTCAGGATTTAACTCTCCAAACCATTTTTTTTTACCATTGCACGGATGGAGGGAACTTCATATCCGCACATGGCCCTCCAAATTTATTTTCAGTATGTCTTGAAATGCACAGAAGCTCGTGTGTTCAACTGGTGCGATGATCTTCTTCGCAGTATGAAGACACAGTTAACCAAGAGAAAGAACGGGGACCTGAAGCACTTCGAGTATGGGTCCATTTTGGTGTCTTTATTCTTAGAAAGAGTTCCTCATTTATGCCTACAGGTAGAGTGGGGTATACCAGCACCACGAGATCCAAGGATGAAACAGTGGTGCGATCTCATGGAACGACATGTAGCGGGCCATATTGTGAAATACAATGATTCATTCTTTGATTGGTTGAGTCCCAAGATATTGATGATCAATGATTACACCTATGATGGCTTGGAATTTTGAGGTGACCCCTATTTTGTTTTACTTGAGGGTTCTCAGTGGGGGGACCTAGGTAAGAAAAACATTTTTCTTTTTATGATGTTTTGTGAATTTTTTAGAGTATAAGAAGTTTTTTATGTTTTCTATCCAATGACTAATAAATTTTTTTGATCATGTAGATGTAGGGCCACACCAGCCTCCAGGTACATCTCCCATTCAGAGGTGAGGGGAGGCAGCTATAGTAGACGGATGGGATGCTGACGACTACAATGCAATCGAATAGAATCTAGAGGGTTTGAAAAGGAACATCTCGAACATCTCAATCAACGAGATACCGAGGCGTTATCAGCGCCACACTATAGGCGTGTCTATTTCATTCAGTCGACTACTCCTTAGGGTAGCATGGGCAGTAGTATGATACTGTGAGAAGCATCCATGATTCTCTTTTGCAGAAGGCAAGGGATTCATATTTTGATATTTTGGTCTTTTGGATGGAAACCTCTTTTTGTAAAAAACAGTTTCATCGTTATATATATATATATATATATATATATATATATATATATATATATATATATATATATATACATGAGGCTTTTTCCGGCTTACTTTTCTTTATATACAACATGTGATGTGTGATTGGATTTATAAATGTCTCAAATACATGTCTAACACATAATTAGCTAATGCATCAGTTAATGCATTTAGAAATCTAGGAATGTGTTGATACTCAATATAATCAAAGTAACGTTCCAAGAGACGAACTCGTAAATATACCCGTAACATTGTAGGACTTCAGATAATATAGATGTTACTTAACTATAACACTACTAGTTGTGAATCGATTTGTACCACCAGTCGTCGAATCCCAGGTGAAATAATGTCGATCAACAATTCGATGACTGTGCTATATTCTATGATATTATTGGTTGCACGACCGAGGCAAACACCTTCTAGACTGATAAGTTCATTCGTGGGTGCATAGATTGCCCAAGAAGCAGAAGCTAGGTTCTGAGTACTATGACTAGCACCATCGATGAAGCCAATGTAGGGTAGAGAAGACGCCGACATCTGGAAACCAAGCACAATGCAAGGTAAGCAGTTGGGGGTCGAAACCAAATAAGGAAAAGCACACAAAAGTATGATATAGTAAAAATACAAGCACTCATGCAAAGATAGTCTAAGCATAGTACTTATTCAATTAAATCCCATTTCTGGGTTCACTCAAAGGAATGCCATCATAATCTACTAACTCATAAGCTCCCTTCTCCAACATTCATTTGACAATGTAAGGGTCGCTCTATATAGTTTTGAATTTTCCAGCCCCTAGTAAATCACAATCCTGTTCATAGAGGAGAACTAGATCACCTTTGGAGAAAACACGCGGCTTGACATGCTTGTCGTATTGGGATTTTACGCGTTTCTTCTGGGTTTCAATAACCAAGGTGGAATCACGATGGGTTTCGTCTAATCACATAAGATACAATAAATGTTCTTCCTCAATATAGGTGTTGGGAAGAAGTTCAACATCTAGCTTCAATGATGGTATCTCACATTCAATCGGTAGAACAAATTCTATACCATACACCAACTGAAAAGTTGTAAATCCCGTAGCGGACTTCATGGATGTCCGATATGCCCACAATGCTAAAAACAACATCGTGTGCCAACTTGTCTTTTGAATGCCTATTATCCATCGAAGCATAGTGATGAGAACTTTATTTATCGCTTCAACTTTTCCATTGGCCTGTGGATAGTAGGGGGTTGAGTTTTCATGTCGAAGACCCAACGTTTCAGTAAGCTCAGACATCATGAAATTTGGAAAATGGCTACTATGATCTGTGGAAATAGCTTGCGGGGTTGCGAATCGTGTGATGATATGATTGAATATGAATAGGGTTGCAATTTTTCCGATATTGTCTAATGTAGGCATCACCTCGGCCCATTTTTTGAAATAATCCATGGCTACAATAATGTATCCATGCCCCCCAACCGAGTGAGGGTTACAGGTCATGAAATCAATGCCCCATTTCGTGAAAGGTCCAACAGAAACTACAGGGTGTAAAGGAGAAGGATGCGATCTTATTTTGTTGTTGTATGTTTGGAAAGAATGGCATTTTTGGACGGCAATAAGACAGTCTTTGAATAAATAAGGTCAAAAATACCTTTCTCGTAAGATCTTTTGGGCAGTAGCATACCTAGACATGTGACCACCACATGCTCCAGAGTGGCAGTCATTCAAATCTTTCTCATCTTCATCATAGGAGACATCATCGAAAAATGGAGTCAACTCCACGGTGATAAAAAGTGTCATCAAGGATAATGTACTGACGGGCTTGGTAACGTATACGATGGGAGTTAGTGCTAGACAAATCGGGCTGGAAAGTTTGAGTTTGGAGATAGATAATTATATCCCCATACCAAAGTTCATCTAAACTGATCAGAAAGAGGGACACGTCGGATAAGGAATCCTCTGCTACATTTTCTGAATCAGTGCAGGGAAGGACACATATCAGTTCAACAAACACCAAGGATTTCTTAGGCTTAGCTTGTTCGAACTCTAAGTCAAACTTCTGGAGAATCACTATCCATTTGGATTATTTTCCCCCTAGCAATTAGCGTGTAAGAATGTGTTGCATAGGGTTTCAATCAGAAATTACAGTGGTCTTGCATAGTAGGATATAGTGATGGAAACGTTGGACAGCTTGAACAACTTCCAAGGCCGGTTTTTCAATGTGCAAGTATTTGGCCTCGGTAGTCGTGAGACTCTGACTCAAATAATAAATCATGTGTTCATCATGTAAATCATCTTCTTGGACTAGGACCATAGCAATGGTAGAGTCCGAAACAACGAGATAAAGGAAATAATTGGGCGGGAAAAGTAGTGGGGTACAGGTTAAAATCAATTTCAAAGCTTCAAAGGATTTGTTGGCAGTGGTGTCCCATACGAATTCAGAACCTTTCTTCAGCAGTCGAGCAAATCTGAGTGTTAACTCAACGTGGTTGGGGATAAAACAATGTAAAAATTTTGCCTTACCTTGCAGACTTTGCAGCTGGCGAAGTGAGGAAGGAGGAGGGAAATTGAGAATTGCCTCAACCTTTAAAGGGTCGACCCCGATCCCCTGACGTGACACAATAAATCCCAAGAGTCGGTCGGATTCCACACAGAAGACATATTTGTGTGGGTTTAAGCGTATATGATAGAACCAACAACGAAGGAAAATGGCTCGGAGGTGCGCTGGATCATCACTACGATGCATGGAATGCGTCGAATGGTCATATAGATATAGCTGTATAATGTGTTTGATATCATGAAAAGCGTAAGACATGGCACGTTGAAAAGTTGTACCGATGTGTTTTAAACCAAAGGGTAGTTTCCGGTAGGCAAAGGTGCCCCAAGGATAAATGAAAGCGGTTTTGTGTTGATCCGCGGGTAAAATGTTGATTTGATTATATTCAAAGAAACCATCCATCAAAGAGAAGATCTCGCTTTCGGCACAATCGTCGACAATTTGGTCAACCAAGGGGGTAGGAAATTTGTCCTTAGAACAAGCTTTGTTGATATCCCTATAATCAACGCAGACACGGATCATACCTTGTTTCTTGTTAACCAGAACTTGATTGGATGCCCAATCAGTTAAAGCCATGGGATAAATAAAGCCAACTTTAATAAGTTTTTTGACCTCAAGCTTGATACTAGCCGCCTTACGAGGATGGACCGGGTGAAGTCTCTGCCGGACAGGTGTAGCGCCCGGGTAGGTCTTAATTTCATGTACAACAATATCAGGGTCAATACCCGACATCTCTTCATAGCTCCATGCGAAGGTGTCACAAAACTCCTGAAAAAGGGACTTATATGTGATAACCGCATCAGTAGAACATGAAGCTTCAATGTGAACATTTTCAACAACTCCAGGTTTAATAGATATGTCGAAGGGGATGGTGGGTGAAATGTTACTCAAGTTCCCTTTGTATAACACATCATGTGTGGACTTGGGAACATAAGAAATAACGAAAACGGTTGACGGAGTCGAGATCTGTTGGTAACTCTCTAAGGTGTGCTTCTCCGGGAAGAGGATGGAATGTTAAGAACCAAATATCAATATAGCATAGAAAAACCTCAGAAAAAGTACTCAACGCCTTGAAAAAGAGATAATTTCAGATAATGAGCCTCTTCGAGGGGGCAACCTCCTTTTACCCCACTTAAATGTTCAAGTACAAGATGATTCAAAATGAAAATGTC
>ML786747.1:292120-325223 GCA_009831015.1 Picea engelmannii | reverse complement strand
AAGGTAGGAATTCCAGTCCCTTAAGGGAATCATATTATTTTCTTTAGTATTGTGGATTAGAATTTGTCTCTAGAACTTCTTAGGATCAAGCTTAGATAGTTGTGAAATATACTCTTGCCTTTTATTCATATAGTACCATTTTTCCCTTTTAATTAGGGAGTTGTACGTATTGATCTTATCGAGTTTTAAGGACTCATTAGAATCATCCCTAATGGGTTTCCTAGCATTTTTACACTCTTTATCATACCAAGGGTTGGTTTTTCTATTATTCATTTTACAGAACACCTTGAAAGAGAAATTGTTAATAGAACTGGAAAGGGTAGTTGGAAAATTATGATAGAGGTCTTGAATGTTGTCCATATAAGTTAGGAGATGTAATTCACTATTTAAATCCTTTAAGAAAATATCAACTTTACTTCTGTCAAGGAGCAGTTTCCTTTGATTATTAGAATTTTCCTCAATGACGCTCTTATGCATGGAAAAGTTTAGAGTTAAGATTAAAGGTCTATGATCAAATTTGGGTTCATGGTCATTTAAAAGGTTGAAAGTTAATATTTGGTTGGAAATAGGGATATCATATATCAAATAATCTATGAAACTACTACCCAGTCCATGAATACAAGTCATCTAGTTGGAGTTTGGCCACTTCAATACTCCATTGCAAATTATTAGGTCTTGGGAGTTGCACAACTTGACTAGATCAGTACAAAACAAATTATCAGTTAGGTCTTCAAAGCTTCTTTTGTAGATAATAGCTAAAACAAGGTCCTCATCATAAAATATTATGGTTGGAATTGTTGCTTAAAAGAGTAGCTTGGTTAGTTGTAGTCCTAGCATTAAAGTCTCCTAGCAGGAGGATATTACCTTCATTTTTCAAACTATAAATATCTTGTTCTAAATTATTATAGGGACAATTTCTATCTAGATTGTTTTTCTTATAAAAAAAAATAGAATTAATAGGTGCAAAATAACAAATTGCTATATACATCTTCTTAGTATTGATGTTTGGAATTTCTATCCAAATGTACTTATAGAGATCGTCGATTTTATGAAGTTGAATGTGAGGAGAAATGTTCTTTCCAATATAACAGTCTATGCCTCCTATCCCTCTACGGTAGGAATTTTTGTTCCATATCGACCACAAGACAAATTCTTCTATGTTAGAGACCTTGGACTCTTCATTATCCCATGTTTCAACTAGACAAATAATATCAATGTCACTCGGGATCCAACTTATCATAAGACCTTTGCGCCATGGAAAGCCACAATAGTTCCAAAAAGAGATCCCAAGTGTCCCAAATTCCTATTTATTCTTATCATTTTGGTCTCTATCCCTAACAATAATTTTTCTATTATTGTCCATTTTATAATAATTTTCTTATTTTTATTTATATTATCATTGATTTTAACATAAGTTATTTGAAATAAAATTTAACAAATATAATCTTTAAAAAAATTGTTTTTAAAAATAAAATTGATATTTTAGATTTTATCAATTAAAAAAAGTAATATATCAATTACACACGCTTTTGGTCCAAACATAATGTCATTCACAACACTATTATATTTGAGTTTTAATAAATTATCCTTAATATAGTTAATAACAACACTATGTACTTGACTTTTGACATCTATGATATGATTTTTAATTTTCTTTTCTTAATATTGTGTTTACATGTTTTTTAATGGGCATCTAAACCATGTAGAGTGACTCTATCATGGAGAGAAAAAAATTGTGTTCATTATATTATTTTTCAATAAAATATGTTTCCACTTAAAATATAATATTTCTTTTTTATAAGATAAGTATATATAAATTGTTGATTCAGATTTTAAGACAAGCATCCAAGTGTAGTTGAAACTATTAAAACAATAATGACACATAATAGCTTAAGAGTAGAGAATGACTAGGATGTAAATAGGTAAGAGCTTAAGACTAGTGGATGTCTAAGTATGCAAATATATTTTACATGGTACGCTCAAATCTATGCATAATTATTTTTGTTCAAAAATAACATAAGGGTCCAAGATGGTGGATGGTTGCATGGAGAAAGAGGGGATTTGACTTCACAAAAGAGGAAGAGAAAATGGAGTTCAAGTGGAAAGTAATCTTCCATTACTAAGTTTGAGCCTAATAACTCATATCTTTTTATCATATGATTTAAATAAATGTTGTCTGCCACCTTTCACTTAGAATATCACTCTAGAAGAATACATTGGTGGTTGAGATATGTCTACTTCTTGTGTTATGGAGGTATTGAGGCTAGGTACAATTATCATGGTGAAAGTGTAAGATTCCTCCATTTTCATGGGAATTCACATGTTCCATTATTATTGTTGTTGTTGTTGTTGTTGTTGTTGTTATTTTGAGTGGGCAGGGCGTGCAATGTGGGGTGCATTTCTTTGTCATGATTGTCACCATTCTCAAGTGTAAACACTACCCAAGTTTTGACATGCTTCATTTTCTCCTATTTGAAAATATGAAAATCACAAAATCAACTATGTGAAGATTAATTTGTAGACTTGATATGAGAGATGGATCCTTGCAAAGGAGTGTAGAGGTTTAGTTATTAAGGAAACCTTCCATTTCGATATTAAGTATTTCCCATTGAAAGCGTTAGAGCTAAATCAAGAAATTTAGTTATCTATAAATTTTCATAGATATTCCACTGGAACATTTCATCACAACAGATATTTCATTATTCTAAAATCTTTTATTATTCAATTTATTTCCTTAGATACTCGAGTTATTATTACTAGCTTAATGCTCAAATTTATGGAAATAACTTAATTCTAAAAATGAAACAACAAGAAAATAAACACATCAATCACACAAATGAACACAAGATGTGATTTGGGAATCCTAATATAGGAGAAAACCTAGCTAGAAGGTAAGGCCTATGCTCTTCTCTCTTTTCTTCAATTATGAAAATGCAAATACAAAGAAAAGGGCACACACTATGGAGTTGAATTTGGCATTGTGGTCTGAATTGATGTTCTATAATCTTCTTCCTCCTCTCTTATGATCTCAAATATCACTCCAATATTCTTTGCTCAACTATGGAACAAGTACAATGCTAAAAGAATGGAACCCCATCTCTTCCCATGTTGGAGTAATGAGAGGGGGGGTGAATCAATATGAGCACTTTTATTACTTTTAACCACAATATGTAATCATTAATTTCATCAGCAGTATAATATCAATGTATCATGAGCAGTATAAATCAACAGTGCATAATAAACAACCACAGATACACAGTACACCAGAATTTACATGGAAACCCAAATGGGAGAAAACCATAGAATGTTTTTCTTATATATCAAAAGAATAGATTCATTGGAAGCACCAACTTCCCAATTCTCCAGCTGCAATTGGAAGGAGACTTCAACCCCCTATTTATAGGCTCCAACCTGAAGGAAGCTACAACTCCCTGAATTCTCTAGATCCAACCAGAAGGAGGCTACAACCTCCTGGTTTTCAGGCTCCAACCTGAAGGAATATCCAACTCCCTGTGTTCTCCAGCACCAACCAGAAGGAGGCTACAACCCCCTTTCTTTGCCCCATCCCGCCACCCTAAAATATAATTGTAGACCAAACTATCAGTACCATAATCACTACAACTTTCACTGCCACTGTCACATCAACCTGTGACTATCAACTTGTCCAACCTATCACTGTCACTATCACTACCACTGTCACTATCACTGTCACTGTCACTACCACTGTCACATCAACCTGTGCCTTTCAACTTGTCCAACCTGTCACTATCATTGTTGGCCCTTGGTTCTGTATTAAGTAAGAAAGCGAAGATTAAGGAAGAAGAAACACAAAGTACAAAGTGCACGGAAGGCACACAAACCGAGGAAGGGTCGAAGTGGTTAAAGAAAAAGAAAAGAAGGAGTGAGATCAAGGGAAAGTGAGTCATTAAAGGAGAAGATCAAGGAAGACAGAGAAGCAAGGAAGATGAATCGTGGATAGGTCAACAAGCGGAGGAAGGCACTAATAGGTTCTTTGGATCACCTCGTGGAGAAGAAGGAAGGACAGGTTGGCGAAGTCCTTAAAGTGCGGGTTATATGGACCTAGGGTTTTGGCACCTAGGGTTTTAGACCTAGGGTTTTTGACATCTAGGATTTGGTCTAGGGTTGTCCAAGAGTCATGGAATGTATAAATAGAGGTCTAGAAGAGCTGAGAGGGTGGTTGTTGGTAATAGAAATATTGAGAGATAGAAGTATTTTGAGGCAGAGCATTCTTGCATTATGGATCTTCAGCTGGGTGCGAAGATCAACCCTGCAGCTGGGTGTGCAGGGAGGGGGGAAAAAAAGGAAGAGAGAGAAGGATATGCAGCTAAGTGCGTAGATAGAACTATATGTTTTCATTTAATATATCAAGAAACACAGTTCTTTGGACGTATCCCTAGGGAGAGGGTGAACCACATAAATCTTGTTATTCTTTGTGGTTGATGTTGTGTTATTTGCTATATGTTATTGCATTATTGTTTCCCCTTATTGAAGATAGGATATATAAATCACTTCGCGAAGTCAAACATAATACTGTTAAGAATATCTAGGTTATCTTGCATTATTATTCTGGAATCATCTTGCACTTCCCCTGGTTGTAGACACATGTGTCTTGCAACCCCCTTATTGCTACTTTGAGTGAGACTTCATCTACTTCACAGGTGTTGTCGAAAGGGCTAGTAGTTAGGTTTTGTTGGTGCGTTGTTAGAGTTGAACCTTGGGTTTGTCCCTGTGCGAACAAATGGTTTTGTTGTCGGGACCGGGATCTTCTTGAAGGAATGTCAAGGTGGTTTCCATCGAAGACAAAGATTCAGAAGTGGATAGAAGAACAAGAAAGGGACTTCGTCGAAGCTCAGAACAAGAACCCTAGCATTAGTACAAAATACTTGTTGGGAAGGTACATCTTTACTGACGTGCATGAGACTAGAATCATATAGTCAAGTAGAGAGATATTTCTTTAAGGGACCTACACGAAACTTTCTACACTTTTTGACTTTGAAGATTAAGATGTTATTGCATGAGAAGAATATCTTGAAGATACAGTAACCAATTGGATTTTAAAGCTAATGTTCAAGAATTCAGATAGCAATAGTGACACAGAGGTTGGACACACGCACAGTGGGAGATCATTCAGAAAGGTTCCTCTTGAGAACCTATTTAAGCAGAGTTACGGACCATTGGCACTAGACGAAGATTTCTACAGTGGGGAAGAAGCAAGGAGATCAACTGAGGATTATTCAGAGTTCGCAAGGGAAAAGGAAGTAGAGACTGAGGAACTTCACCAAGAAGAACCAGAAAATTCAGGGACTGTGCCTACTATCTAAATAAGTATTATTAATCCTCCTATTATTTTAGCAGCATTAAGTAACCAGCGTAACAAAAGTAATCAAAGCACTCATAGTATTGTTACAAGCAGTTTAGTACATACTCAGTCAAGAAACCAAGGAAAATCAATGGCAGATGAAATGAGGTTACCCATTTTTAGGGGATATGGATCTGAGGATCCTGATCGGTATCGGTTCTTATACGAAGTTGTATGGAGCATTAAGCAAGTAGCCGATGAATCTGTTAAGAGAGCTCAGTTTAGTACTAACTTGAGGGATTGTGCATTGAGCTAGTATATGAAGTTTGTTTCAGGATCTGTACAACCTAAGCCACTGAATGACATTAAGACTGCGTTGAGTGCGGATTTGAAGAAGCCTAAGGCGGAGTCACAGTACATCATAGAGTTGAAGGAAATCAAGCAGAAGGTGATTGAACTTGTTTGGGAATTTGATCAGAGGTTTAAGACCCTGACAGGCCATTTAAGTTTTCAAATTCTAGACGAACAACATAAGGAATGGTTCATCGCTGCCCTCTTACCACACATTAGATTTCTTCTGATGCAACATAAAGTCGCTACGTAGGCTAAAGCATTAGAGATTGTCATCAATTAACTAGTTTATTTTTACAGGTCGAAGACATGAAGAAAGATAAAGGAAAAGAGAAAAGAGAAGACATCTGGTGTATTCGATGTAAATCAGAGGGCCATGACAAAGAGAATTGTCCCTTGTTTAATGAATACTTGGCCTCTGGAGCCCCTAACTCTTTGAAGCAAGACACTTTACCATGGTGCGAGGTATGTATAACTAGACATCGCCCTAGTGAATGTTATTATATGCAGAAATATGTCTAGACACCCACCAATCTTTATTGTACATTATGAAAATCTGTGGGGCATGATGAGAAGGATTGTAGGGCTTATGACCTCATGCATGAAAGGTCAAGGGATGCATATAGAATTCAAGGAGAATTACAGTCAGAAGAAAATAATGCATAGTTAAATTACCCAAGAAGAGGAAACTTAAATCCACGTGGTGGGTTCAGAGGAAGAGGAGGAGGAGGAGGAGGTATGGGTCAAGGTCGAGGTCATGTTATTTGCTATAATTGTGCCCATCCAGGTCATTTGGAAAGGGATTTTCAAAACCCTTGTACTACTTGCAACTGTTGTAATTCGTTTGAACATGTCATCGAAGATTGTCCAGTATTGTTAACTAAGCTTCAAGAAAGATGAGGAGTAAACCAGCAAGTCCAACTAATTTCGGTCAAACCTCACAGTGAAGAACCTAGAGTCGTTGTTATTACTAGAGGAGGCGTTGTTACATGAGAAGATAGGGTGACTCCAAGAAAGACTACAGATGGATTAGGGATCAAGAGAGCTTCAGAGAAGGTGCCATTGTTTGACCCAAGGAAGGAAAAGCATACTTTTGAAGAAGCAAGGAGAGAATTTGCAGGAGAACATGCTTCTTCATCTAGGGAACAGCCAGAAGTAAAGGAATGTGAAATTCCTCCAGCATTCAATCAGTCCGCCCCACTTAGGCAAGGAAAAGAGGTAAGCAAGCTTATGGATTTATTTTATACTTGTATCAATTTGATTAAAGATGAAAGATTTTTGCAAGAACTACAACACCTGCTAAGATAGTATGAAATTGGAAGAATATATCATTTGTTGAGTAGATATGTGAATCAAGTATCTAGGAAAAGGAGGACAAGCAAGGAACTGCAACTTAGTGCTCAGACTAGAGACTACGACATGGACTATGTGGTCCTCGACCTGGGATCATAAGTAAATGTTATGACGAAGCAGACTTGGTCACTGATGGGAAAACCTAAATTGATTTACTCTCCTATTAGGCTCAAGATGGATAACCAGCAGATGGTAAGCCCCTTTGGAAGACTAGAACATGTCCATGTCGACATCGACGGAGTGAGGACATTTGCAGATTTCGAAGTGATTGAGATTGTTGATGATAGTTCTCCCTATCCTGCGCTATTAGGAATTGATTGGGCTTTCAACAATATGATTGTTGTTGACCTAAAAAAGAGAAGAATGACATTCGAGGGTAATGGACTTAAGGTCATTGCACCTCTTGATCCTGATGAAGGTCGTAGATACACGGAACCTATAAGAGAATAAAACTGCTCTTATGAACTAGAGAACATCTGTAAACTAACAACATGACAGTAAGATTATATTAACCCTACAACAGATGGAAATATAAGTTGGCGAAGTGAGAGTGCATGCTCGTCATATTTAGAAGAAGCATTGGAAAATTGGAAGAACATAATATATGAAATCTCTACATAGAGGTGTGCCAGATTGACCAAGGCAGTTCGCTAGATTGGCACAAAAGTAAGTAATCTTCCTATATTTGATGGCTTTAATCATTTAGAGACATTTCTAGCTGAATTTGAGAGAATTGTACCAGTACAATAGAGGATGTTGGCACTAGATGAAGCCTTCAAAGAAACACCAGCTAGATGGTGGGGAACACATAAGAAGAACATCATGAAGTGGGTACAATGTCGCACCTTATTGGCAGTGTGCTTTTCAAACCAAGCTGAGGTTTGTGAAGTTCGATACACAGGTCAGAGTTTTCCTAAGGACCATGTGCAAAGTTATGAGGAATCCTGGAGTAGCATTCCCAAAGAATAGTGGGTACATAAGTTCATTAACACCTTAGATACTACGCCTATCAACTGGTATCTTCAATCAGAACTGTGCTTAGCCACTACATATTGGTATGATATGACCCAAAACTTTATAGCTACATTCCTATTTGAAATTAAGTACCCTATAGTAGATCAAGCTTTACAAATCACAAGACAAAAGGTTTTTGAGGAAGTATCTAACCCCCCTTTTGAACAAGAAGAAGATGAATGGACTACGCCTTTTCAACGGTTACAGGATTGTTATAATATTAATGCTGATGAAGATGATGATCCTAGGAATGTGAACATTTCAGAAACTGAAGGACAAAGAGATATAGAAGGACCAGGGATTGAATTACCTTTTGTAGGGAAGCCTATTTAAATTAAGAAAGTTAGCATTGGAACAAAACAAGCACCTAAGTTAGCAAATGTTGGAGACTATTGGGATGATGCTACTATTAGTAAGATTACAGAACTATTGCATGAGTATCAGGACTTGTTTCCAACCAAGTTCACAGACATGAAGGGCATTAAAGGGCCAATGGGAGAAATGAAGATCCCTTTGAGAGCAAAAGCAAGACCTATCAAGCGGAGGCCTTATAGATTTAATCCCAAGTATAAGCAAAAAGTTAAGATTGAATTAGATAGAATGTTGGAAGCAGGAATCATAGACCAGTTGAATAATCTGAATGGATCATCCCTATGGTAGTCCAAGATAAGAATTCAGGAGAAATCAAAATCTGTGTGGATCTAAGGAAATTAAATGATGCATGCTTAAATGACCCATTCCCTACACCTTTTACTAATTAAGTTCTAGATAATGTAGGAGGACAGGAGGTTTATTCATTCACGGATGGATTTTTAGGTTATCACCAAAGAAGAATTGCTAAGGGAGACCGACATAAGACTACATTTGCAACATAATGGGGTTCTTTTCAGTACAATGTGATGCCTTTTGGCTTGAAGAATGCACCAACCATCTTTTCCAGGGTGGTGGTCGAAGCATTTAGGGACTTTTTACACAAGTTTTTGGAAGCATACTTTGATGATATCATAACCAGATTTGGATGCCCAAAGACCCTTATGAGTGATCAAGGCACACACTTCATCAAAAAAACTATTGAAGCCTTGAATCAGGAATTCAAAGTTCACCATCAAAAGAGCACTCCATACCACCCACAGGCGAATGGTACAGTCGAAGCTTTCAATAATATCTTGGAGACAGCGCTGACTAAGATTTGCAGTGTTAACAAAGATGGTTGGGATTTGAGGATTCCAACAGTGTTACGGGCTTATAGAACTACTTGCAAAAAGCTAACCACGTAGACTCCCTTTAAGTTAGTATATGGCTTGGAAGCAGTGGTACCTATGGAATACTTGGTTCCTAGTTTAAGAATTGCAGCATTTACAGGTATGGATGACACCGACGTTATTCAAAGAAGGCTCGCGCAGTTGGTAGAATTAGAAGAAGACAGGTTTATTGCAGGATTTCATCAGCAGGTACAAAAAGAGTGAGAAAAGTCTTACCATGACTGACATATCAAGGGGAAAGCATTTAAACAAGGAGATTTGGTACTTTTATATGACAGCAAGTTCATGAAGCATCCAGGAAAGTTCAGGACACATTGGCTTGGGCCATTTGAGGTTGTCTATGTTACATAGGGTGGAGCTGCGAAGTTGAAGACTTTTAATGGAGATTGGAAGGATGGTTTAATGAATGGGAGCCGGTTGAAACTATATTGTGACAACTAGCTACCCCACAACTCTTAGTAAAAGAACGGGAAGAAGGGTCTAGGTACAAGGCGTAGTTGAAATTGGGTACCAGACACAGAAAAGACAGTTTGCACACGATAGGGAGGGACAGAGAAGAAAGCATAGGTTGCTCCATGTAGTCTGCAGTCGAAGTAATAAGGCTCAATATTACAGTGACTTGGAATGAGTCACAGGTGAGTGTTGGGGGCCTGTTGGCCCTTGGTTATGTATTAAGGAAGAAAGTGAAGATTAAGGAAGAATAAATACAAAGTACGAAGTGTGCAGAAGGCACACAAACGGAGGAAGGGTCGAAGTGGTTAAAGAATTAGAAAAGAAGGAGTGAGGTCAGGGAAAGCAAGTCGTTTAAGGAGAATATCAAGGAAGACAAAGAATCAAGGAATGTGAAGTGTGGATAGGTCAGCAAGCTGAGAAAGACACTAATAGGTGCTTTGGAGCACCTCGCGGAGAAGAAGGAAGGATAGGTTGACAAAGTCCTTAAAGTGTGGGTTATGTGGACCTAGGGTTTTGACACCTAGGGTTTTATACCTAGGATTTTATCACCTAGGGTTTTTGACACCTAGGCTTTGGTCTAGGGTTGTTTAAGAGTCATGGAATGTATAAATAGAGGGTAGAAGAGTTGAGAGGGTGGTTGTTGGTAATAGAAATATTGAGAGATAGAAGTATTTTGAGGAAGAGCATTCTTGTATTCTGGATCTTCAACTGGGTGTGAAGATCAACCCTGCAGTTGGGTGCGCAAGGAGGGAAAATAAAGAGAAAGAGAGAGAAGGATCTGCAGCTAAGTGTGCAGATAGAACTGTATGTTTTCATTTATTATATCAAGAAACACAGTTATGTGGTCGTATCCCTAGGGAGAGGGTGAACCACGCAAATCTTGTTATTCTTTGTGGTTGATGTTGTGTTATTTGCTATATTTTATTGCATTAATGTTTCCCCTCATTGAAGATAATATATATAATTCACTTCATGAAGTCAAACATAATACTGTTAAGAATCTCTAGGTTATCTTGCATTGTTATTATGGAATCATCTTGCACTTCCCCTGGTTGTAGACACTTGTGTCCTGCAACCCCCCTATTGCTACTTCAGGTGAGACTTCATCTACTTCACAGGTGTTTCCGAAAGGGCCAGTAGTTAGGGTTTGTTGGTGCATTGTTAGAGTTGAACCCTAGGTCTGCCCCTATGCCAACAGTCACTAATACTCAACATCAACAAAATCATATCCACAATCACCAAGAACACCTCTCAACCACATGCTCAAGCATCACCAACACATGGCTCTACCAAGCATGTACCAAGGTCACCAACATATCATCACAAGATATGTGCTTGTATCATACCATGGATCGACCATGTACCATACCATGCATAAACCAATCATCAACCTGTACCAAAACCTATACCATACCAAGTGGATCAACCATGCACCAAAACCTATACCATAAACATAAACCATGTATATCAACACCATACCATGTACCAATCATGTATCAACCAAACTTGTGTTATACCATGTGCCAACACTACACCATGCATCAACAATGTATCTCAACCATATACCATATCACTCATGATATGTCTCAATCATGCCATACACCATGTACGATATGATATACCAAGTAAGTACTATCAATGGTGTACCTCAACCAAAATCACCAAGAGATGTATCTCACACATGTGCTACCATATGCCTCAAACAACATGCAAATCATCCATAGACCATGTACTTCAAACATGTGCCATAAATAGGACATGTACCATATCATCAATGAAGTGTCTCAAAGCACATATGCCACCATACAACAAGTGTATACCTCAACCATGTACCAACATCCAAAGATATGAACCATAAAAACAATGTCATATGCCAAACCATATACAAGAGCATACCTCACTCAACCATGTAGACAAGATGTACCTCAACAAATATACCTCAACTAGCATGTACCATACATCCAATATGTGCCTCAAGGCATATATAAAAACTCAAAAAGACATGCCTTAAGCAAGTTCCACAATATCACCAAGATGCAACCTTATAACACATAGAATAACTTACCTTTACATTTGTCACTAACCTGGTGCCTCTAATCCTGATATTTAGACCTGTAGCTTTACCTTAGTCCTCAGCAACCTGAGATTAGCATATTTTTCCTCTTATTTCTTTTCCTCATGGGACAAAGAAGTCCTGACAAAGATATGACATGGGAAACCCAATGCGAGAAAAAACCCAGCTAGAAGGTGACATTGCTCTGCTCTCTTTTCTCTGGTATAGAAATAATGCAAGTACAAATAAAGAGGCACTCTCTATGGAGTTTCTTTTGACTTGTGGCCTATATGGCTTCTACAGAATATCTCATCCGTTATTATGCTCACAGAATACCACTCTCATATGTTCTTCTCATCTATCGATCAAGATACAATGCAAAATAATGGAACCCCTTCTCCTCCTAGAGGCACGGTATTTAACATAGCCTGATAGCCATCTAGGGGTAAGTTTTTTACTTCCTCAACCCTCAATTGTGATAGGGTTTTGGACCTTCTAGAATATTTTTGAAATTACCTACGTGGCTAGCCTCATATGCATGAGTAACAGGGGCTAACGTGGTATCCTCTAGTACCATGGTGGTCAACACGGTAGGTCAACTTGCCAGAGGCATAACTTTTTCATACGAAATCCAATTGATGCACAATTTGCACTGTTGGAAAGGTATTGGATTGTATAATATCGTCAAGGGGGTGTGCATATGTTCTAGACACTATAATCCCAAAAAAAATCATTTAATTCCTCAAAATGGTTCCGGAAGGTTCTAAACCCCATTCAAATTGGGACCCGCCACTAAAATGGCACTGCAAGTTGAATCCTCCAATTGTTTCCACTCTGAAAGGATCGATATAGATGACAACAAATATAATTTAATATGAATCAATGTGCAAGCGATTTCCACTGAACCATAGGTAGTTTGTTATGGATACCACCTCCTAGCTACGCTATGATACCACCAGGGAGAAGAAGCAAAGAATAACACTTAGTCTAGTCTCTAATTCATAGAGAAAGAATATTTCTAAACCAATATACCACTATTGAGTTTTTGAAGAAAAAGTATCACTTGGCACCCACATTGCCTTCCCACCCAACACAATCAGGTCCTCCTTCTCTACTCAATGTTCCCTCAGAAGTATCCTCCCTTCAACAATATTCATTGTGTGCATGGAAAGGTCCAAGTTGATGTCCCTCAAATACAACAGAAATTATCTTGGTTCTTTCATTTTTCTAAAGATCTCATCACTTCATTTTCATGGCTATTCTATTTTGTCATGGACTTGGCTCTCCATTTCTACTCTCCTCTAAAAACCCCTTTTTCTCCTCCTTTTCCAATAAGCCCTTTCTTCCACCATTCGATTTTTCTTCATGCATGATGGCAAGGGAATTCAAATTCAGATTATTTTCCTTGTTCCAAGAATGTAGGGGAGACATCTTTCTAGATTTTAGGAAATGGTGGCTTAAATTGAGGAATTTGTTTCTTCCACTCCTCTTAACCCCTTTTATCTTTGAAATTCAAATTTTGAAATGGGTGAGGGTTCAAGGTTATATAAGGTAGATGTTTTTAGGCATAACTGATCCAGGTGGATATTGGTGGCCACCCACCTATTCCAACTGGCTCATCTTAACAGTTTTTAGTTCAGCACGTTTTTCTGTATTGGTGACATTTCTTTGTAATTGTGGGTTTTTCACTTCCAGTGATATCTTGAATCCCTACATAGCATCCAGGTAGATAGTGGTGGCCTCCCACCTATTCCAACTGGATTATTTTGAAATTTTTCATGTTAGTACATCTTTTTGTACTTTCAGGGTCATTTTGGGGCCCTAAACAATGTTTTTTGGGCTTCCCACTGTCAAACTATAAACGAAGTTAGATTTTGATGGCATAATGTGTATTTATATAAAATACCTTTCCAATGGGCTATCACATGTCTAAAACAGAGATCGTATGCAAAATTTATGACCTTGGGAAGTTGAGGTAGCAACTTACCCATTGGGGCCCACACAACTTTTGGCGTTTCATCTCATAGGGTTAGGTTTTTGGATGTCTAGGGTTTTGGAATTATTTTTTTATGTTAAAAATGCCTCTAGAGCCTCATTCTAATCATTCTTCTCAGACAAATGTGTGTAGCGACCACATCTCTTCTCAGAGATAGCTACCACCATTCGAGCAAGTTGTTTTCCAGTTCTGCAGTTTTACAGTTTCAACCTATTTTATTATTTCAATAGAAGTTATTTTTCACTGGATACTGCTATTTTTCTCTATATCTCTGTGTTATTGTATTCCACTTGTTATTCATTTCATTCTGATCATAAATCTATATCAGTGGTATTAGAGCGGTCTGCTCTTCATTCGTTTTTCTTTGTGCATGTCCCCGACAAGATGTGGGTACAAGAAGTTGGGACTCGAACCAGTCGATCCTTTGCAAGATCAACTGCATCGAGACTGACAACAACTCATGGGGGATGAGAATAAAGATGATGGAGTAGTAGATCCCTTTGAATTTTTTCTCAAGGAATCCCTTGCATGACAAAGGAACGAAATGATGGACAACTTTGCACAGATCCTTCGGTGGTTGCCCACAGGCAACGCATCTTCATCAATCATCCATGCAACACCCTTCAAGGTACAAGTAAATTTTGATATTCCATTGTTTGAAGGACTGATAGATGTGGATTTTGTAGATAAATGGTTGAATCTGCTTGTTATCTCCTCAAATATTTTACAAAAATATTGAGGAAAATCATCATTTCGGGCTTAATTTATCATTTTTTTGGTCATTTTCCAAAATCTCCCTTATCTCCAAATTCTTCATGCAGCTCCTATTGATCTCTCTTGCCCAAAATCCTTTGGTCTATTTCTCTTTACCTTCAAAACACAAAATGCAAATACATGTCACCATATCCTATAACCCTAGATCTATTGGGTTTTATACTATCAAACGATAATATGCATTTTGTTATGAAGTGGTGGGTGCTCAAAGTGATTCTAAAACCTAAGTCATGCCACACCAAATCTACATGCACAATCCTTATGCCTAAGTATGAGTCTTGTTTCAAATCAAATCAAACCTAGCCTCTCGGGTCTCATGGTTTTTAAAACTAAATTTTGCAAAGCCCGGCATCAAATCTAAGTCCACAAGTCAAGTAACAAGTTAAGACATATGCCTAAGTCTAGAATCGACACATAAATTCAAGCCACAAAAAAAACCCACAAGTTAAGTTGAGTCATACCGAGGCTGAATTCTACAAGACAACACATAGTTAATCAAATAAACTCTTATGACATATGAAAAGATTTGGTGACAGGTGTTAGTTCAGAGCGCCAAGATACCATGAGGAGGTATCGTTGCTAATTACCATATTCTACAGAGGTAAATCATGCCCAATATTACAGATGCTTTGCGCCAAGCTAAATCAAGTCAGATTACAGGTGTTTACGAGTTTGTTTGTTAGTCATCAAATTGTTAGTTGCAGGGTTTCAAGCTTATTATCAATAGATCGGATCATCCGGGGAGGAAGTCGTTTGAGGTAAACATATGAATGCCAATTGTTTCAGATTTGTGGAAGTGGAAGGTTGTAGCACATCCATGCACATAAATAAGGAATCGTTGTATGATGGTATGTGTTTATTGAGATCTAGAGATGATTTTTTCAAAGACTGTACAGGAGCTTGACTTGCAGAGATCACAGATCGATAAGATTGCAGAGTATCGATAGTAACAGGTGGCTTAGTAGAAAAATCTCTCAACAATTCACTTTGGCATAAAATACAAAGGCTGGTAACACCCATCGTCTTTGCCAGAAAACGCTGAAGCCATCCACATCATTGGTTCTTGTACCTGAATATTCTGAATTACTCATCATCCGTCAAGGCCTCTGCTGTTAATATATGGTCTAAGCCTAATTGTGTCCAAGTTTTGCAGACATAAAGCATTGATTGTAATCAAGGCTCACCTATGGGAGTAAGAAAGGCGTGTTGTTCATATGACTTATATGATTAAGAATCAAGATAAAGGGTCTTAATTCGAAGCCTTGGCCCGAAGAGTAGATTTTCAAGGATGGAAGAGGATTTCTATTCTCAGGGAGACATAGACTCATTTTCATTTGCCAGACAGGATAGACTACTTATCAAAGTTGTTGGCAGAGGATTTAATCTAGGATTGATCGTTCTTTTGATTATAATTATAGTGTTGCTTGTTTTCATAATGGATAATTATGTTCTATACATGCATGCGCAAAAATACTAGAAATCATGGCAAGCATAGATCCTATGATAATGGAAGATGGAGAGATTGGATTTTCAACATCTGATTCTATTGGAAGTGTTGACGAAGCTAAATTGAATACTTCAAACTTAGTTAGAGAACCTGTGGATATGATTTTTCAAAATATTTCTAAACAAATTGTCCCATTTTTAGATTCCCCAGTCATGGGAGCCCCTATTCGACTGGTTTCTTTCCTAACAGAGTATGTCATAAGTGTTGATTTGGTGAAGCCAAAGAATCTAGTTGCTAGCTGAGAATTGCCCAATAGTGTTGTCAATAGCTCATTGAAATGTATCTCATGGGGCTATTTCTCCTAATCTGTTTTAAAGACTTTTGAAGGCTTGCACTTTCGACAGTCTAGACTAGTTCCAAAAGGCAATGTTAGCTACCGAAATCTTTGCTTTCGGCAGCTAAACCTACTCTGTTTCAGGACTATTAGCTGCCGAAAGCACAGACAGGAGTAGAATGCTAGACTATTCGCCTAGATCAGATTTCCTTGCAGTCAGAGCGCCCAAGTAGACTTCCAGGTCCATAACAATTCTAAAACACAGAAGATGGATGTCTTTTATAGATTTTAAGGAAGTTTTAAATTTAAACTTGGACTCTTATTCAGTTGAAGGAGGATTAGAGTTGGTCAACTCTAATCCTCAGCTCCAGCCTTAAAAATAGATGACTCATCAACAGGTTGCAAAGATGACTAGAGAAGACTTCTTTCTCCTCAAAGATAGCTCATGTGGTACTTGAAGACTCAAGTTTTAGATGGGATCTAATCCCTTAAAGATAGGATCTTTTCCTTTCTGTTGTAATTAGATTAATCTCTTTTTGACAGGTAGCTTGAGATCCACTTTCTTGGGATCTGTAACAGCTATGTAAAGTCTATTTAAGCCTATGGAAATATGATAACTGCAAGGAAGGGGGTTTGACTTTGGAGACTCTTTCAGATTTTGTACTCAAGCTTCTCATTTTCATATTAAGTAATGCAAGCTTATTTTGCCATAACTTGTTCAGATTTCATCTTCTTACCTATTCTGTACTTGCACCTGGATATTATATTCATGTTGTTATGCTTATCTATGCCCGATAAATGTCATCTTATCATTACATTCATAAGTTAAACTTTGCAAGTATTTCTATGATTATTGTAATTGGCCATTTATATATGTTTTATATATGATTCTGCTGGTATAATAGTTATTTCTCCACACATCCATTTACTCGTAAACTCTCTGAACATTTGTGTTTGAAATCCTTGTCCATCTAAATGTGTTCATGCATGTTTTGAGTGAGGAGTGATTCAGTCATCCAACTTGATCCAAACCCACACCTATTATTGAGAAAATAGTTTCCAAAAAGATTAAGTTACCAGGCATCTATGACTTATAGCCTAGGAGAGTTTTCTGGAGTGATAAAACTGCTCGAAGGATATTTTTCGATCCACAATTTTTCCGATAGGGAAAATATTAATTTTGCACTCCTCAAGGTCATCCCACATGTTAAGGACTTGTGGGATCCTTACTCTGAGAAAAGGGCCACAGAGGAATCTGCAATATTTGTGGTTGCCCCTACATGGGATTCCTTCATAGATTTCATTAAAGAACAATACTACCCTATTGGAAGCTACAAGGACCAGTACACACGATGGACCACGCTGTGTCGGGAAAGGGACCAGAAAGTACCAAATTTCACCAATATTCCCCATACCCTGCACACCAAATTGGGTATCAAAGACTCTGCACGACATATGGTGCTCAAATACTGCGGTTTTCTACATAGATACATTCAAACATAAATGGAGTTTATGGACATCGCATCATTAGGTGCGGCTTATAGATATGATGTAAAGAACGAGAAAAAATTCAAGGAGAAGAGGTGAGAGTTTGGATCTGCAAACTCCTCACAGCTGAAACAAGGGACCGAGCAAAGATGGTCACTCTCAGGAAAACCGGTCCAAGCCGCAACCCAAGAAGGGTAATGAGAAGTCGAAGAAGGACACAAGGAAGTGGTGCAAATACCATAAAATTCCTTGGCACAACACCAAAGAATGTCACTCCAAGCAATCATTGGTGGCCAAGATGAAAGATTTTGAGTCAGAGGCAGATTCTAACTCTGAATCCAATCTAGAAAGAGGGAATCAGATTATCGATGTCGAACCCAATGCCATTGTCTCTACCACCAAATTCCAGCCAAGTGAACCAGAAGAAACAGAGGAAGGGGAATGCCTCTTTCACTCCCAGATGTGGGAAAAGGGTGCTCTACTTCATTTCATTGTTGATAGAGAAATTCAAAAGAACCTGAACTCAACAGAGGTCGTCAAGCAGCTGGACCTACTGATGACACCGCACCCGCAACCTTACACCATCAGCTGGCTCCGCCAAGGAAGAGAACTATGCATCAACCAACAGTGTTGTCTTCCCTACGGCATCAATCCCTTCAAAGATGAGGTATTATGTGATATTTCTCCCCTTGAAGTTTGTGATGTTCTTTTAGGCCAAACATATTTTTGGAAGCAACATATTTTGTATGATTCTAGACCCCATAGTGTAATTATTACTTTGGGTATACAATTGTAGAGGATACTAGAGGTAGCATCACCTACTGCCATTTCTTTAATCTCTATTAAACAATTCAGTAAGGTCATTTCATAGACCAGGAAGTTCGTCTTCTTTGTGATCCATGCTCGCAGTGAATAGAAGGTCGTCGCCACATCCGTGACCTATACACAAAGCCTCTCTTTGTAGAAGAATCAAGTGGACGGGATCATGGAAGAGTGCAAATACCTCTTCTCCTCACCCACTGGGGTACCAATGCACTGTCCAGTCAAGCATCCAATTGATCTAACCCCCAGTGCACCTTTTCCCAATGGACCATTCTATCGTCGCTCGCTAATGGAAAATGACGAAATCAAACGACCAATCCAAGAGATACTTCAAAGGGGCACATCTGACCCAACTCCTCCCTTTGCAGAAGCCCGATTGTACTGGTATAGAAGAAAGATGGGACTTGGAGGCTCTGCATTGATTACAAAGCATTAAACAAAATCACAGTTAGGAACCAGTACTCGATTCCCCACATTGATGACCTTCTTGACCAACTCAAGGGGGAAAAGTTATTTAGCAAGATTGACCTAAAGTTCATATACCATCAGGTTCCCATAGAACTGACTGATGTATGGAAGACAACTTTCAAATATAAAGAAGGCCTCTTCGAATGGTTGGTCAAGCCCTTTGGCTTAAAAACTGCACCAACAACCTTCATGAGGATGATGGATTATGTATTGATACCCTTCACCAACTCTTTTGTGGTGGTATATCAGGATGACATCCTCATCTTCAGCAAAACTTGGGAGGAACACATGCAGCATATTCAACAGGTTTTGATCAATCTGTGGCAACACAAGCTATATGCCAACTTGGAAAAATGATCCTTTGGCATGAACAGGGTCCAATACTTTGGATACATTGTTTATGAGCATGGGGTACATGTGGATCCAGCTAAGATCCAAGTCATTTGTGATTGTCCAACCCTGAACACATTAATCGAGCTTCGAAGCTTCTTGGGACTTGTCAATGTCACATACCCACTACGACAACCTAGATTTTTCGTCTTTTCTTCGAGGGATAGAATCCATGAATTTCTATGGGGCCTAGCGAAGACCATCCCTTCCCTTATCCTCCTCCATGTGATTGTTGGCTATGACCACAAGCCTTACCAAAAAGGCACTTCCAGCTTTCATGTTTCGACATTTCTGTGTGTGAGCTTTCCCCAGCTCCCTGTCCCTTAAAATGTCGAAACCCGAAATGGGGTTAACGAGCTCCTTGGCTCCCCATTTTCCTACTCCATGCGACCACCTTAGTGAACACACGCTAACACCAAATGGCGCTACCAAAACCCGACTTTTGAGATTCCTGTTGCAAGGAACCCTTGTTCCTTCAATCCATGAAACTCAAAAACCCAGTATCATCCGGATCTATGGTCCAGATCGTTGACTTGATCAACGACCTAGATTAAATCCCACCATTCTACCTTTTGGGATTCTGGTGGGGTCTTCACTTTTATTTCCCTGATCTCCAGAACCCCGGTGGCTTTAGATCTTAGCCACACGTCCTCTACAAATGGACGATCCAGATTCTTTCGGGACTCGAAATGTCGATTCCCGAGTTTAGACCCTTGATTAACTGCTAGCGCCTACCTCCTCCTTCTACCACATGACCCTGTCCTGTGACCTAGGGCTCATCCACAGAGCGCGTTGGGGTTTCGTAAATCAGGATTTCGTGACTTGCGAAGATGAGGGGTCTTGCCCTCTGGTTTTCTAGGTGTCGAAACACCGAAACTTTTTCACGCTAAACTAATTCGAGGTTTCGTATACCAGGATTTTACGACTGGAGAAAACGAGGGGTCTTTCCCTTTGGTTTCCTGGGTGCTGAAACGCCGAAAATTATTCATGCTAAGCCGGTTTGGGGTTTTGTATACCGGGATTTTGTAACTGGCAAAAACGAGGGGTCTTTCCCTTTGGTTTCCCAGGTGCCAAAACGCTCAAACTTATTAACACTAAATCGTCTCATCCACAGAGCGCATCGGGGTTTCGTATACCGGGATTTTGTGACTTGCGAATACGAGGGGTCTTGCCCTCTAGTTTCCCGGATGTCGAAATGCTGAAAGTTATGCACACTAAACCAATGGTCCAGATCACTCATCGATCAACGACCACGATCACGTCACGATTTCGTGAATCATGAATTTGTGCGATCTTACCCTTTGACCACTCTAAGTTGCAAGTCAGCGAAATGCTACCTAACTGCAACGTGTCCTGTGCCGATGGACAATTCTGAATACTTCGGGACTTTTAGGACTTCGTCGAGTCCACTCTCCTGCCTATGCAAGGGTTAAGATCAAAGGTCAATAGAGCTCTGACAGATCCTTGGATCTACGGTCCTAGATCCCATCGCTACTTGTGAAGGTTGAAGGGGTCGAGGTATTAACGCCTGTGCTCCTCCTCTAGATCCATCGGTCTTTACAAATCTGGGGTATTTTCGAAAGGATTCTAACCACGCGTCTACCAAATGATGGGGTATTCTCTTTAGATAAATGGGACTCGCTATCCTTTCTCAGCTTGATTAACGAGATTCAACCTCTCGGGGCTTCGAACTCCCACGACTTCGAAACCTGAGAGAACTAATCTTTCTTGTACAAGGTTTCCAGACTCATATCACATGATCCTTCAGAGGGTTCTTAGGTAATTATCCCTAGACTTGGTGACCTGAATGAAAAGCCTCCCTAATTCGTCGAGATATGAACTCTGTGACAGGGGTAAGGTAAAATCGTGGGTTTACTATAACGATAGTCTTTTCAAGGAACTCACTCTGGCTCTGGAATGCAAGGAAACTTCCCGGAAAAAGGTGCCTTCGGGAAGTAAACCAGGACAGAGCGTGAGTAAAGTAGATGGGACAATTCTCAAGGGAATGGACTCGTATTCTGAACTTATTCATTCTATACATAAACCGATTATGGTCATATAAGTATAAGGATGCATCCATTATTTCCAATCAAAACACAAGGCAAACACTTCTATACAGAAACCATTTATGAGTGTATAAACATGAGCATGCGTTCGTGATATTCAATTCAAAATACAAGACATAACACTTATTAGAAAACACCAGGCGTGACGCGACTGCTGAGAGGGGTGCTCGTTTCCACCCAACCGTAGGCTCAGTGATTCCAGACGGATTTACCACTAGCCACCCCTGAGCTAGACCACGATGTTTTAAGATTCAATCTCCTACTTCCATCTCAATGGAAGTCAAGGACGAAGGTTACTCTCCTTCTCCTCTGTTCAGAACTCCCTGTATTTCTAGAGTTCCTCCCAGTTCTCTTCCGCGATCCCTATCGAGTGTGTTCCCTCTTCCTATTCCCCACACTTCCTTTCTTGCCTTTTCTGCAAGATTTCGTGTGGCACGAATTCCCCCATCTGTGGTCAGGTCTGAGAGATTCTACAGATGGGCGGTTCACCCCCATCCCCTCATTAACTCTTGAGGAGCCTCCCCACCTACCATCCTGGCGGGTAATTCATTTCAAGGTAAGAGAGTTTCTTTGGTCTTTGAGCAAGTAAAAACCAGTACGGTATTGGTTTCGTGGAAGTTAACACAACCATTCCAGGTCCCTTCCACCACCTCTCATTAGCCATCGTGGTCTCTTTTAGCACATCCCCCCTCCCAGCTGTCATGCAACACATAATCATAATATAATTTACATTCATCGACCTTTTATACAAAGGTCCGTCAAATCAAACATTCACATCTTTGAGTTTGCCATAGTTCTTGGCCAATATAGTTATTTTTACAGACTGGGGGAAATAAGGTGTCACAATTCCCTCCCCCTTAAAGGAACATCGTCCTCAATGTTCTATCTATCAATATGAGGTGTATGTACAGAAGTAAACAAAATCAGATATGCATGTTTCATGGCATCTTCCATTTCCCATGTAGCCTCATCTGGGCCAAAATGTTTCCACTGCACCTTGACCTGTGCAATGGTTCAGTTCTTGAGTGGGCTTTCCTTTCTGTCCAGTATGCATTGAGGTTCTGGTGGGAATTCTCCCTCTGGTTCCACCTGGATCATAGACCACTCAATTATATGATTAGAATCGTGTATATATTTCTTCAATAATGAAACATGGAAAACATTATGTGCTTTTATTGTGGGAGGAAGTGCTAGCCTATAGGCTATAGGTCCCACTATATCTAGAATTTCAAAGGGTCCACAATACCAAGGTGCCAACTTGGCACAAGCTCCCATCCTCAGGGAACTCTTCTTAGGCCTAACTCTGAGATATACATGGTCTCCCGTCTTGAATTCTCTTGGAGTTCTCTTTCAGTAGGCGTAACTTTTCTGTCTGTTCTGAGGGACCTTTAGATTTTGTTTTATCTGAATCACTTTTTGTTCCATTTCTTTCAACATGTCGGGTCCAATAGTATTTCTATTTACGAGATTACTCCAACTTATTGGAGTGTTGCATGGCCTACCGTAGAGGAATTCGAAAGGACTCATCTTCAGGGATTCTTTGTAGTCGTTGTTGTAGGCGAATTCCACCAGTGGCAGGTAATCTTCCCACTTTTTGGGTTGATGCATTACATGCATCCTTAGCATGTCTTCTAATATTTGGTTCACTCTTTCTGTCTGTCCATCAGTTTGAGGATGATAGGTTGTGCTAAACAGTAATTTGGTCTCGAGACCAACCATCAAGGATTTCCAAAAGTTGGAAGTAAATTTCGTGTCTTTGTCAGACATGATCTCTTTAGGCATACCATGTAGTCTGAATATCTCCTTCATGAATATGTTGGCGATGTCTATTGCCTTTCAAGTCGACTTGATGTGGATAAAATGAGCGGACTTTCTCAGTTTATCCACCACTACCATGATGGCATCATTCTGTTTGGTCGATGTTGGTAATCCAGTGATGAAGTCCATGGAAATGTTTTCCCATTTCCATTCTGGGATTGGTAGAGGTTGTAATAATCCTGCTGGGTGTCGGTGTTCTTCTTTAACCTATTGGCATTCTATGCATTTGGCTAAGTATTCAACTATGTCTTTCTTCAATCCAGGCCAATAGAATTGTTTCCTGGTGGTCGTGATCATCTTCTAGTATCCTGGATGACCAATATATGGTCTTTTATGTAGTTCATCCATTATGAACCTCTTCAAGTCATCACAATATGGAATATACAATCCATTTCTGTAAGTTAGTAGGCCTCCATCTATCATCTAGTAGCCTTCATACTTTATCCCTGTGGGTTCTTACTCCAGGTACGAGGTCACGGTCTGGGAGAATGTATTTGTTTCTTATGCATTCTTAACTCTTTCCCTGATGTTGGTCTCGCAGGTGCTCATCGCTGCTAGATGAATTGTTTTCATACTTCTGCTAAGGGCATCAGCCACCTTATTTTCCTTTCCCTTGATATGTTTGATTTCGAAATCAAACTCACTAAGAAGGGACATCCACCTAGCTTGTCTAGCATTGAGTTTTGGATGGTCAAACAGATGTCGCAATCCACAGTGGTCTGTCATGAGTATGAATTTCCTTCCCAGGAGGTAATGCATCCACATTTTCAAGGCATGCACTATGGCAGCCAACTCTAGATCATGGGTCACATAGTTGGCTTCGTGCTCATTCAATTTTCGGGATTCATAGCAGACTACACTTCCTTCTTGCATAAGGACTCCTCTGAGCCCTTCCTTGCAGGCATCTGTGCACACGAGGAAGTCAGCTTCGGGATCGGCGATCTTCAACATGGGTGCATGGGTCAGAAGGTGTTTCAGGGATTGAAATCTTTCTTCACATTCTTGTGTCCACGTGAATTTAACTCCCTTCTTCTAGAGGGCAGTGATTGGACAACCAATCTTGGAGAATCCTTTTATAAATCTCCCATAGTATCCTGCTAAGCCCATAAACGATCTGATATCTGAAACGCCCTTTGGGGTAGGCCATTCCATGATAGACCTGATCTTGTCAGGGTCTACTGCTACTCCCTCTTCAGATATGACATGGCCCAAGTAATGTATTTTCCTCTGGAAAAAATCGCACTTGCTAAATTTGGCATAGAGTTGATGTTCTCTTAGCACTTGAAGCACAAGTCTAAGATGTTCCTTATGTTCCTCTCTATTCTTGGAGTAAATTAATATATCATCAATAAAAATCAGTACAAATTTGTCTAGGAATTTTCTGAGCACATTGTTCATCAAGCACATAAAAGTGGCAGGGGAATTGGTCAATCCAAATGGTACTACCACAAAATCATAGCGACCATATCTCGTCTTGAAGGTAGTTTTGTGGATGTCTTCACCCTTGATTCGGACTTGATGGTATCTAGATCTCAATTCAATCTTTGAGAAGATGGAAGCACCTCCCAATTGATCGAACAGGTCATCGATCCTGGGTAAGGGGTACTTGTTCTTTATGGTTACCTTATTAATTTGTCTATAATCTATGCACAGTCGGAGGGTACCGTCTTTCTTTTTCACAAAAAGGACTGGTGCTCCCCATGGAGACATGCTGGGCCGGATATATCCTTTGTCCATCATTTATTTTAGTTGTAATTTAAGCTCAACTAGCTCGGGTGTGCTCATCCTGTAGGGTGTCCTAGACACGGGTACTGCTCCTAGTGCAAGTTCTATTGAGAATTCAATGTCCCTTCTCGGAGGTAAACCCAGTACCTCTTCCGGAAACACATCTCTATATTCTCTTAGTGTGGGGTGGTCTTCGAGGCTTGGTTTGTCATCTTCAACTAATTCCAACACCTGTATCGCATATAGTGGACATCCCTTTCTGTAATACTTTCTCATTTGAAGGGCTAATATTTGTCTCACCGAGATAGGTTTTTGGATCCCTTGAAGGGTTATCCTTCTTCCTTCTTCACTTACACATTCTAAGGTTTTATGGTAATAGTCTAGTCTGGCTTTATATGTGGCTAGCTAGTCCATACCAATCAACAGGTCATACGATCCTAGGGGTAATATGTTAAGGGTTGCTTGGGTGGGGAATTCACCCATAGTGAATTGGCAAGATGGTATGACCTATGCTACCTTTAATTTGGTGCCAGTGGCTAACTGAACCAACCATGTCTTGGCGTGTTTATGTGGATGTAATTTACACTTATCAACAGCCTTAGGGGCTATATAACTCAAATTTGAACTAGGATCAATTAGAATAGACACTAGATAGTTGGTGATCATACCTTCCATCTCCACCAGTGAAGCTTGGTGGTCAGCTTGTTTATTATCCAAGGCTTCATAAATTTGCGACACGCTCCTGGCCACGTCATTGATGGTGGTAGCTTCTTGAACGTTGTAAATCCTCTGACTGCTCTGTTGTCAGTGCGGGCAGTCCCTCAGTAGATGTTCTTCTCCGCAACCCCAACATTTCAAGGGTTCTCTCTTTGGGTCATCAATCTTTCCTGGGGTAGATCCAAAAGGTTTATTTCTGCCCTGGGAGGGAAAATTATGCTAGTGTACACTTCGGTTTGGGAAGCTCATCCTTGAGTTCTTTTTATAGTTTTTAAATCTTGGGGATTTAAACCCCTTTTTTCTGGAATCCCGAACCATTCTTCTTCTTCCAGCCTTCGCGAGGTTTTGTCTGATGCCCAAGTTGTTCATGACAATATCTTGCCTTTTGGATAGTGTCTTCTAGGGTCTTTGGCTCATCAAACTCAATCCTATTCTGATAGTCATTAGGTAGTCCACTGATGAATCATTGAACCTTTTCCTTTTCTGCTTTTATATAGGGTACGTACCTCAGCAACTCGAGGAATCTGTTGACATATTCCTCTATGGTGAGTTGCCTCAGCTTGAGTTCATAGAATTCTTTAGTCTTTTCGTCTAAATACTTTTTCGACAGATACTTCTTCCTAAAGTATTTCTCAAACCGTTCCCAAGATAGGTCTTCTTCGTGAATCCCTTTTACGTTCTTAAGGTCTTCCCACCAAATGGAAGCCTTCCCATTTAGGTTGAAAGTGGCTACTCGGGCCTTCAAGTTTTTCGAGAAGTCATGGACTCTAAAATACTTCTTTAGTCCAAGAAGCCAGGCCTCCGCTTCCTCTCCCTTATTTATTTCACCGTCAAAAGAGGGTGGTTTGGCCTTCTTGAATTCTTCGAGATTGTGATTTTTGGAATGATTTCGCTTCTTTCATTTTCTTTGGGAATAAGAACTAGTTCTGCTACTAGAAGATTCCTCTGAATCGCCAGTTTCCTTTCCAGAGGAATCATCAGACGCTTGTCCCTTATCTCTGGGGTGGACCTTTCTCGAGGTTCTATTCCTAGTGTGGCCACTTAAAAGACCACGTTTCCGTATCTCAAGTGGACTTCGAATTTTCTTTGTCTGTCGTTGGTCCATATGACTGATGTCAGGTCCATGCCGCAATTGTCTTTGTATGTCAGATAAACTCTGCAGCAAGACTGCATTAATTTTCGTTTGCTTCTCTTTCTCTTTCATCAACCTCTCATTCTCGGCCTTGCAGCTCTATAGTTCTACCATGAGGCTTCTCATAGTCTCAGCTAGATCTGGAGGGGTCTCTACCGCTCTCCTTTCGTCAGACTCTTCGTCTCTATTGTGGGATCCATCCCCCACTTTGTGGTGCGTCACCATTCTATGCATTTGCATGTTCCCGCGGTTGATCATCTGCTTGTTTTGCAGGAAAAACACTTGTTGTTAGTCAACATTATATTCATTCACAATCAACGCATAATTCATATTTTTCAAATGCATACACACAATAGGAATTTTCATTCTTATCTTCGATTTTTTATAAAGGGGGTTAGGATAGAGAGTTACTCCTTTTAAGATTACTTCAAATGGAGTTTCTGCGCAACTCATCCATGAGCCCAAGTAGGCCAAGTGTTGTAACCATGCTCTGATACCAATTTGTCACATACCCATTACGACAACCTAGATTTTTCGCCTTTTCTTCGAGGGACAGAATCCTCAAATTTCTATGGGGCCTAGCGCAGACCATCCCTTCCCTTATCCCCCTCCATGTGATCGTTGACTATGACCACAGGCCTTACCAAAAAGGTGCTTCCAGCTTTCGCGTTTCGGGATTTCTGTGTGCGAGCTCTCCCCGGCTCCCTGTCCCTTGAAATGCCGAAACCCAAAATTGGGTTAATGAGCTCCTTGGCTCCCCTTTTTCCTACTCCATGCGACCACCTCAGTGAACACACGCTAACACCAAATGGCACTACCGAAACTCGACTTTCGTTATTCCTGTTGCAAGGAACCCTTGTTCCTTCAATCCCTAAAACCCAAAAGCTCGGTATCATCCGGATCTACGGTCCAGATCGTCAACTTGATCAACGGCCCGGATTAAATCCCGACATTCTACCTTTTGGGATTCTGGCGGGGTCTTCACTCCTATTTCCCCAATCTCCAAAACCCCGACGGATTTAGATCTTTTCCACGCGTCCTCTACAAATGGACGGTCTAGATTCTTTCGGGACCCGAAATGTCGATTCCCGAGTTTAGACCCTTGACTAACTACTAGCGCCTACCTCCTCCTTCTACCACATGACCCTGTCCTGTGACCTAGGGCTCGTCCACAGAGCGTGTTGGGGTTTCGTATACCAGGATTTCATGACTTGCGAAGACGAGGGGTCTTTCCCTCTGGTTTCCCGGGTGCCAAAACGCCGAAACTTATTCACGCTAAACCGATTCAGGGTTTCGTATACCGGGATTTCGTGACTGGCGAAAACAAGGGGTCTTGCCCTTTGGTTTCCCGGGTGCCAAAACGTCGAAACTTATTCATGCTAAACTGATTTGGGGTTTCATATACCGGTATTTCACGACTGGAAAAAACGAGGGGTCTTGCCCTTTGGTTTTCCTGGTGCTGAAACGCCGAAACTTATTCACGCTAAACCAACTCATCCACAGAGCGCGTCGGGGTTTCGTATACGAGAATTTCATGACTTGCGAAGATGAGGGGTATTTCCCTCTAGTTTCTCGGATGCCGAAACGTCGAAATTTATTCACACTAAACCGATGGTCCAGATCACTCATGGATCAACGACCACGATCACGTTGTGATTTCACGAATCGTGAGTTTGTGCGGTCTTACCCTTTGACCACTCGAAGTCGCAAGTCATCGAAATGCTACCCAACTTCCACGTGTCCTGTGTCGATGGACGGTTATGAATACTTCGAGACTTTTAGGACTTTGTCGAGTCCACTCTCCTGCCTATGAAAGGGTTAATATCGACGGTCAATAGAGCTCCGACAAATCCTTGGATCTATGGTTCTGGATCCCATCGCTACTTGCGAAGGTTGAAGGGGTCGAGGTATTAACGCCTGTGCTCCTCCTCTAGATCCATCGGTCTTGACAAATCTTGGGTATTTCCGAAAGGATTCCGATCGTTCGTCTACCAAACGATGGGATTATCTCTTTTGATAAATGGGACTCGCTATCCTTTATGAGATTGATTCATGAGATTCAACCTCTCGGGGCTTCGAACTCCCACGACTTCAAAACCTGAGAGAACTACTCTTTCTTGTACAAGGTTTCCAGACTCAGATCACATGATCCTTCAGAGGGTTCTTGAAAAATTATCCCTAGTCTTAGTGACCTGAATGAAAAGCCTCCCTAATTCGCCGAGCTATGAACTCTGTGACAGGGGTAAGGTAAACTCGTGGGTTTACTATAATGGTAGTCTTTTCAAGGAACTCACTCTGGCTCTGGAATGCAAGGAAACTTCCCGGAAAAAGGTGCCTTCATGAAGTAAACCAAGACGGAATGCGAGTCAAGTAGATGGGACAATTCTCAAGGGAATGGAATCGTATTCTGAACTTATTCATTCTATACATAAAACGATTATGGTCATATAAGTATAAGCATGCATCCATTATTTCCAATCAAAACACAAGACAAACACTTCTATACAGAAACCATTTATGAGCGTATAAACATGAGCATGCGTTCATGATATTCAATTCAAAATACAAGACATAACACTTATCAGAAAACACCAGGCGTGACGTGATTGCTGAGAGGGGTGCTCGTTTCCACCCAACCGTAGGCTCAGTGATTCCAAACAGGTTTAACACTAGACACCCCCAAGCTAGACTACGATGCTTTAAGATTCAGTCTCCTACTTCCAGCTCAACGGAAGTCAAGGACGAAGGTTACTCTCCTTCTCCTCTGTTCAGAACTCCCTGTATTTTCAGAGTTCCTCCCAGTTCTCTTCCGCGATCCCTATCACGCGTGTTCCCTCTTCCTGTTCCCCACACTTCCTTTCTTGCCTTTTCTGCAAGATTTCATGTGGCACGAATTCCCCCGTCCGTGGTCAGGTCTGAGAGCTTCTACAGATGGGCGAATCTGTTAATGTTTATGCCATTATTATAGTTCTTTTCATTTCAATAGATAATAGCAACATAAGAACAAGATCACTGAGAAATACACATTCACAAGAGACACAGCATTTATCTTGGGAAACCCTCTAGGGGAAGAAAACCCAGCAAAAACTTCCTTATCATAAATTTCCAATACAATGTCAAGAGATAACTCAAACCAATATAGATAGTCATTTCCAAAAGATGTGCCACTCTTCTCCCTCTCTCTTTTGCCGGTAACAGATCAGAACTTGTCTCTCAAACTGAGCAAGTGAGTTGTGTTCAAATGAGGCGTTGGCCTCCTGTATTTATACAAGTTCTGACACGTGTGAAGTGTCTCTTCACTGGCAGGGACGACTTCTCAATCTGGGTGGGTAAACCCACCTTTATTATATTTCTGAGTCTCTTAATTAACTATTGGGGTTGACTTCTTATTCTACCTATTATAATTGTCTATTGACCAATCCGCAAAAGGGGATTTGGTCCTAATACAATTACCGACATGATTAATCCACAATGGGGATTAATCCTATGAATAAAATAACAATAATAATAAGAATACTCTTTGCAGTTACATTATTTCAACACTCCCCCTTAACAAGAAGGGTATTCTTCAACAGCATCAGGCGAGAGAGGTCTGCATCATCAATGGCATCAAGAGGACAATATCGTCAATATCATCTTGGAACATTGGCTGGCATATTTACGAGTCATCGAAATTTTTCTTCATCGGCAACATCATCATTCTCGAAAGAATGCCATCATCATCTGCATCAATATGTATCAGTAAAATTGATACCTCATCACAGCACTAGGCTGGCAAATCAGAGTTCTACACTGGCTCAATGTCACAGTCGATAAGCTGGTAGCTCAATGTCAGTCACATCTTGCTTTACGTCTAACAACTAGGTCAGAAACAAGGTATATATATATCATCTTGCTTTACATCTAACAACTGGGTCAGAAGCAAGGAAGACATCAACATCTCGCTTTACATCTAACAACGAGGTCAGAAGCGAGGAATCATCTTGCTTTATGTCTAACAACTAGGTCAGAAGCAAGGAACACATCAACATCTTGCTTTACATCTAACAACAAGGTCAGAAGCGAGGAATCATCTTGCTTTACGTCTAACAACTAGGTCAGAAGCAAGGAACACATCAACATCTCTCTTTACGTCTAACAACGAGGTCAAAAGAGAGGAATCATCTTGCTTTACGTCTAACAACTAGGTCAGAAGCAAGGAACACACATCATCATGCTTTATTTCTAACAGTGAGGTCAGAAGCAATGACTCATCTTGCTTTACGTCTGACAGCGAGGTCAGAAGCAAGGAACACACAGCGTCATGCTTTACGTCTAACAGCGAGGTCAGAAGCAATGACTCATCTTTCTTTACATCTAACAATGAGTTCAGAAGCAAGGAACACACAGCGTCATGCTTTACGTCTAACAGCGAGGTCAGAAGCAATGACTCATCTTGCTTTACGTCTAAGAACGAGGTCAGAAGCAAGGAACACACAGTGTCATGCTTTACGTCTAACAGTGAGGTCAGAAGCAATGACTCATCTTGCTTTACGTCTAACAGCAAGGTCAGAAGCAAGGAACACACAGTGTCATGCTTTACGTCTAACAACGAGGTCAGAAGTAATGACTCATCTTGGTTTATGTCTAACAGGGAGGTCAGAAGCAAGGAATAAATATATACTCCCCCTTTCAGGGAGGGTCCTTTCGGACTATACCAAGCTTATCTCGAAAGTGTTTAAACTTTACACGAGATAGAGGGTTGGTCAACACGTCGGAAACCTGTTCATCCGTGCTAATGTACTGGATCTTCAAGGCTCCTCTCTGTACCATGTCGCGGATGAAATGATAGCGGATTTCTATGTGCTTCGACCTGTCGTGGAATACATGATTCTCTGTTATCTTTATGTAGCTCTGGTTGTCACATAGAATCACGGTTGCTCTCATCTCCAAGTCAAATAGGCCAGTCAACAACTTTCGAAGCCATATAGCTTCGTAGCTAGCAGAACATGCGGCAATGTACTCTGCTTCCGCTGTGCTGAGAGCAATACTGGATTGCTTCCTACTTTTCCACGAGATCATGGCTTATCCCAAACTGAAACAACATCTGAAAGTGCTTTTTCTGTTTGCAATGCTTCCTGCCCAATTTGCATTAGTATATCCACTCAATGTGAAGTCATGATCTCCATCATAGTTGAGACCATAATCCATTGTACCTTTAAGGTACCTCATCACATGTTTTGCAGCCACTAGGTGAACACGTCTAGGCTCTACCAGAAACTGACTCAAGGTGTTCACTACAAAACAGATGTCTGGTCTGGTGTTCGTCAGGTACATCAACGATCCAATAATCTGTCTGTAAATTGTGGCATCTATCAAGTCTGATGAAGTATCGACCAATAGCTTCAGCTTCGCTTCCATGGGTGTATTCAAGGGCTTGCATTCTAGCATGTCGAATCTCTTTAAGATTTTGACCGTGTACTTCCCTTGGTTAAGGAAGATTCTTTCTAGACTCTGCCATACCCCAAGGCCTAAGAAGTAATGCATTAGACCAAGGTCTTTCATTTCAAATTCTACGGCAAGTCTCTGTTTACATTCAGTGATGATCTTTTCTTCTCTAGTTAAGAATAAGTCATCCACATACATTAGTAAGATTACTGGTTCATTATCCATAATTTTGAAGTAGATATTTGAGTCTGCTTTACTCTTGGTAAAGCCTAAGCTCGTCAAGAAACTGTTTATATGGAAATACCAAGCTCTGGGAGCTTGCTTCAATCTGTATAAGGCTTTCTTCAATTGGCAGACATGAGACTTCCTGTCTTCAACCTCAAATCCTTGCAGTTTCTCTATATACACTTCCTCTTTGATAACACCATTCAGGAAAGTTGTCTTCACGTCCATCTGGTGCAGCTTCCATTTCATCTTGGCAGCAAGAGCTATAATGGTTCTGATCGAAGTGTATCTGGCCACAGGAGAAAATGTCTCTTCATAGTCAATGCCTTCCTTCTGGGAAAATCCACGAGCAACAAATCTTGCTTTATATTTCTCAATACTTCCATCAGCAACATGTTTTATTTTGAAGAGCCATTTTGATGATACCACATCCTTACTTTTTGGTCTGGGAACTATTTCCCATACATC